>OX401415.1:33723913-33788913 GCA_947846245.1 Cerastoderma edule
CTCGCTCTCTCTCTCTCTCTCTCTCTCTCTCGCTCTCTCTCTCTCTCTCTCTCTCTCTCTCTCTCTCTCTCTCTCTCTCTCTCTCTCTCTCTCAATCTCTCTTCCTCTCTTATTTTCATATTTTTTCCAATTATAACCCTTTTTGCATGCAATGGTCGTTAACGTCATTTATACATATGCATCAAAGCATGCCAGGAAAATATCGTTAGGTTTATGTTTGTATGATGGGTCTGAAGTCTCTTATATTGTGAGATAAATGATCAATCTAGTTATACAGAACCTTATCTTGTTACGCTTTCTGTTTTCGATTGCACTTTAAGACCAGGGGCTTGTATCACCAAGCCGACTTAGTTGATGTTTGACTTAAGTTGTGGATTTTTCCTAGTTATTTCGAGTTCTTTAATATCTTTTACGTTCCCAAGTCTATACAGCCCATTAAAGCAGCAATATTGTATTGAGTAAGTGCCTATCGAAGGGTTTTCTGTTTACAGAGTAAGGAGTACAACGTCATAGTTCCTAGAAATGTTTCCTGTGGGCATTCACCTACATCAGATTCATTTCACACGGGCATGAACCGTACAACGTCAGATGACATTTTGGTTTCGCTGGTTGCCTTCAAACTCTGGTAATGTTATTGTTTTTGATTCAATAGAGGGAACCATGTAGATAAAGTGCCACCATTTCTGGCATCTTAAAATGGGGTATATTACTTTGTGTAAACTACATGTATGTTAGATATGACTTTGAACGGTGTTATTGTTTAATAAACTATATTCAATTCAGTTTTGTTCTGTTCTGACAAAATATCCCGACTGTTTCACAAAAGTCGAACCTGTATATGTGTTATGCAACAAAATATGAATGTGTGTCATACCATTTTCAATTTTTTTCGTTTTTGAAAATGGCAAAAAACATGATTTATTTTGCCCATAGAAAGTTAATACATTAATATACACCACTATAGTGAGGTTATTTGTAAGACGAGAAAAGCACTTTCCAGAAGAGAGAATAGAGTACACCATGGAGCGTTTTCTTGTTTGAATCATGAGGAGTACACTCAGTGGAGCAATTTGGTAAATGTTCTTAATCGAGATATAGGTTTGTAATAGGTAGTGGCATATTCAACACGTCGAGTGCTGTGGATTAAATTGAAGCGGTTCATACCACAAGGTTTCGACCTTTGGTATATTCCGGGTTCATCTCGATGGAAATTGGTCGACCCATTTCACATACAGCTGGTGCTGCGGGAAATTGGATGTTAAATCCTTAGCGTACGTTGGAGCCATTGGCGGACAAACTAAGGGTTGTTTGGAGGATTTTTGGCGGATTAAAAATTTGATTAATAACTTGCTTGTCTTATTGGTTGATTGAATGGTTGATGCTTTGATTGATTGATTTTTTGTCTGCTTGCTTGCTTGCCTTCTTGATTGATTGATTGTTTTTCTGCTTGCTTGCTTGTCTTCTTGATTGATTGATTGTTTGTCCGCATGCTTGCTGGTCTTGCTGGTCTTGCTGGTCTTGCTTGCTTGCTTGTCTTGTCTTGATTGATATATTGATTGATATATTGATTGATATATTGATTGATATATTGATATATTGATATTTTGATATATTGATTGATTGATTGATTGATTGATTGATTGATTGACGACCACTGATCACTGACTGACGATCGACGACTGACTGGGATTGACGATTGATTGGATTGGGATGGGATGATTGATTACTGGAGTGATTGATTGGGATTGGGATTGATTATTTATTTTATTGATTGACGTGGCTGATTACTGGATTGGATTGGATTGGGATTGATTGATTATTTATTGGATGATTGGAGCTATTATTGGATTGGAGCTGGATTATTTATTGGATTGATTGGGATTATTGATGATTACTGATTGGAGCTGATTGGAGCTGGAGCTATTGGCTGGATATTGAGCTGGAGCTGGAGCTGATGATTGAATATTGATTGATTATTTTGGAATATTGATGATTATTGGATGATGATGATTGGATTAGATTGGATGGAGCTGGAGCTGGATTGATGGAGCTGGAGCTGGATTATTGATTATTCGTTCGTTCGTTCGTTCGTTCGTTCGTTCGTTCGTTCGTTCGTTCGTTCGTTCGTTCGTTCGTTCGTTCGTTCGTTCATTCATTCATTCGTCGATTCATTGATTGTTTGATTGATTGATTGTTTGATTGATTGATTCATTCATTCATTCATTCATTCATTCATTCATTCATTCATTCGTTGAATGATCAGGATATTCAAGCAATTAAGATATTTCAACATATGTCAACATCGTTATCACTAGTTTTTATTCCACCATCCCCTAGATGCAACACTAGTTACACAGAATCATTGGTTTAGCCAATTATTTATCAGCAAGTATTTCATATGGCACAAAAATACCACAAGAATAGAAATCGAAAACTGTAGTGGCGGTTTAATTTGCGTTTGGCGCCGACCTACATAAATCTTTTCTCAACGACAGAATCGTTGATCCATTCTCATTTCAAGTTAATGTAAACTATTTGTGCTCGAGGAGATTTATCTATTGACTCATTGATTGGTTTCTTAGCTATTGAATTTGTTGATTGATTAGTTATATTGTTACGTGATTGCTAGATCGATTGGTGTGTCAAGTAAAAGGCACATAAAAGGAGATAAGTAGAAATAAATTACTAAAAAAGTATGTGGAGTTCTTTTATTATTTTCATAAAAGTCATGACAATTGATTTACGAATGCATTGAGACCCTATTAAATAGACTCCTTTAACATAAGTTATTTTGTGCTTGAAATATAGTAGTCTCCAATTCAATCATGTTTATCAACAACCTGTTTGTTTACATATTCAAAATAACAAATTCTGATTGGTCGGTTCAAACATTTGTGTATCAGCTGTCAAGGTCAGGGGTAAAGAATCACAAAATTAAACTGGTTAATATGGGTTAATTCTTGGGGGTCTAAGTTGTGCTGATGAGGTTTTTTTGTGATAACTATTTGAATCTGACCAAAAGTTTACCAATTAATATAGTTTTATATAGCATAAATCTCCTTTTATGTGCCTTTAAGCATCGTATTAAAACATATTATTTTAATATATTTTTGCATGGGTATTACATCGCGTCAACATTATTTAAGTAACATAGAAATGCTCGCTTGGTGAATATCACCAACTGCTGATAATGGTTGGTCAAATCGGGTAGAACCACCGGCATTCCATAAGTCATTTCGGGAAATTACCTCTCACGAAAATCCATACACAATCAACAGGATTTTGATCCCATGCGGAGAGGGACCATGTAATTTCAAACACCAAGTTCAGGTTCAAATAGCTTATTGACATATAAACTAAAACATAGTTTGTTGTCAAACATATGTACAACATACAAATTCATTAAATGCATAAATATGGCAATACAAACACATAAATGAGAAAAATGTGACTTTTGAATGAAAAAGGCTTATTCATGGAATACAAAAGAAAGATGAATAAGACAGTAAGGACATAATACTAAATACTTGGTAATGAAACAAAAAATTATGGATTCATTATGAAGTGATAATTGCGTCTACTGTTAGCCTTATCTCAGAATTTACTAATGTTTAAAATTGTTATCTTAGAATTTGATTCCATTAAACCAATGAATGTCTGAATGTTTGGCCAAGTATAATAATATTTTGGCAAATAAAACGTTCTAATATCTCTATAAAAAGGACAAACAAGTAAGAAGTGAAATTCGTTTTCAATTACATTTAAATTGCACACAAAGCATTTCCTATCCTCTCTGACGATGTTTCTGTGTCTGCCGTACACGGACCGTACTCTAACAACTAGGCCACAGAGGTCCCTATTTACTTACTACCACGCCTATTATAGAGCATACTTTCTGTGTAATCAGTGACAATAAGAGACCGGTAAATAAATCATTGCCACAGCTTGTCTAGGCCTTACCAAAGGATAATAAACGGTCTTACTATTGCTGCGAAAGGAGACAACGAAATTAGTTGGAACGAAAAACCTGTTTGAGAAGCACATTTACTTGCCCAATTTTCCACCAGGCTTATGTCACTTTGTTTCTTTATTGGGGTAATAAATCTTAGACTTACGAATCCTTGGGGCCAACCTCATTACTCCATAAACATTGGAACATAATGAACCATTCAGTCACGTGTTCTTTCGGATGATTGACGCTAGACGTTTGCTCTTGGTGTTACTAAGGACCGTTTATTGAGAGATTGGATTTATTTTTTTTGAAAACTGTACCAACCACACTTTAACCCTTTACCAAACGCAGACTTCTTAAATGTCCCAAATTGAAAGACTTTGCAGACGACATTTCAAAATGCGATACAATTGACAAATAATCTTCTGATAGGACAGAAAAAGAGTGGGTAAAGGAGAAATTGCTCGTCACGAGCAATTTCTCCTTTACTCACAATGTTTTGAAAAGTCGTCTGCAATAAAGTGGCTAAATGTCGTTATTGTTTGGCAATTGGTTAGGCAAATTACTACAAATAATCCCATTCCCTTACAATTTTTGGATTGAAGTACATGTTTGATCTCTGTTTACACATTTCGAAGGATTAGAAACGATCTAATTTTGCTGCAAATAGTGCCTATCATATACCAGTACAGCTGTTGGGCAGTTTAAAAGAAATTAATGTTAAACTTCCAAATATTCTCACGTCTGTGAACAAGCACCTTTTGCAATATAACACTGTTCACCTAGTTCCTGTTAAGGAAACCATTGGGTTAAATAAAACGACATGAAAACGATATAAACGAGGCGTCTGTGAGGTACAACTCGACAGTTTTACTAAGGGAAATAAAAATATGTAACTGTCTTTAACGAATATTTGTTACTTAAAATGATAGGGTAACATTCCGTGTGTTGGTAACGACCTTATCTGTATCATCTAATAGATTATCCATAACCGAATCCACACTGAAGAGTGGGTCTTTTGAATGTCCTTCCCGGTGTTTAATCCGGTGTCTTATTGAACGCCTTTCATGAACCACCCGAAACATTTAAAGCCAGAGACGCGCTCATTCATAGTAAAACAGAAACACAATTTATGAACACAGCACTTTGAAACATTGTTTATAAATAGTGAAGGCCCAATATTGTCATGATACTGTGGTGCTTCGATTTGCTTTAACAAATCTTGCAGCTTTTTTTTCTATTGAGACCTTATGGCTTTAATAATCATATGTAGGTACAACTGTATGTTTTTGGGTAAATCAGATTCGTCACGTGGTACTTTAGGTATATGGTTTAGGAAATAGCATAGACTTGATAACAAGCTCATGGACAATAACGGTTTGGATTCGGGGAAGATGGAGATTAAAGATAGAACAAAAACTGTAGGAAATGTATATTTGTGTCCTCCTAGCAGACTGCTGTTGAGAATACAGGCATTGTCTTTTTCGTACTTTACAAGTATTGGCTATTGGCCATGTCGTTAAACGCCTCTCCTACCTACTTTGGGAAAAGACGGTCGTCAACCTTTATATACTTTACATAGTAATTCGTGTTGGTGTGATAAAAAACAATGTGTGGTTCGCTTCTTTCTCTATAGTTTTACTTTTAAACACAACTATATCGTTCCCCTTTTATAAGATTTCAGGGTCATATCTTGAAAATCACATTATTTTTGCTTCTTATATTTAGCTAAACCTTTTATCAGTGAATCTACACGAGGTATTATGCGTACATAATGTTGACATAGAACATCATATTTCCTCGTTTGACCACCTAAATAGTTCGGAGACCCTTTCAGTCAGTGCATATGAGGTTTCTATCTCACGAGAAGCTTCTCGCTTATAAGATCGTCTCCCGAAGGGCTTCGTTTTTCTGAATGCCATTGACTTGTGTTAGACGATCTATTTCGTGGGAGAGAAAGAGATAATCAGTTTCTCAACAAAGCAGTCTGGTCGACTTGTCATCTGAGTATTCATACCGCTTGTACTTTACATACTGTTCAACGTATGGCGAATATTTGAATGGCTTGTTTTCAGGGTGTTCACATCGCTTGCACTTTACGTCTTCATCAAATCAACTCATTTCGAATATCTGGTCGACTTGTCATTTCAATGTTCACATCGCTTATGCTTTACGTCCTAATCAACTCATTTCGAATATCTGGTCGACTTGTCATTTCAATGTTCACATCGCTTATGCTTTACGTCCTAATCAACTCATTTTGAATATCCGGTCGACTTGTCACCAGGGGCTTTATACCACATGTACTTTACGTCCAAATCAAATCATTTTGAATATTTGGTTGACTCGTTATCACGATGTTCACAATGCTAGTACTTAACATCCTAATCAACTTTTTTCTTATAGATCATCAAGCGTCTCCGTAACTGCCCGAACCACGGCAAAGTCGTTTTGAAACCGAAACTATGTTAACGTTTTACTATTCTGAGTTCGCTATACTCAATGCATCTCCTTTCAGATTATTTGTATCAATAAAGGTTACATGTACACAGCAACCGACCTAAACAAAAAATGGATCCGATTATGACGATAAATACGTAGATTACCGTAAGAAGGGCATCAAACCCCATTTAGCTATTATTGTAACTAAACCAAAGAGCATTTTCAGTTTTCATTTCTTCTAGGTTGCCAAAGTCCCATGTCTTAACACATTACCAAACAATAACGACATTTGACCAGGTTGTTGCAGACGACTCTTGAAAACATTGTGGGGAAACGAGAAATTGGTCGTAACGAGCAATTTCTCCTTTTCCCACAATATATTTTGTCCTATCAGAAGATTATTTTTCAATTTCTCGACACTTTGGAATGTCGTCTGCAAACTCTTTCTATTTGGGAAAGTCGAAAATCTAGCGTTTGGTAAAGGGTTAGTCGTCTTTATAAAGTTCCGTGAAGAACAGCCAATACTAGATAAGCGTTGAACAGATACGTAATCGAACGTTTCTGAGACTGCATCGACACGATCTGATTGCATAAACGGGAATATCCTATTACGCTAAAGACATTGGTTTTAGCTTTTATGATATCTAAATAGCATTAATTCCGCTATAGATTTTATCATTTTAATACGGATTTGACAGGTTCTATTATATTTAGAGCACTGGTGACGCATTTGCAGTGTAGAGTTCCGTTCAGTGACACCGCTCGTTTAACCTTTACCAAACGTCAAATTTTAGACTGTCCAAAATTGAAAGAGTTTGCAGACAACACTTCAAAATGGGACGTTTTTGAAAAATGATCTTCTGATAGGACATAAAGCATTGTGGGAAAAGAAGATATTGCTCGTAAATGACAATGTCTCCTTTATCCACACTGTTTTCCTGCGTCGCCTGCATGGAATTCGTCCTCGATCACTCTGACATCTTTATTGAGAAGGCAATATAGATCTAATCTATCTTCTGTCTAAGTGTTTCTACATCCCATCGAAACGTAATTTATCTGCACAACTCCTCGATATAATGTATAAACTTGATATCTAACATAAGATAATAAAAAACAGACAACATAGGTATGAGGTTATGTCATTTATTCTCTTAGTAAATGATGATAAATGATTACAAGTAGAACACAAACAACTAAATACTCAGCATTAGGAAAATGATTATATCACATAATTGAAATGATGTAAGATTATGCAAATCAAGAAAATTACATAATCTAAAATGGGAACTAGTAAAGAATGATGTTCATTGGCCGGCTGGTACCTAGAAGCTCTTCCATTAGTTGGATAGCCATTGACAACCCATTCAAGTAACATGAAGAACCGCTTATAACGGAATAGCCTTATCAAGCACTGTGAGGCGAAAGTCGTCGTTTCCAGATAAAACTATTCATTTTCAATAAATTTCATGTGTTGTACATTGCGATGCCTGGTTGATTATGGACTGTAGAAAACTCTTTACCTAACTACTCATACGTAGAACCATTGGTTTACGGTTTATCAGTCGGTAGAATATGTCTCATGAAAACTCAAAAGTCGGTACCAATATTGAACCCATGCGGAAAGGTATATAGTGTAGTTCTATGTTTTTAATATCTACTAATTTCTGGATACTCTCTCTAAAACAAGTTCAGTCATGAACATTAGTGACATAGAACATCATATTTCCTCGTTTGACCACCTAAATAGTTCGGAGACACTTTCAGTCAGTACATATGTATTTTCTCCCTCAGAGAGTAACAACCCCCAGAGGAGTACAGCCTATAAGCAAATTACTACCTAACGCAACATTGTTTGCAGCTTGCAGTAGCATACGAATTTCAAAAAGTATTGTGTCAAAAGGAGAAATTGCTTGTCGCAAGCAATTTCTCCTTTTGCCACAATGCCTTTTTGATCTATTCACATATCAAAATAGCAGAACTAAAATGTTTTTCACGTATTTACAAAGCTTTTCTAAAGTCTATTGCTTCAGGTAAAAAAAAATGTCGTCTGCATGTGGTAAAGAGTTAAGACTTCTCATTACTCATCTAACCAATTTCCTGTATATTTCTTGACGACTCGTCCTTACGGAAACGCCCATCGTGCAATAGATGTTAACAATGAAGAAGAGTATTTTCTTTCCATGGTTATCAAAACGCCATTCTTAGACAATGGGGAGTAAATTTCTCTCCTTTTAATACAGTGGTTTCTGTGGTTTTCTGTTGCATTGAGGACTCCTCTGCTCCTCATGAAAAGCCATGAAATACAACACGAATTCAATAACATTCAAGAAAAAAAGAACTTACAATGGCTCATGTGAATATAATCTTCTCTGCAAGAGTGCTTCCCCTAAAGCTGTGTAATCCCCTGGAATCAAAGGGCCGAAAGTACTCCCTATAATTGCTCTTGCTGTGTCAATATATGGCAGCTGAATTTACTTCGTGCGTCGATTCTTCTGTATACTGTACTTTAATAACTAAGTCGATTTTCTAGTGTTTCAATCACAGATTGTTATAGTAAAATCTATCACGGCTTTGGAAATTCAGTTGTAAGAGTACATTTTTCATTTTTTAGGGGATTTATTTTCTTTTATTCAGCTATTATGTACAACAAAGTAAAAACAACTATACACAAAAATAGAGTACACGTTTCATTGTTCGAAACACATATAAAGACAGCAACAGAAAAACAGCAACAGATGAATCAAAGGGAACAACATCTTCCCTAGGGGAGCATGTCCAAAGCACCGTCTAGCCATGCAAACACTAACTAAATGTCTCGGCTTCGAATTGGCCAATTATTTATGCATCCACATTAGAATTGCCCTTTTACTTTAAGCACTGTATTCCCTACCGGAATGCCTTCCTCTTTGACCATATTGCCATAAAGAAACCAGTCACTTCATGGTTTTCGTTTTTTAAGATTTGGATAAACATATTACCACCTAACGCCACAGTTTTGCTTCTTTCAGCAGACGACTTTATCAAGAATTGTGGCAAAATAAGAAATTGTTTGTCACAAGCTTGTTACAAGTTATTTCTCCCTTTGTCACAATAATTTTTCGGTCTATTCACATATCACGATGGCAGAACTGAAAGATTATATTACAGTTTTGCAAACCATTTCTAAAGTCGTCTGTTTCTAGTTAATGAAATGCCGTCTGCAGGTGGTAAAGAGCTAAACACATCAATTTACATTTAAGGAAAAACACTAACCCTAGACAGTTGCGGAAGCGAATTCTGTCATTTCTATGCAATTAACTTGACGCATGCGCGGGCCTAATAACCAACTTCCGGTCAAATCTGGTTTTATATCCGGTGCATCTAATAGTTTTCTATAAATGGCAGTCTGAATTGCCTGAACCGTCACGGAGGTGCCGGAGGATGTGACCGATTCGTGTTTGGATGATTGTTTGGTAGACACAATCGTATCTACGCGGCAATTCCCGGCACAAACCGGTAGATATACCTCGTAGATAGTTCGTAATTACACCAGAAATCCTTGGAAAATTCGACTGTTTTCCGTTAGATAACACATTTGATTACAAAATTACACCAAGGGATGAAATGAAATTTCACACATTGGTTAAATATCACAACTGAGTGTTGTATCTTTACTAACTGCATTAAAGATGATCATATCAATACATTTGTGTTTCATATTTTCTCAATCGTATCTACACGGCAATCCTCGGCTTGTGATATGATTGCAAACGGACATGCCTTTCGTCGACGCCCTATTGTCGGACTACTTTCAAAATGGCTCCCCATTACCGCCGAGGTTTATTTTGAGAAATGGCGGAGGTGTTCCGAATGGGTAGACACGGCTACGGGTTATTCATGAAGTTCCAGAAAGTAACAATACAATAATCTTTATTTGCAGTAATTTAGGCCCCTGGCCCATAAAACAAGTATACCTTCACAATCATGCTACACAAGTAACAATATATAAATAGTCTTTGTTGAAACGGAAAGCCTGAAATATTTCGTCACGACATCGGCACGTACAAAGCAAAGAGGTTTTTAACAAAGTAAGTTAGCGGCTGACCTGTGATCTAATCTGTTTGCTACTCTTAGTATTTTTCCTCGAAAGAATTAAGCAGATATCTAAGGATTAGGAAAGCAGATGACACGAAATTCTATTTCTAGAAATAACCTAGCATTCCAAGGGTAAAGGAAGGTAATAAATAGTGAAATCATCTGATAGACTCTCTGATTTCAGTCCTGGGTGTAGCAACGGAATAGGAAAGAAATTCCAAGCGGAGATCCAATCAAATTGTTTGGCGACCCTTGCGGAAATGCCTCTCATAAACAACGGCTTAACCACGCAAAGCCTATATATTTTCGTCTGGACTCGTAAACAATCTCTGCCCATGGCAAGAGATTATCTAACAAAGGCGAACCATTCGCAACATACAACAGTTGGACTCTATGCCGAACAGTAGGCTTGTTTGTTTGGTTTTTACATTGCATCAACTCTATGTTTTCAATTTCATTTGGTTAACCTACTGTTGCGGAGGGAGGGTGATACAGTCTAACTTGTGTTAAGCAGCCACCCTTTTAAGCAGCCAACCTGCCTTAAACAACCACTACAGAAAGTCCCATTGTTAGATTTATAGTGTACATCAATTTGTGTTAAGCAGCCAACCTGTCTTAAACAGCCAATTTACTTGGTCCCATAGGCTGGCCTCTTAACACAAGTTTGACTGTACCTTACTTTACTTTACTGCCCACAATAGACGGTTAGAACCATAAACCTGTCTCCGCTGTCTACTGGCTCCACTATGTTCCACAAGATAGACAACAGCAGCCTACAAATTCTGAGCAACTTGATAGGCCAGAAAGCAACGCTTCAAAATATGACAAATTTCGAACCATTTTGATAAATATTTCCGTGAACGAAAACATTCATCTCTAAGGACAATGCACTGTCGTTTCTTACTTCTGCTGGTATATTTTACCATACCGTCTCTATATTCGATAGATGATAGACCGGTTTCCTGTTTCGAAGCTTGGCAAAGCAGTCATATCTGGAGAATGAATGTTGCGGTCTCATGTTATCAGGATGGCAGCTTTAGGAAGTTATAAACGTATCAAACCATTCGGCTTATGGAAATGTGTGCCTGGTTCAAATGAAAGCAACAATAAAACGGAAAAGGAAAGCAAGATGTGAAAAATTACGTTTGCTTAATGACGTTTGTAGTTCACCATTTTGACAATAAACTGTTAATTAAGAGCTTTGCATCGGTTTACCACGGTTTTTTCTTAAATTATCTGCTGCTGACGTGTGGACATAAGCGATGATGGTCTAAGAATTGTCTGATTGACGCGTATCCCTTTTCACGTGATATTCGTAACATAGATTTAAACTAATTGACTTATTGGCCCATTGGGCTGGGTGTGATTTGTGTTGTCATGCATGTAGTCTTACTTTGTTCACACATGTCACGTTAATAGAAAATGTATTACCTTTTATTTTATTAGCAGCAAATGAACCTACAAAAAGGATATTTTGTATTGGCACAAGGTTAAGAGAAAATTGTCATGAATTTCAAACCTGGTGATTAATTACTTGACCCTTATGTTCTTTAAAGCATATTTCTTAAACCTTTCTACTGCAATACCTTCACAAAGGAGGTTGGCAATATTCTAGCGTCGCTTGGATTAGACTGAAACCTATCGCGTATATTCCAATTTTAAGAAAGGAATTCAGATCTATATTTCAGTTGATCGTGTCTTTTCTCATTGTTTCTCAAATCCCAATACAAATATATAGGGTTGCGTGCATGCCGAAACAGACATACGGTCTATGCCAAACTCATTAATAGGTCAATAGTCATAACTCTCTATGTTTAACGACATTAACTTTTCTGATGAAGGACAATTGTCCAGGGATAGAATTTTCGTCCTCTGAGCACGGGGGTCGTGGGTTCGAGTCCCGTGAGTAGCGGGGTTAGCATTGCGACCTTTCATTATTCTATATTTAGCGTGAGTACTGGTTATGTATCCAGAAAGCAGAATCGAGAGTGATTGATCTAAGTTTGTAAGAACTGGTTTCACTTTCGATGTAAAATAGTTAAAACTAAACTTCCCCTTCTGAAATTTGACTCGTCAATAATTGAGTGACCTACATATGATCAGAAACATGGCACCGATTGTTTTATTTCTCGAGGAATGTGCATTCATGCGAGATTTGCAAATCGTTGGTAACTTATTGTTTTATTTACAAAATTTAATAAAGCTTCTGACCTCGTTTACAAATTCTGTTGACGACTCTTAACGGGCGATTTCTCCTTTTCTCACAATGTTTTCTGCCCTATCAGAAGATCATATTTTCAATTTCATAACATTTTAAATGTCCTCTGCAGACTCTTTCAAATTGGGTTAGTCGAAAAATTAATGTTTGGTAAAGGGTAAACTAGTTGACACCTTTTCTAAGCATTCACTAATTTACCCGATTTTGGCCATAAAAGTTCAATTCCACTCATTTCCTTTTGTTTCTGCTCGACCCATATTCATTCCTCTTATTTGTTTGTACATTTTGTTTTGATTCCGCTCAATCTATATCCATTTCTCTCATTTTGTGTCTATTTTGATTCCACTCAACCAAGACCCATTCCTCTCATTTTGTGTACATTTTGATTCCGCTCAACCCACATCCATTCCTATCATTTTGTGTACATTTTGATTCTGCTCAACCCATATCCATTCCTCTCAGTTTGTGTACATTTTGATTCCACTCAACCAAGACCCACTCCTCTCAGTTTGTGTACATTTTGATTGCGCTCAACCCATATCCATTCCTCTCATTTTCTTTACACATCGTTTCGATTCCGCTCAACCCATACCCATTCCTCTCATTTTGTGTACATTTTTATTCCGCTCAACCAAGACCCATTCCTCTCATTTTGTGTACATTTCGTTTCGACTCCGCTCAACCCATATCCATTCCTCTCAGTTTGTGTACATTTTGATTCCACTCAACCAAGACCCATTCCTCTCAGTTTGTGTACATTTTGATTCCGCTCAACCCATATCCATCCCTCTCATTTTCTTTACACATCGTTTCGATTCCGCTCAACCCATACCCATTCCTCTCATTTTGTGTACATTTTTATTCCGCTCAACCAAGACCCATTCCTCTCATTTTGTGTACATTTCGTTTCGACTCCGCTCAACCCATATCCATTCCTCTCAGTTTGTGTACATTTTGATTCCACTCAACCAAGACCCATTCCTCTCAGTTTGTGTACATTTTGATTCCACTCAACCCATATCCATTCCTCTCATTTTCTTTACACATCGTTTCGATTCCGCTCAACCAAGACCTATTCCTCTCATTTTGTGTACATTTCGTTTCGATTCCGCTCAACCATTATCCATTCCTCTCATTTTGTGTACATTTCGTTTCGATTCCGCTCAACCCATATTCATTCCTCTCATTTTGTGTACATTTTTATTCCGCTCAACTAAGACCCATTCCTCTCATTTTGTGTACATTTCGTTTCGACTCCGCTCAACCATTATCCATTCCTCTCATTTTGTGTACATTTCGTTTCAGGCA
Source organism: Cerastoderma edule (assembly GCA_947846245.1). NCBI lineage: Eukaryota > Metazoa > Mollusca > Bivalvia > Cardiida > Cardiidae > Cerastoderma > Cerastoderma edule. Next base: position 33,737,908 of record OX401415.1, read on the forward strand.
AGCTGGCGCCGCTGTTGGAGAACGGGATGCTTCATGTGTCAGTCCTCTCGATGATCGCGATGACCGGGGAGCGCTACTACGCCATCATCTACCCCTTCAAGAAACAGGCCAACTGCTCCGCTCGGCTCACCATCAAGGTCATCATCGGGCTCTGGCTCTGCGCGTTCGTGATAACCTCCCCATTCCTTTTGATCACCAAACTCGAGGACGCCGTGTTCTACGACGGAAGCGAGGTGAAAGTGTGCCGTACTCATCTTTTCCTCGTTTGGCATCAGGTGTACATCATCACCATATCACTCCTGTTCTTCATGCTACCCTTCTTCATTCTCGTCTACATGTACGCGAGGATCATCCGCCAACTGCTCATGGACAGTCTGTGCATGTCTGACATCAGCGCCAGGCACACGTATCGCTCCCGGAAGCAGGTGGTGCGCATGCTCATAACGATCATTATACTGTTCTTCCTGTCGATGGGCCCGATACGTGTGGTGAGCCTGTGGCAGATATACACGCCCGTGGAGACGCTCCACAACCTCGGCATAGAGAAGTACTACAACATCATCTGGTTCGCCAGGATCATGATGTACGTCAACAGCGCGGGCAATCCCATTATATACTGTCTCGCTTCGTCGAAGTTCAAACTGGCTTTCAAACGCGTATTCAAAGAGTGCTGTGGAAGCCCGAAGCCGGCGTATCCCAAGCGTGTGTCGTCGGAATCGACGCGTGTGTTGTTCCGAAGAAGCCGGAAACGGCTGATACCCTCTGCTGGGAACGACTGTGACAGTAAATCGACGCCTTCGGTTCATGACGACGACGCCATTGTTTTGCGGATAAAGTTTTCATACGTCTGAATTAGTCACAGTATGCGGGAAAACAGGCATTGAGATAATTACGTATGTGCACCTTGACCTTGAAAATGCTGGGTAATTATCTAAAACAAGATTTTTGTGTCCTCTTCTTTCCAAAATCTTCGATATCTGCTTGACTTTGAAAAGGAAAGGTACTCAGACTAGCGAACAGGTTCGATCACAGGCCAGCCGCCAATTAACTTGGCGGATGGCTGGGATCCAACCTGTTTGCGTTAGCATAAAGTCGGTTCAAGCTGTGTTGTAAAAGCCAAAAACAAGCGTATCCCAAGCATGTGTCGTCTGAATCGACGCATGTGTTGTTCCGAAGAAGCAGGAAACGGCTGATACCCTCTGCTGGAAACGAGTGTGACAGTAAATTGACGCCATCGGTTCATGACGACGACGCCATTGTTTTGCGGATAGGCCTAAAGTTCTCATTCGTTCAAATATATTTATATTATTATATTTAGCTCCATAATTGCCAAATGGATTATTAAATGGGAGGAGCAATTCATCTAACCACGCCCATGACGTTGTTCATGCGTATGAATACATTTTAGTATACACATGTTTTAGTGCAGTCTGCAAAAGCGCAGCCATGCATTTTTAATATAAAAAAAATACCTTAATGCATCTTTTTATCAAGACTCAAGGTCCTGGGATGAAAACATACCTTAATACATTTCTTTATCAAGATTGAAGGCTTTGAGATAAAAATATACCTTAATACATTTCTTTATCAAGATTGAAGGTTTTGAGATAAACACATACCTTAATGCATCTCTGTATCAAGATTAAAGGTTTTTAGATAACAAGACTCAAGGTTCTGAGATAAATATATACCTTAATGCATCTCTATGTCAAGATTAAAGGTTTTGAGATAAAAATATACCTTAATGCATTTCTTTATCAAGATTGAAGGTTTTGAGATAAACACATACCTTAATGCATCTCTGTATCAAGATTAAAGGTTTTTAGATAACAAGACTCAAGGTTCTGAGATAAATATATACCTAAATGCATCTCTATGTCAAGATTAAAGGTTTTGAGATAAAAATATACCTTAATACATTTCTTTATCAAGATTGAAGGTTTTGAGATAAAAAAGAATATACCTTAATGCATCTCTGTATCAAGATTAAAGGTTTTTAGATAACAAGACTCAAGGTTCTGAGATAAATATATACCTAAATGCATCTCTATGTCAAGATTAAAGGTTTTGAGATAAAAATATACCTCAATACATTTCTTTATCAAGATTGAAGGTTTTGAGATAAAAAAGAATATACCTTGATGCATCTCTGTATCAAGATTAAAGGTTTTGAGATAAAATAAATACCTTAATGCATCTCTATATCAAGATTGAAGGTTTTGAGATAAACACATATCTAATGCATCTCTATATCAAGGTGGAAGGTTTTGATATAGTTATATACCTTAATACATTTCTTTATCAAGATTGAAGGTTTTGAGATAAAAATAAACCTTAATACATTTCTTTATCAAGATTGAAGGTTTTGAGATAAAAATATACCTTAATGCATTTCTTTATCAAGATTGAAGGTTTTGATATAGTTATATACCTTAATACATTTCTTTATCAAGATTGAAGGTTTTGAGATAAAAATATACCTTAATACATTTCTTTATCAAGATTGAAGGTTTTGAGATAAAAATAAACCTTAATACATTTCTTTATCAAGATTGAAGGTTTTGATATAGTTATATACCTTAATACATTTCTTTATCAAGATTGAAGGTTTTGAGATAAAAATATACCTTAATAAGATTGAAGGTTTTGAGATAAAAATATACCTTAATTTCTTATCAAGATTGAAGGTTTTGAGATAAAAATATACCTTAATGCATTTCTTTATCAAGATTGAAGGTTTTGAGATAAAAATAAATGCCTTAATCAAGATTTAAGGTTTTGAGATAAAATATTCATTTAATCAAGATTGAAGGTTTTGATATAGTTATATACCTTAATACATTTCTTTATCAAGATTGAAGGTTTTGAGATAAAAATATACCTTAATACATTTCTTTATCAAGATTGAAGGTTTTGAGATAAAAATAAACCTTAATACATTTCTTTATCAAGATTGAAGGTTTTGATATAGTTATATACCTTAATACATTTCTTTATCAAGATTGAAGGTTTTGAGATAAAAATAAACCTTAATACATTTCTTTATCAAGATTGAAGGTTTTGAGATAAAAATAAACCTTAATACATTTCTTTATCAAGATTGAAGGTTTTGAGATAAAAATAAACCTTAATACATTTCTTTATCAAGATTGAAGGTTTTGATATAGTTATATACCTTAATACATTTCTTTATCAAGATTGAAGGTTTTGAGATAAAAATATACCTTAATGCATTTCTTTATCAAGATTGAAGGTTTTGATATAGTTATATACCTTAATACATTTTATCAAGATTGAAGGTTTTGAGATAAAAATAAACCTTAATACATTTCTTTATCAATATTGAAGGTTTTGATATAGTTATATACCTTAATACATTTCTTTATCAAGATTGAAGGTTTTGAGATAAAAATAAACCTTAATACATTTCTTTATCAAGATTGAAGGTTTTGATATAGTTATATACCTTAATACATTTCTTTATCAAGATTGAAGGTTTTGAGATAAAAATATACCTTAATGCATTTCTTTATCAAGATCGAAGGTTTTGAGATAAAAATAAACCTTAATACATTTCTTTATCAAGATTGAAGGTTTTGATATAGTTATATACCTTAATACATTTCTTTATCAAGATTGAAGGTTTTGAGATAAAAATAAACCTTAATACATTTCTTTATCAAGATTGAAGGTTTTGATAAAGTTATATACCTTAATACATTTCTTTATCAAGATTGAAGGTTTTGAGATAAAAATATACCTTAATGCATTTCTTTATCAAGATTGAAGGTTTTGAGATAAAAATAAACCTTAATAGATTTCTTTATCAAGATTGAAGGTTTTGATATAGTTATATACCTTAATACATTTCTTTATCAAGATTGAAGGTTTTGAGATAAAAATAAACCTTAATACATTTCTTTATCAAGATTGAAGGTTTTGATATAGTTATATACCTTAATACATTCCTTTATCAAGATTGAAGGTTTTGAGATAAAAATATACCTTAATACATTTCTTTATCAAGATTGAAGGTTTTGAGATAAAAATAAACCTTAAGCATTTCTTTATCAAGATTGAAGGTTTTGATATAGTTATATACCTTAATACATTTCTTTATCAAGATTGAAGGTTTTGAGATAAAAATATACCTTAATACATTTCTTTATCAAGATTGAAGGTTTTGAGATAAAAATAAACCTTAATACATTTCTTTATCAAGATTGAAGGTTTTGATATAGTTATATACCTTAATACATTTCTTTATCAAGATTGAAGGTTTTGAGATAAAAATATACCTTAATGCATTTCTTTATCAAGATTGAAGGTTTTGATATAGTTATATACCTTAATACATTTTATCAAGATTGAAGGTTTTGAGATAAACACATATCTAATGCATCTCTATATCAAGATTGAAGGTTTTGAGATAAAGGAATACCTTTATGAACTTTTTTACCAACATTGAATATCTGTCTTTACTCATTTGAGATTTGACCAAAATTGTCTCGTTTACGTTTCAATAATAAATTAATCGTTTTAAATGTAGTCATTAATGGCATGGTTTCTAGAAGAAAATACTCATATTGTAAACTTGAAAAGGAATAGGTTTAAAATAGCCCGAACCAAAGAAAGATCTCGCGTTGCCCTTGAGTGTACTGTTGGTAATGTGTATAGAAGTCTCCATGCTGTGTGCAACTATGGCTATGTTTTATTTTTAATACATCAATTCTAATGTTGTTTTTACATAGCTGCGTTTCGGCCATGTATATTATCTCGTGTTGACGGGACTCCTTTGTCTTTTGATTGTCTGAATCAGCCGAAGGATGTCCTTTGAAGCGTTAACCCTTGTAATGCTTGAACCGAATTCCTGCTTACGCAAACAGGTAAGATCACAGGCCAGCCGCCTAATAAATCGGCGGCTGGCCTATGATCTTACCTGTTTTGTAATCTGGGTACCTTTCCTCATCAAAATTAAACTGATATCTAAGGTTTTGGAAAGCAGACGACACACAAAAATCTATTTTCAGAAAATTATCCAGCATTCTAAAGGTTAATGAAGCTAAAATGTTATTGTGCCATGAAGATAATTACAGGGGCATGGGGTAACGGCACTACTAGGTTAACACATGTCATCAAAATATGTGCCATATGATAAACTATTCGATAGCTTACAGATAAGGGCTGTTAATTTAATTTGATTATTATTATTATTATTACTATCTTTATTATACTATGTTTTGTTTTGTCGCGACATTCCTTTCTAAACCAATGATTAAATTTCCGACATGAATCTGACTATCCATGCGTAAAAGAGCTAACCCGTAGACACTTGGTGTCTTTGAGCTGGGTTTGGTGCAATTCCTACAACATTTGACAAGAAACCGAATAGTGTTCATGTAAGATAAGATAAATTGTTATTATACATGCTATTGACTATAGCCGATGGTTTTGCTTTCTTTAACCGGTGTTAACCCATTACCAAACAATAACGATACTTTAACAGTTTGTTGCAGATGACTCTGTAAAACATTGTGGGAAAAGGAGATATTGCTCGCAACGAGCAATTTGTCCTTTTCTAACAATGTTTTCTACCCCTATCAGAAGATAGTTTTTCAATTCCATCACATTTTGAAATATCGTCTGCAAACTCTTTCAACTTGGGACAGTCGAACATTTGACGTTTGGTAAAGATTTAATAGTTCAACGTGTGTTAGATGTAAACATTCTGCTATAAAGTTTGCTTGAGATCAGCAAAATTACGAAGACGGTGCTTTAACCGGTCTTTTGGATTCAGATTGGCTTACAATGTGCAATCATTTTTTCTTACTTGAATAAAAGCTGCCATCTTAATTCTTTTTGGATTCAGATTGGCTTACAATGTGCAATCATTTTTTCTTACTTGAATAAAAGCTGCCATCTTAATTCTTTTTGGATTCAGATTGGCTTACAATGTGCAATCATTTTTCTTACTTGAATAAAAGCTGCCATCTTATTCTACCTTGCTTCTTATCGTTTCGTCAAAAAGAATAATGTTGTATATTCGGTTCTTGAATTAAAGTACATGTTTGTTTACTGTGATACAATGTGATGTATCATGAAGGTATGAAGCAAAACTAACGCAAACATTTGTTCATGTTCCTTCTGTTAGACTGAAAAGGTGTGTTGCCTTAATTAAAATGGAGAAGTGGGGTGAAGGGGTTGTACATTCGGAACACCTCGGCCATTTCTTAAAATAACCTCGGAGGCAATGGGGAGCCATTTTTGAAAGTAGGTCAGCAACGAAGGGTATGTCCGTTTGCAATCGTATCTACTCGGAAATCCCCGGCACAAGCCGGGGATTGCCGAGTAGATACGATTGACAAAATATGAATCAAAGATGTGTTGATATGGTCATCTTTAATGAAAAGGGTAAAAACAAACATTCAATTTTGATATATGACCAATTTGTTTGTATTTGAATACATATTTAGTGCCTGTGTGCATTTTGCGTTAGCCGCCGGAAATAAGGCGAATTACCCCCAGGATTTCTGGTGTATTCATGTACTGCCTACGAGGTATATCTACCGACTTGTTACGGGGATTGCCGAGTAGATACGATTGGGGGTTGTATTCTTTGCTAGATAATATTGCAATGTTATACAGAGCATATAACAACAAACAATCACGTGTCCTTTGTTTTGATAGTGTTTACTAGCAATGGCTGACATATTTGGAGAAAAAAGTTAAGAATTTTATTTTTCTTCGTCTATACGTAACCTTGGAATCAGACGCATCGACCATGTCCTGGTCCAGAATTTTCCGGTAATTAGGGTACTAAAGGCTCGGCGCCACATTCCATAGTTTGTTTGGAATGCTTGTCACAAGATTTCAAGCGAGGCAAACGATTCTTGAAATGACAGGGTACGGTTTATTAACGAAGCCGATTTTGGAATAATATAATGTTACGTATAGACAAGAAAAAATGCAAATCTCACATCTTTACTCCAATCTGTCCGCCATCATTAGTAAACGCTGTCAAAACAAACGTCACGTGATTAGTTACGCTGGTTATAGAGTGATTTTATCTCTTCTTCGGAATATCGTTAAGTTCATCGTTGACGAAACTAACAGGGGTGGTCGAAATCCATTCGGGCACCTCTGCAACATTCGAGAGCAAGGGTACGCCCATAATCCTGCTGAGACTTTTCCAATGTAATGGTCTTTGAATTTATGATGTTCCATTACACCTAAATGACCCTTTTTAACCTTTGATTTCCTCCCAAAGTCAAACAGTGTCAACTTCTGCTGACTCAATTAAGTACATTTATTCCGTACAAATCCGAATGGCTTGTGAGATTGTCAGCTTAGGATCACTAAGAACGGAACCAGATTTTAGATATATTTTTTAGGTGTTTGATAGCGACCATGTACAACTGTTCAACAATGTATCTAATTCTTACAATTGATTTTACCTGGTATTAACAAATCTAAACAAAACATGCGTATAAGGTAGTACCAATGACGTAAAGAGAAACTTAACTAGTGTATTGCATTGCATACTATGTATACTTTGAATATACAGGTTTTTTTTATTTTTCGCTTATATCATAGATTCGAGTAATGGTTGATTGACCTTTTGGAGGGGTCCTTCGTTGCCCAGTTGTTAACATGCCTGTTGTAGAACTTTGGGATCCGGGTTCGACACCCAATGTTACGTCTTGGTTCATGGGTGTTTCCTTTGGCAAGACACTTAAGAGCCCTAGTCCAGTGGTTGTGAATCTTGGATAGCAGTTTCATAAATGAAAAGTTGTTTGTGTTTGTTTAACAAACGAACAATCAAATTAGACTTTTGATACTTTACCCACTTTTTAGCTGTACATAATTATGACTCTGATGGACTTTTGAACAGCTACCTCAGTTAGCTATGTCGGTTTTGAATGATATTTTATTTCCATAACTTTAGTGAAGGAGGAATGTTTTCGTTGAAATACATAACATGTATATCTATCTCCATTTTCTATTGACCGGTTACGTCTTTCAGTCAGCGACACCAGACAATTGCTAATTTAAGATGATAAAACGCTAAGTGTATAAGAAGCCAACAAAGAACATTGTGTTACATATTTTGTAGACAAAAGGAACAACGTCTCTATCTTATAATTATTTGACGTATACGAAGTTAAATTTGACAATCAATGCCGGTTGATCTTTCATTTCATTGAACGTAGAGTATCGCATAATTTGCCAACTCCTCACAGTGATCTCCCTGTATGGGGATGATCACTGCCATCACAAATGTCACGTGACAACCTACTTAGAAACGAAAATGGCATAACAAGATGGCGGCAAAACTAAAACATTGTAATCCATTACTGCTTTATTTATAAACAAACCATTTTTTTTTCTCAACTTAACTGGTCAGAAATCAATACAACAAGATATTGTTACTAAATTAACTGAGATATCCGGTAATCTCTTAACAAAACAGCATCTTTTGAATTTCATCCAAATCTGGATGAAAAATCTTGTGGTGGCAGTGGTCGATGCAGCGTAGCAAGGGGAGATCACTGTGAGGAGTTTGATAATTTGCAAGTAGGTCAGTAAGAACGATAACATGTTCCATAACAGAAAGGCTAAATGTAATTATTGAATGTCTTCTCGAAATCGACAAAAGTATGTATGAGTGAGAAATCTATCAACCTCTTGGTAAGCAACCAATGATGGGTCTACTGTAGCGATTTTGAGCAATTACTTGTAAGGGAGGTAAATCTTACATGTCACAGTCCAATATCTTCACAATACTCTCCCTTTGATACGCTCGATCACTGTCACCAGATGGAATTTCAATGTCTTATTTTATTCAATTTTTTACCGGAAATGGTTTTTCCTGAGTGAAAATAGGGCTAATGATATATAGCTTTTACTTATCTACTAAATAATGGAAGAACTGTGTTTCCCTTTTCAGCTGTAGTTCACTTTCATCGATTATACGAGTAAACTGTGCATATGCCGAAAGAAAAACAAGTGACACTTGTGCTGAACTGTTTTATTTCATATTGTTTTACATTTACATTATATTTAAGGGACTTTACCAAAAACTGTGCTCTGAGAGTAACAAACGAATAAAAGATGCTTTATACAATATTCGTCACTTACAAAATTGCCATCTTTAATCACTTCCGGGTTTTTTTTCAAGTCGCTGTAAAACTTTTTTTTTCTTCTATTAAATAAGTGAAAATCACTTGTGTGCATTTCAGTGCTTAGAACAAAAGCAGTGCTTAAAAATCGTCTTTCCAGAACCCTTAGCGGATACGTGACGTTGCAATATACATAAACGAGTATAAAAAATTTAGATACGGCTGAAGAATGAAATTATAACAAAAAAATATTACAAAGGTAAACATTGAGTGAAAATGACAGGAAAAAATTATTTAAGAAATTTCGATTTGGAACGTTTGATTTTTCCCAATGGGCATTGCTTTTTTTCTTTTTCATTGTAAACATTGCACCGCGCTTTGAGACATGTGTCTTGAAATCGAGGTAGCCTATATGATGAAGAAATAGGTAAGAACGGAATGAGTGAGCATGTATATGGGTACATGTAGAGCAAAACCAGACACAGCTCGTGTGTCGGCCGATCCTGATCTTAAAACCAATGGCGTATCAGAGACGCACACCCGCGGTGTCAGTCGACCGTTCTCTGATTCGACCAATTCAAATTCCTTGTCAAACATCACTTTACCCGTCAGATTGTTCATCAGTGCCAAGTTGTTCGCCATTAAAGTATACTCACCATCAAGGAGAGAAATTGACTCGCAAATAAACAGCTTAGAAGGCCTGTACGCAAAAGGGTGCATGTACCTAAACGTATGCGCATTCTTCCAAGACGCGATGGATGCGTTCAAGACGGCGGTTGCGGGATCTTCGAAATTGGCGAAAATTTGCCACCGAGGGACTAGAAGACCACGTGAATACGTGGCGGTGTATTCAAGAACCGACTGCTCAAGCGGACTGTCAATTCCGTTCACCGGCAAAACCCAGGACCTTCCCAGGACCGTTTGAAGTGTGTAAAATACAGCCGATGGATTGGTGATGTCGGCTTTCAATTCTACGGCCACCATAGGACTGCCGCCTGCATCATCCATCGGCTTAATGATTCTAACCAGTTGCCACCGAGTTGGCCAAGGGCTTGTTTCGAGGAAAGTTTCAGCAGTGTCGCCGCTAATGCTGTTCCCCTCCCCGAGAATGTCTCTGACCGATACGTTTCCGTTTTGGGGGGTCAATTTCACGATGATTGCAAATGACTTGGTGTACCATGTCTGACTTGGATACTTACAAACGCCCGCTCTGTCTCTCAACTGACCCGATGGACAAAAGACCTCCCTGCAGCTTCTCTCATCCTAGAAGTACATTACGTTTATAACGTGATGAAAAAGGGATATATGATCTCATGTATAGATAATTCATATGGTATAGCCGTTATGGTAAAGACTATATTATAGTAGAAGTATAACCAGGATGAGACACGAATCAGTTAGTACTTACTTAACCAGATTAAAAAAAATATATACAGATTTCTATTCAGCGCAATTATTCTTTGGAAAACTAGTTAAACGTGCTTTCTCTTACATACATATGTCGATACATTGGTTCTTTCATTATTGAAGCCACGAATCATATATGTTCATTATATCATGCATCATGCATGATTCAATGATGCCGTCTGTCAAACATTGTTCTGAGACAGAGAGAAAAGAATGGGAGTAAACCCTAAACAGAGACAGAGACAAGAATGGTAGTAACCCCTAAACAATTCAATATTTACCCATAACGCGTTGTCAAGAAGACACGCTTCCGGATGGGGTGCTGGCGTTTCCGCGTCTTCGTCCAGATTGCCGTTTTCTTTTAAGAACGATGTATCAAGCAAATACATCGCTTGTCTGTCCCCAAACTCTTTTCCCTCAAATGTTTCGTACAACTTTCTCAGAAAGTACAGATTAAACACGGCGCCACTGCACACGGCACAGAAAGCATTTTGGTAGGCTTTTCCTATCAGAACTGGAGCGTTGAGGCCACTACGGCAAGCATTTCTGACCTCTGCATGCGTGATGTTGACGCCATCTGGAATAACGAACGAATCGTCATTGTAGAGGGCCGAACAAGACGCCACGGTTTCCACGAAGCAGCGATTGTCCTGTAGGATAGCTTCGTCATCGTAATCAAAGGATACGAAACAGAAGGAAGGCATTCTGTTCTGTCGAAGAAACGTGAAGTGATCCGAAACCGAGATGAATCGCCCGCTCTGTTCGTTCTCACAAACCAACAAGGCGTCCATGTGGCGGAAGTCGCTAGCCCCATGGCAACGTGCGCACAGGGCGTTCTTGTAAATTGTTCCATGCTCTGTGGAGATAACCGGATACAGGTCGCCCCATGGTGCAACGGGTCCCGATCCGCACGGATCTTGTCCTGTGGCACGATCCATCGGGACATCGGTTATACATCCACCAGTTGGCGCTCTCGAAACGATGCGATAAGCGGGAACGTCTCGTACCCAGTATTCGTCTGATTCGCCCGTCTGTGAGTACATGCATTCCTTGGTCGATGTAGGACGTCCATTTCCAGTTGCACGGTCTTCGGACTCTCCGACATCCGGTCCAGGTGTACTGTCTCCGTGTTCAGACGAATTGCTTGCATCAGAGGGTGTACTGGTCGAGTCTACGCCTATGGTGTGGTTAGCATCGGGGAAACAGCAGTTCAGCATTTCATCACAATCTTCGTGACAAGAGCAGGCTAAATATTTGATAGAATATAGAATAGAGAGTATAGTGAACTTATTATACAACACACTACAATACAATATATTTATTTGCAATTCAAGGCCCCCGGGCCAAAATACCAATACAATTTCATATTATTAGTGACGGAATCAAATCTCCGGTAAATTATCTAATACACTTAAATCTATGTTTAACAACCTATTGATAAAGATCATAGACCAAAAGGTCTTTGTATACAATTAAAGGTGCTTGTTCCCACTCGAGACAATCAGAAAGTCAAAATAAGATGTTGTTCAACTAATGCAGATGCTTTATTGCAGAATACCATTTAATGAAACATAACTGTTGAACGCCAAAGATATTCCTAGTGTGTCCAACTATTTAAGACTGTGCAGACTGCATGCGATCGATTCGAAACCGGTTCTCGCTGAGCGTTGAATATGAATTGGTCAATTTTCCATGACCGACCAGCCACTCACAACTATCGCATTCTTATTTGCTGAAAGGGGGCCGGAGGAATCGAAATGAAAATCCTGCAGTACGTACATGTACCTCAGGGTCGGGAATGAGGTCCCTTTATTCTTAACCCATTACCAATCAATAACGACATTTGACCTGTTTGTTGCAGGCTGCAGTGGAGAACATTGTTGGATAAGAAGAAATTGCTCTTAACGAGCAATTTCTCCTCTTCCCACAATATTTTCTGCCCTATCAGAAGATTGTTCACCAATTTCACCATATTTTGAAATGTCGTCTGCAAATTCTTTCAATTTGGGATGGTCAAAATTATGGCGTTTGGTAAAGGGTTTAACACAAGTGTATGAAACAGCAATCGTACCCTGTTTGTCTTTTCTAAAAGCATGAGGGTATTTAGCTCACTAAATTGAACCTACATAATTACAAGCCCTGACTACATGTTTTTATCGTTTTCCAAATAATGTACCTTTTTAAATGTGATAAGGTGTTATGTTTGTTTATATGATGCTTCGATACAATATCGTTTAATTAACCCATTACCAAAAATAATGACATTTAACCAGTTTGTTGCAGACGACTCTGAAAAACATTGCGAAATCTTAACGAGCAATTTTTCCTTTTCCCACAATGTTTTCTGCCCTTTCCGGTGATTATTTTTCAACTTCATCAAATTTTTAAACGTCGTTTGCAAACTTGTTCACTTAAGGACAGTCCAATATTTTGCGTTTGGTAAAGGGTTAAAGGCACTGGACTCCATCGTTTGCAATGCGCATATGTACCTAGGTAACTTCCCCGTAGTTGGCAAGTTTCTTTGTGTCTAATTCTGGTCGTTCTCAATTATCTATTTACCTTTAAGTGACAGGCACTAATTGACAGATCAATTTTCTACCACACAATAGTGGGAGCATTCGGGAGAGCAACGATCTAAGAATAAATTATCACCTTCTGCAGAGACCCGGGGAGCGATTCGCACATCGAGCTAAACCATCGTAATTACATACAAATGGGCCGTGTCACGCGAAAAGGGGAACTCGGACATAAATAAAAACCGCTGACTCAGCTTTTTCTTGGCGCTATTATTCCAGCATCTAGTCACGACAGTTATCATTTGTATTTATTTAAAGGTAGAACTTGATGTCCTCTAAGATGGCAAACAGTGTAACCCCAGACCAGTCGTCACGTCAGTGACGTGGCGGCTGGTCTGGGGCTACACTGTTTGCTATGTCCGAGTGCCCCTTTTCCCGTGACGTGGCCGAAATAGTTCTTTATTTCAGTCTCATCATGGGAACAAATATACAAATCATATCATACTTTAATAAAGTCAGCCATGCCATTCATCTTTGACACGTAAACATATAAAATCGGAACGCGAGACAGATTTTTACCTCGAGATATCTAATTTTTGAGATGAAGAAAATCGAGATATGCGATGTTTTTTTTTTTTATAAAGATAAAAAAGGGAAAAGGTGGGGACCCACGTTCCTATGGAGACTGATAATTCGGCAAATAACAGACAAAACTTAATAGAACACCTGCTCCGGGTTGACAAAGAGTTATACAGCGTTTACTGAAGATTTCAATGATTTATGACAGATAATAAAAAAATTATGATAACAGTCCACGAACTTCCCTACCAACCCTCGTATATAGGTATGATGCTGATGTTGTTCTATCACTTCTTTGTATGAACGGGAATCGGGGGCTTGTTTCGATTTTAAACATCTGAACGTGTGTTTTGCCTGATGTAACTGTTGTGTAATTACTAGAACAAGTTGACAAACCATCGAGCCTATTTGAAGTTACGGTTAAAGGCCTAGTTTAGTCCTTCTTTAATTGACCCCCCCCCCAAAACCAATAACCAGATGCCCACCCGGTGTGATGACCAGCTGTGATAATTAATTGGGATTACGTAATACCATGTATAGCACTGTGTCAAACTGATGGGTTTCTTTTGACAATTTTTTTTAAAGAGGACATTTAAGCAGCAAAATTGATTTTTTTTTCAATTAGGCTTCAAATATTTTTTTTTGGAAGTTTGAAAGGTTTTTTGGTAGTTTTTTTTTTTTTTTTTTTAAATTTGTGCCATATATAAAGATCATTTTACGTAATTATGACTTGCAGCATAGTTATAGTTCCTCTATAGTATCATCATCACCGTCATCATCATCATCATCAACATTATCATCAAAAGCATCATCATCATCATAAGTATAACGAGTGCTAATTTATGGAACAACTAACTTATTATTTTCTTCACATTTCTTAACAGTTTATATAGTTCCTCTATAGTATCATCATCACCGTCATCATCATCATCATCAACATTATCATCAAAAGCATCATCATCATCATCAATGTTATAACTATAACGAGTGCTAATTTATGGAACAACTAACTTATTATTTTCTTCACATTTCTTAACAGTTTATTAAGAAAAATCTACTTATCTTGTAAATCATTGTTTTAAATAAAGAAATCAAGAATTCAACATTATATCTTGAAAATCATTGTTTTAAATAAAGAAATCAAGAATTCAACATTTATTTCTTATTAATATTCCACATTATGAAAATCGAAGCAGAATGACATTTTTTTCTATGTAAGACTTGAAATATATTTTTGGAATTTTGGAAGGGTTTTTAATAGGGGACTTTTTTTTTTTAATTTGTACCTTAAATAAAGATTAATTTATGTAAGAATGACTTGCAGCAGGGAATGTTATAGTTCCTCTGAGGTATATCATCATCATCACCATAGTATATCATCATCATCATCATCATCCATTTTATAACTTTGACAAGTGCTAGTTCATTGAACAACTAACTCATTATTTTTTTATATTTCTTGTCAGTTTATTTAGAAAAATCTATTAATCATGTAAATCCTTGTTTTAGATAAAGAAAGCTATAACCAAACACATATTTCTTATCAATATTCTACATCATGAGAAACCGAAGGGTTGGGGTATTGCATAATCTGACCACCCATTCCTTATCAAGTAATATACAGGAAATTTGCTCCATGCTGTGGAACTGTATTGTTGCCCTGTAGGGTGCCCAGTGGGAGATAAGATACCAGACATTCCAAAGACTAGGCCTTTAAGAGATATGGGGTTTTACATGATGTAAAGAAACTTAAAACTGCCCTGAAACAGTTTTGTAAACCAGATATCAGGTGCGAATAGACATACAGAAAATGAATATGTCGAAGCAGGCATTGCAATATATCCATAGAATTAAAGATTTGTTGTATTCTATTTCTTATATCATTTTTGTGAAAATCTAAAGAACTCCTTGTGTCAAAAGACACTATTTGAAACATCCAAATATTATAAAATCTAAAGAACTCCTTGTGCCAAAGACACTATTTGAAACATCCAAATATTATAAAATCTAAAGAATTCATCAAAAACAGATAATCGGTGTCTATTTTTATTGAAATTCTAATATCCGTGATGAAATGTTTTCATAAACACTTATAAATTGTACTATCATTTACATTTACAGACTATACACCTTTCATAAAATCGTTAGTATGAATGATGAGAACCTGTCTAGTCAAAGATTATTAGTTATGTTTGTGGAATAATAACGTTTTAACCAATTTGTATTAAACGATAGTTTACACTTGCATCCGTTAGTAATGAATGTTTCATCTGATGTTTTGGTAGAGAGGTGACTAATCCGATCATAAATGTTTAAAGGTGCATTTTATACATTGGTCTGAGGTGTTAGCTCTTTAAGCTTAAGATTAGCTAGCTTTAATATTTTACAGTGCTATTTGTTAAGCGTTATGTATCATACGCCTGTTATTTTGTGTGTATTACCTTTTTTCACAGTATAAACTATAATCATGTCTTTCTATTAATCTTACTAGTTTTTAAACGTTTGTGGTGGAAGCCTAAAGCTCTTTCAAAGCCACTCTCTGCTACTGCATCCTGGATACTTAACCTGGGGTCGTGGCCCATGCATACCCGCATCTTGTGCGGAGTATACGTAAGGGTAAGGCCACAGGCTACATGGATACTGAATCAGTACTGGCGCCGATTCGTGATAGTCCCGAAAAACTTTTCCTCGCCTGCTGGGGATTCAAACCTGGGACCATCGGTACAAGAGGCCGACCACCAAGTTAAAAGTCAATCACCTTAGCCACCGAGCCACGCAATCGGAACTCATCGGGTTTATCCAATGAGAGAAATGATAAAAAAGAAATAGAAAAATGTGAATTATGTCATTTGAAAGACATTGAAGATGAATATCATTTTGTTATGATATGTCACTTTTTTATGAGAATACGAGATAAATATATTGATAAGAGATACATAGAACAACTAAATGTTTCCCAATTTACTAATCTACTCAACTCGTCTGATAAGCAAACTCTCGTTTATCTCAGACTGTTTTGTAAAAATGCCCTCCAAGAAAGAAACAAATATTTGTCTAGATAGAAAAGTTAGTTTCATTTATTACTCTGATGTTAGGTCTTTTTCATTCACTCCAATACACATATGTACTTATCCATTTAACAATCTCAAATATACTGTAATTTGTATGTGATTTAATTCATATTTTCATTGTCTATCTATGGTAATGCATGTAATTATCAATGTGTTTCAACTATGGGACTTTGTTTCTTTGTTCTTATAAACTTATGTTATGTTATAATATCATATATCAAATGAAAATACAGGGAGGCCGCCATATTGTTTTTCGCAAGACTTACGACACTTTGCTTTATTTTTCAAATGCAGTCCTAAAATGTGATTTCTAAAAAGTCGTTATCAGTTAAATGTATCACAACTTATAATTTCGCTTTTTCGTATGAGTAACTGAGGAATGAATTAAAGGATGTCAAACACTTCCATAAACATTGAACTATTTTACATGAACGATTAGAGGGAATGCGTTGTATGCCGGGTACAATTTACCCGAAATAATGTAACCCTACACTTGTATCCGAGGTGTATTTCTCAGCTCACGGAAACACCCGAGTAGTTCCGATTGCGAGCCGCGCATGACTGTTCAAAGCGATAGATTCACTTACCATGACAGATGGAAACGTATTCGCCATCGTCAAGAACCCTGTTCCGACGAACCACCGGTCCAGAGGCATTCTGAACGCAAATGTCGACTCTCGGACAAAGCTGTTCCAGTGCTTTGATCCCGATCAAACTGAGCTTGTCATCAAGCGTTTGAGCGACAGAAACTTGATCCGCGTAGTAAAACGTACACTGGATAGCCAGGATTGCTCGGATGATCCCTGGCATGGTCTTCATAGTTTCTGTCAAAGATTCGAGCTCAATAGGAAGTGATTCTAATGGCAACTCTAAGAACCTGCAAATACAAAAGTTGTGCGTATTGATACGAATTTTAGATCATTTATTCTTTATCATGGGGTCAATTCATTTATATGTACAAAGGGAGGTCAAATTAACCATTAAAATTGTGTAGGTCTTGCAGCTACCGTATAAAGAAATAGTCTTCTTCGTAAAACTATGTGGACAAAAGCACTTTCTTTTTAAATTAGTAGCCTAGTCATCGTCCCACGGTGTTTCGGACGTACACTCGTTCGCAAAGCTTTCAGATCTATTAAACTGGTTCCCGCTGTCTTCTGGCTACACTCGGTTCCATAAGATAGACAACGGACAGCCTACACATTACTAGCGATTTGATTTGTCGATATGCAACATACAAGAACGACAACAAAGTGGGCGACAGTGGTAGATTGTCGACAGAGGGTCTCGGGTTCGAATCCGCGTTAGACGAGGTGAAAATTACCGTGACTACTCGACAAATCGGCGCGAGTACTGGTGTGGTATCCAGGAAGCAGTCATAGAGAGTGACTCAATAGGCTTGACTAAATAATAAAATATTCTTATTCTTCGTTTATTTCCAGCTATAAATGATGTTCTAGGTAATGTTTAATGACCATGTATGTGGTCCTGCATGTGTGCGTATGTATGTTTACCATTCCAACAAGTGTATGAGAAGATGAATTTATTGTTGTATTCGCTGTCACCCATTAGCTGTATATGCTTCAGTTGAAATGAAATCTTCTTCTTTTTCCTCTATCATTTCCAGCTCTACCTGCCACAAGTTCGAAATAATGATCTTCCAAAACATTTTTTTTTCTTAAATGACTATCCCAGTTCAATAACAAAATCGTAGGTTACGTTTATTGTTGATACGAACTGAAGACGTGTCTTGCCGCTGTCCATGAACCAGGTGACAAATTGATTCAGTCTGAACACATCGGGTTTATCCAATGAAAACGCTTTTGAGATAATAGGGATGCCGCCAAATTGATACTTTACTTCCGTTTCCAAATAGAGATATTGAATGTGAAAACTAAAGAGTCGTTTGAGTGATTTGATTGAAAAAACAGTTATATATCTCACAACTTGTTATTTCGCCATTTCGTATGAGTTGCCGATAAAATTAATTTAAAAGGATGTCCAACACTTCCATTTACATGGAACTACTTAACGTGGACGCTTAGAGGAATTATGTTATATTCCGGGGACGATTTACCCGAAATATTGTAACCAATAAACATATATCCTAGGTGTAATTCTCAGCTCACGGAAATACCCGAATAGTTCCGATCGAAATTGATTGTGCATGCGAACAAAACGAAAATTTACCTTTTCAGGGCTAATTACTATGGATACATCCTCCTTATACGTTGTTTGCCATTTGGTAACCTATCCCATATTAAGTTATGATAGGGAATCACCTATCTAATAACAGAGAAAAGTCGTCGTGTGTGCCTTTCATCGCGTTCTTTCTTATTCATCTGAATTCCTTAGCAATAATTTGCCAAGAACTAGGATATTATAATAAACAGAGAATCATAATGTAATGATGTTGATTTATCTTTTTTATATCAAAAAGTTATTTTTGTTTAAGAAGCATTGCTAACTAACTAACTAACAAACTAACTAGCTAACTAATGTTTATTGCATAATAATCATTTCATGTTAAATACAATGTATGAAAAATGAAAGAAGGTATACATGACAAAAATAAACATCGATCAACAGAAGAGCTCATGATGTTATAGAGCTTAGACATATACAGTGAACCCTCGTTTATCCGGACCCCGATTATCCGGATGTCTTGCAATCCGAACAAAATTGTAAGGAAACGGAATTATTGGACCAGTTTGTTGCAGACGACTTTTGAAAACATTGTGGGTAAAGGAGAAATTGCTCGTGACGAGCAATTTCTCCTTTTCCCACAATGTTTTCTGCCATATCAGAAGATTATCTTTGAATGTCATCACGTTTTGATATGTCTTCTGCAAACTCTTTCAATTTGGGACGGTCGACAATTTGGCGTTTGCTAAAGGGTTATAACTATACACCGCTCATACAGACCGTTTATGTCTTAATGTGAATAAGAACATGCTCTGCTTCATTAGTCCGGATTATTCGGTAAACCGGACATTTTGTTGGGAACGGACGTGTTCGGATAAACGAGGGTTCACTGTACAGTAATGTCTCGTAAATCCGAACACGTCCGTTCTCAACAAAATGTCCGGATTACCAAATCATCCGGACTAATGAAATAGAGCATGTTCTTATACAGATTAAGACATAAACGGTCTGTATGCACGTGTATACTTAGAACCCTTTAGCAAACGCCAAATTGTCGATCGTCCCAAATTGAAAGAGTTTGCAGACGACATTTCAAAACGTGATGAAATTCAAAATTTATCTTCTGCTATGGCAGAAAACATTGTGGGTAAGGGAGAAAATACTCGTCACGAGCAATTTCTCCTTTACCCACAATGTTTTTAAAAGTTGTCTGCAACAAACTGGTCAAATAATTCCGTTCCCTTACAATTTCGTTCGGATTGCGAGACATTCGTATAATCGGGGTCCGGATAAACGAGGTTTCACTGTAAATGTAAATCAAGTACAGTAGGGTTCAATTCCTAAGGAGACATTCAATAAATCACAACAAATACACAAAACAATATGGCTAGAAAACATGGTAAATCAAATCATCAACATCACAGGAAAATATCAAAATGGATTTACCGGTTTTTTTTTTACATAAAACTGTTCCCCTCAATTGAAATGAAAAGATGTAAACGATTGTATTAATTCAACTTTTCTCTATGCAACATCTAACTCGGACAATCCAAGTTGTTATTTACCTTTAATTCCTAGCGTTGAATACGATGAAACACCTAAGTCTTGACCATCCGGGTAGTGCGACAGCTAGAGTGTCCACTGGTATTTCGCGAAAATGACAAAGCGTTTTATACGGTATGTAATCTGAACTTATCGGGTTTATCCAATGAAACAGTTGTCTGCATTATCCAGACGTAGATATTTCATTCTGCCATACTGTTACACTTTGTATCATCCGAGTTAATGAAACAGTGTACTTCTCAGCTCACGTAAATACCCGAGTACTTCCGATTGCTTCGTTATGATTTAGCGTCTCGGTGGGTTTAGGCATCAGAAATCAAGAGGACGTTTTAACCCATTCCTCCATACTGGAGCTTGTACAATTTTTTTTTAACAATTTTATTTCAGTAAAAAGGCCTCCGGCCCACAATACATATACATATTACAAAATACAAATCAAAATCAGATTTGCCCTACACTATCATCAATATATTATTTGCTGTTATGTTTTAAGGATAAAAGGAAATCAAGTAGAATTGTGCTCTAGTAATTTTGATACAAAGAGAGCTAGGTTTTTCAATGTTATTTCGTAATTACATTTTAAAAGATTGTAAAAATCATCTAAGTTTGGACGAGCTTTATATCAATTATATAGATAGATATGTCTAATGTCTCCAAACTTTTCACATATAAAAAATGCATGGTATTCGTCCTCAACAATCAAAATATCTCTGTTGAGAAAACAGTATAGACAAACCCTGTCATTTCTATCAACGTTAAAATGTCTACCAATTTCAATGTTAAGCTTATGACTAGAGCATCTAAAACGAGCTAAGGCTCGTTTGTAATAAGTCAGCAACGGACCAAACTTGTAAGAAACTAATCAGATTTATCCTGTCACTAGTGTCATTTTGGGACGTATAACTAGGTGCCGTATAACATTTGTGATATCTGGCACTAACCATATAATACATCCACGCGACAAATCATGACGTCATAAGAACGAAATGACGTCATGTTTACATCATTCTCTACACATTTTTTCCTTCTTTCTCGTGTTTTATTTACATACAAATATTATTTGTTTGAAAGAATACATAAAGGTAACAGGATAAATAGAATAGATGGTTGGTGTCTTTGAATGGGAAAAGTTATCGGGCTCGGCATCGGAATATTATCCGTTTCGCCTTCGGCTCACCGGATAATATTCCTACGCCTTGCCCGATAACATTTCCAATTCACGACAGCAACCATCTATTCTCTATTTCTTTATGACATTGAGTGACATGGGATTGGAAACCATTGTGACAAAATTGCTTATCAAGAGTACGTTATGATTTTGTTACATTGGTTTTTTGAAGACATCAGATCAGGTTGTCAAAATATGAGTTATCATACAGTTAGATGTAGCCTCTGTGACATAGCGGTTAGGATAGGGAGATTGGAATCACGTTGCCTCTCTCCACGTGGGTTTATATCCCGATAACGGCATTTGGTTTTCATGAGAAGAAGTCTCCCGTGTGGCTGACGGAATGCCGATGCGTCTTTCTTTCAACATTTCTTCAGTTATGTAACGACTCTCCTGGATCCACCTGGCTAGGGCTCTGAGGTGACTTGCCAAAGGTCCCTCCAAAGAAACTAGAGGTGTCGGTTGGGGTCGGGCGTAGGATCCCTAGTTCTAAATCCACCAGCTTTAACTCCCACAAAACCAGAGGTGTCGGTGGGGCCCAAACCCTAGACCCTTAGTTCTAAATCCGCCACCTTAAACTACCTTGAAACCATAGGTGTCGGTGGGGCCCAAACCCTAGACCCTTAGTTCTAAATCCACCATTTTAAACTACCTTAAAACCAGAGGTGTCGGTGGGGCTCAAACCCTAAACCCCTAGTTCTAAATCCGCCACCTTAAACTACCTCAAAACCAGAGGTCTCGGTGGGGTTCGAACCCATGACCCCGAGATCTGAATCCGCGATCCAACCAACTCTGTAACGCAGCCACACCAGCATGAATAGCTTCGTTATACAAACAAACCTAATTAGTAGGCCTAATCATATTCATGATATATTTTCCAATTCCTTTTAGCAGGTAGCATCAAGGTATCGAGTTTGACATACGATAATCTGGCTTCATCTATCAAGGCAGACATAGATGGAAGACAACGGAGTTATTTTTTATATTCATAAAAGTCATGTGAATTAATTTACGAATGCATTGATACCCTATTAAATAGACTCATTTAAAATAAGTTATTTTGTGCTTGAAACATCGTTGTCTCCAATTCAATCATGTTTATCAACAACCTGTTTGTTTACATATTCAAAATAACGAATTCTGATTGGTCAGTTCAAAAATGTGTGTATCAACTGTTAAGGTCAGAGGTGAAGAATCAGGAAAACTGAATTATAAAACTTGCTAATCTGAGTTATTTCTGGTTTACTTTCACATTTTAGTTGTGCTAGTGGTGTTTTCTGGTGATAACTATTTGAATCTGTCCAAATGTTCACCAAATAATATAGTTTGATATAGCATGAATCTCCTTTTATGGGCCTTTAAACAGTCGAGTCCCGATCTCCATCAAATGATAGTCTTCAGCATAATTTGTATCTCTTCATAAAAAATAGTGAATGCAGACATAAAGTTTAACTTAGTACAATTAAAGGCCCGTGGAATGAGGTTAATGTGATTTATCCTGTCACTAGTGTTATTTTGGGACCGATAACAAGGTGCCGTATAACATTTGTGATATCCGGCACTAACCATATAACACATCCACGCGACAAATCATGACGTCATAAGAACGAAATGACGTCATGTTTACATCATTCTCTACATATTTTTTCCTTCTTTCTCGTGTTTTATTTACATCTGAATTGTTTGAAAGAATACATAAAGGTAACAGGATAAATAGAATAGATGGTTGGTGTCTTTGAATGGGAAAAGTTATCGGGCTCGGCTTCGGATTATTATCCGTTTCGCCTTCGGCTCACCGGATAATATTCCTAAGCCTTGCCCGATAACATTTCCGATTCACGACACCAACCATCTATTCTCTATATCATACTATATTATTTGGTAAACTGTTGGTCAGATTCAAAAGGTTATACCCCCCCCCCCCTTCCAAAGTAAAAAAGGAAAAAAAAGAAAATAACTTTAATGTGAAAGATAATGAGAAGTAACCCATACCATATCATTAATCTCCTTGAATGGGCCTTTAAATGAATAAAACATGTTTAATACTAAATCAATTGAAAAACATTTTTGTAAAGTATAAGGAAGGGTACAATAGTTTTCTGTGTAAATTTTGGAGCAAATACCTACCTTAACATGTCGTTGCAATATGAATATATTTATATATTATATTTTTGGCAAGCATTTATAAAGTTTTAATGGAATGATAAATCTCATTGAGAATTTTTAAAATGTCTGGTTTTGCCCTAACGCGTAGTGGAACGGGTCAAAACCAGGGATAATGGTATGCATGTTTTGGAACTACTTTTTTTACCCAAAGTTTTAGAATTCCCATTCGAATGAAAATTAATGTATGCAGCTTTTATCCCAATATGGGCTGTAAATTGGTCAAAGTATTCCGATTGAGTTACGATAGAGGATCACTGTCAAAAGAATCAATTTTAGGATTAATGACAATAGACTCCTCTGATTTCTTGTGGTGTCAAATAAAATCAATACAATCGGTGTTTATTCATTTACAGTAGTGTGATGAACCTTTTAAAAAGAAGCGAAAAAATCCAAAGTCCACAACTTTAGTTCATCTGTTTGCCATTAGTCAGTCCAACTCGTCTTCCGTTTGCAAAAGCCACTGACGTTTCCGGGGATAGTGTCGTAAAATTCAACGACTTACGGTAAATCGCGTACAGTTCGCAAACATTTTACTTATTAAACGTAAGAGAGATCCGACCTTCCGGAATTTGCCGAAGAGTTCCGATTGATATCTACGTTCATGTGTGAGGTGATCATACGAACTTTCACCACTCTCGTCTCACAAAGAAGTGTAACTTAACGTCTACGTGGAAGGTATTCACACAACTGTTCCTCCTACGATTTGAAATTCTAACGTTTGAGACAACATTTACCTTTACATGTAAGTTAACCATTTTCAGGGTGATACTTTCTAGATACTTTCACATTTGTGAGAAAAACTGTGGTACTACCCTTTATGAGACATGTACCTTATTGACAGCTTCATCCGAAATTACCCATCCCTGCTTTCAATTATCGGTATACATCTTAATAATGTTAATACCGCTCTCTCAGAGCGCGAAGCGCTCGGAGAGCGGATAACGGTAACATACGTACGAGAAACAAGTTATGTTAACACCGGTTATACCATTAGCAAAAAAACAGGTGGCTTCCGGTTTACCTAAAGGAGAAAACTCGGGTTTGCTTCGGGTGTTTCCGGCTTTACGGAATGGACTGGTTCTATCTAAATTTATTTTCAAGCACTACCTTTATCTACCAATATATCTACCAATAGTGAACCATTCCTTGTAAAGAGAAAACTCGGGTTTGCTTCGGGTGTTTCCGGCTTTATGGAATGGACTGCTTTTACATAAATTCATTGCCGCTCATTGAGTTTATTTCCGCCAATCATGAATGAACCATAAACCATTCTATCGAAAAACAAAACACGAACAACAGGATCGGCGCCACCGCTTCAAACTTTAAATTGGACACAGTTTTCAACTCCTTGAAAGGACAACGTATCGCCGGTTGTAGGTAAGAGAACTTTTTGTACTCTTTCATTTCGTTATAAAACAGTATAGCTAAATAGACCATTTTCACCAAAATTCGTCATAGAAAAATCGAGAAGGCGAGCCCTCGTCACGCCTCGCCGAAGATGCTTCCTCTAAACAAACATCCATCTGAAAAAAACTTCTCCCTTTTCAGTAGAACTACAGCATTCATTTTTTAGTATTACAGTACATGTTCCCTTCAGTACTAGGCTAGAAAGTGTGTGTTGCCCACAACACTCCACGGTGAAATAAGTGTTCACCTTCTATCGATTCGGTGATTACACCCTGCAGTTTGGCATAATCTAATGTTTATGTAGACGGTCTATGTCATTTTCGCGGTGTGTAAGGAAAGCATTAGGTACACATCGTGTTGTATATGGAATACACTATTATGCTGACCAATAAAGCAACGATGTCAACTCGTCAGTTGCTGACATGGATTATTTGTTATTGTTGGAGCTTTTAAATTGAGTACAAGGTACCGTCTTGACAATTTGATAGCGTTATGGGCCGATAGTTTAAATAACGATGACAGCGTGAATTTCCTTTTCAAAAAATGAAATACCCTGTAAAGTATTTGGTTATATATGTCACCTTATTTTAGTTTACTTGATTCAAGTGATACTATTATTTCCAAACATTGAATTATTCTTGCAATTGATAATTTTGGCCAAAAGGTTTGATCCTTAAGTTGATTCTTCTTTATTTCACAGATTGCATGATGGTTGGGAATATGACAATTTCAAACAAGATTCAAAAGAAAAGATGATGCAGACCTGCATAAACATTGACTCTGTTTTATAATACAAGTAAGTACATAGTCTTTCTCATGCCCCTTTGAACTTTACAAACATAAGCCTCATAACCATAGAAGATAAATTTTGAAAGCAATAAATGTTGATGAATTTGTTGTTGCTCAAAAGGTGTAATTGACTTTTTCTTTTCTTCTTTCTTTTTTCGAAAATCTTCATGAGAATGAAACCAAAATAAGTCAAAACAGGTTGAAATATAGATTTTTATCAACAATCAGTTCTTTTTCTTCCTGTCAGATAACTGCTTCAATTGACTACCATAGGGATAGAATTATTTCCAAAATGTTACCAATTAAGAATAATCAGTCAGTTAAAGTGTAGCCAGAATTTACGGTGGCATAGAGGTGACAGGTATGCAATTTTTTTTTCTGATTTGGTAAGTCGAAATAACGAGAAAATTAAGTCGTTATTTCAATTTATTAACTTGAAAATAACGAGATAGTTAAGTCATTATTTCGACTTACTAACTCAAAATAACGACATAATAAAATCATTTTTTTGACTAACTAAGTTGAAATAAGGAGATAATTAAGTCATTATTTCGACTTACTTACTCAAAATAATGAGATGATTAAGTTTTTATTTCGACTTACTAACATGAAATAATGAGATACTTAAGTCATTATTTCGACTTACCAACTTGATATAATGAGATAATTAAGTCGTTATTTCGACTTACTAACTCGCAATAATGAGATAGTTAACTCATTATTACAAGTAAGTTGACCAATCAGATCCATTCAATCTTTAACTTAAAGTATGATGTGGTTAACATTGCGTCACACTGTACGTCATTTCACATGAATTTGCTGAATACAACGAACCATCTGATTGGTCAACAAACTTGTTATATCGAATTAACCATCTTGTTATTTCGAGTTAGTGAGTCGAAATAACTACTTAATTATCTCGCTATTTTGAAGTTCGTAAGTCTGAATAATGACTTTACTAACTCAAAATAACGACTTAATTATGTCATTATTTCGAGTGAGTAAGTCAAAATTACGACTTAACTATCTCGTTATTTCGACTTACTTACTTGAAATAACGACTTAGTTATCTCATTCTTTGAGTTAGTAAGTTGAAATAATGACTTAATTATCTCGTTATTTAGACTTACTAACTCAGAAAAAACAAAAATAAAATCGCATACATGTCACCTCTATGCCACCATAAGTATTGCCAAAAGATTGATACTTTTTATTTTTCTCTTTCAACAGCCAAAACGGATGACTTACTGGTAGAGTAAGGAAGAGATAACAACATCAAAATATGCTGGAGGATCACACAGACTCGGTACAATAAAAAACAGATGAAGATTTACATGGACACCCGAATACCATTAAATCTATAGATATTTTTTTACTCATGAACTGTTTCAAAACTTAGTTTTCTCCTCAAAAGACTATTTCAAGGATAGTGTTTAGTGTTATTTGGTACTGATAACATCAAATGACAATAATATAGAAAAACTCTGATGGACTGTGGAATATTCTATTATGATAACAATGTCACATATGTCTTATGGTACTCATTTTCTTTTCTCTTTTTCAAGAAGCCTTCAAAAATTCAGATTAATGAGACAAAAAGCATGCCCATGCTCTATTTACACAGCTTAGTAAGCCTACAGCAGACCAGTGGAAGACAGAAACTTGAGTCATAACTTGAAATTCTTTTCTTACAATTGCTTGTGTATGATATTTTTCAGTGAAACAAAGATCAGAGTTGAATTTAAATTTTATGCATGCATCAATGTAAAGTTATTACTTTTCCTTCAGTTTCCATGGTAAACCCCTTAACTTTCAACATAATTTTTTAACCAATTATGGCAAAGGGAAATTGGCTCAGAGAGCACATTTGCCTTGTCACAATGCTTCTTTTCATTGGTTAAAGAAAATTTTAATTATATCTGCTATTGCTTTAAATTTGAAACAATATTTTGGAAAAATTGGATAAAAGTCTTAAGGATGTATGTCATAGAATATTTGTTGATTATTTTTTTTTGGAAAATCTAAAGGTGATCATACATATTTCTGCCATATTCTTCCAACTTTCAGGAGTTTTTTTTAAACTATGAAGACAAGGGAACTGATGGCATCAAGAATGAAAATAATGTCCCAAGATCAAGCAGTGATTTCATTAGATAAAATTATCTATCAATGTGTTAGAGCAAAGATTTTGAAAACATGAACAAATACTGTCTGCTGATTTTCATGTATGTCTTTTAACTACATTTTATTAATAGTTTATTGCATATCATTTATTGCATATTTTGTTTTTTAAGTTCTTTGATATATAAACACATATAAAAAAGCAGTGTTTTATGTGTAAAAAAAGGTAAATAAAATACTAATAGAAATTTATGGAATCTTTTACTTTTATTTTAAAGTTCAACAAAAAACCAATTGGCTACAACAAAGCTATTTGTTGTTTTTGAATGATCTTTTGGAGATCTGCAAAGCAATTTATGTGGTATTCCCTTATCTCAATTGAACAGTAATGAAAAATTCAAGCAAAGACCTGATTGGCTTTCTATATGATTTAGTTAGTCCCTAAGAATGTACAAGCAGATGAGTATGTTGTTTGATATTGTCTGATACTATTAACCAAAATGATCCTTCTTCATCACCAAATGACATGTTGTTTGTTCTCATGATGATTTAAAGCAGTACCTACAACACATGATTTTGTGAAGAAAATTCTATGATTTCATGCAGAGACAGACTTGTGATTCAAATATTGTAATTTGGTAGTTCTGACATTGCATGAGCAGTTTGTCCTTACATGATGAATGTCTCATTATTGATGAAAGGCCCTCAAACACATCCCAAGCAAGTAAACTTATACCCATATAGAACATCTACCATCAAACAAGCTCACTAAGAGTCTGCAAGAATACTTATCCTTTTACTGAGACCTACCTAAATGTGACAAAGATGACAGCTTTGTGACAAAATGAGTATTTGCTCCCCAAAGTAAGCCAATTCTTACATTTCCACAAAGTTGTACTCTGAATTGATATTGAACCGTATATTCAGTATGCAAGTGTTTTTCACAAAACCCATGCCATTGAGTTGAGAGAGCGGTCTAGAGGCAATGCCTTAGTTCATATTAACAGAGGACCATTGGCTAGTTAGATATCTGAGCTCGCGTAATTATAGCCTCATGATGGACAGCCACGCATCTGACTTAGCTAATTACCTTACCAGAACATTAATTAACAAGTGCGAGTTCGTAGAGGTTGAAATTCAATATCAAGTAAATACGGGGAAAATGAGTCTAATTAAGTTATTTAGCAAAAGGTTTGAAAAGAACACTAATTAAGAAAAATAATGGATAAAAAAAGGTTTTGGGTTCGATTTCACATTGCGCTAGTCCAAAACTTTAAACTTATTTATTTTATTTCTACATCGTTTGTGAAACAAGTTCTTACAACTAAGATTAAACACTCTCGATTCTGCTTCCTGGATACATAACCAGTAATCGCGCCGAATGTGGATTAATGAAAGGTCTCAATGTATCAATTAGTTTTTAAAATGGCATCCTGGATTTCTACAGGTTGGTCGCTTGGTTGGCTCACAGGGAGACATATCATAATAGACCTTTATTAACACTATTTATACACAAGGGAAACAACTTCAAAGAGAAACCAGTTCTGACGTTCCGTGCTTATTAGTCCGTAAATTTTTATACGATCGCTATTCTGTCAATTCTCTATATGTCCCGCATAGCCAATTTAAGAACAGAACCAGCCGATGTTCTGTCCTAACACAAAGATCCTTAGACAGGTTCTGACAGTGTTTTTCGATTTCTCTAAATCTCTTTATTTTGTTTTCAGTATGATGTACATGAATTCGAGGACATAACATTTCTTGGGAGCAGCTTTTGTGGTATTCTTGACGAGCTTGGTTACCTCATAACCATTGACGCAGGACAATGCTGTTTTAAATGGTAACCCAGTTCAAGGAATAAACCAAATTGAAGGCGGAAACCAAAATCAAGGTACTAACCAAAATCAAGGTATCAACCAAAATCAAGGTACTAACCAAAATCAAGGTATTAACCAAAACCAAGGTGGAACCAAAATTTAGGGTGGAAACCAAAACCAAAGGGGAAACCAAAACCAAGGTGGAAACCAAAACCAAGGTGGAAACCAAAATGAAGATGGAAGCCAAAGTTACGATGGAAAGCAAAACCAAAGTTGAAACCAAAATTAAGGTGGAAACCAAAACCAATGTGGAAACCAAAACCAAGGTGGAAACCAAAATCAAGGTAGAAACCAAAATCAATATTTAAACCAAAACCAAAATGGAAACCAAAATCAAGGTGGAAACCAATATCAAGACGGAATCCAGAAACGAACCAAAACCAAAGTGGAAACCAAACCCAAGGTTGAAACCAAAATCAAGATAGAAACCAAAATCAAGATAGAAACCAAAATCAAGATGAAAGCCGAAACCAAAATGGAAACCAAAATCAAGGTGGAAACCAAGATCAAGATGGAATCCAGGTACTAACCAAAACCAAAGTGGAAACCAAGAACAAGGTGAAAACCAAAATCAAGATGGAAACCAAAACCAAAGTGGAAACTAAAACCAAGGTGGAAACCAAAACCAAGGTGGAAACCAAAATCTAGATGGAAATCAAAACCAAGGTGGAAAAAAAAACAAGTTGGAAACAAAAAACAAGGAGGCAACCAGAATCAAGATGGAAACCGAAATCAAGACGAAAAGCAATACAAAGGTGGTAACCAAAACCAAGATGGAAACTGTAATCAAGTTGGTAACCAAAATCAAGGTGGTAACTAAAATCTATAAAGAAACCAAAACCAAGGAATCAACCAAGACCAAGGTGGTAACCAAAATCGAGGAGGTAACCAGAATCGAGGAGGTAACCAGAATCAAGAAGGTTACCAGAATCAAGGAGGTAACCAGAATCAAGGAGGTAACCAGAATCAAGGAGGTAACCAAAATCAAGTCGGTAACCAAAATCAAGGCAGTAACCAAAATCAAGGGTCTTACCAAAACCAAGGTGTAAACGAGACCTAATCTGGTAACAAAAAACCAAGGTGGTAGCCAAAATCGAGGAGGTAAACAGAATCAAGAAGGTTACCAGAATCAAGGAGGTAACCAGAATCAAGGAGGTAACCAGAATCAATGAGGTAACCAAAATCAAGTCGGTAACCAAAATCAAGGCAGTAACCAAAATCAAGGGTCTTACCAAAACCAAGGTGTAAACGAGACCTAATCTGGTAACAAAAAACCAAGGTGGTAGCCAAAATCGAGGAGGTAAACAGAATCAAGAAGGTTACCAGAATCAAGGAGGTAACCAGAATCAAGGAGGTAACCAGAATCAATGAGGTAACCAAAATCAAGTCGGTAACCAAAATCAAGGCAGTAACCAAAATCAAGGGTCTTACCAAAACCAAGGTGTAAACCAGAACTAAGCTGGTAACAAAAAACCAAGATGGTGACCAAAATCAAGCTGGTAACCAGAACCAAAGTTGGAACCAAAATCAAGCTGGTAACCAAAACCAAGGTGTTAGCCAGAAACAAGCTGGTAACCAATATCAAGCTGGTAACCAAAATCAAGGTGGAAACCAGAACCAAGGTGGGAACCAAAATCAAGGTGTAAGCCAGAACCAAGCTTGTAACCAAAATCAAGGTGGTAACCAAAACCAAGGTGTAAGCCAGAACCAAACTGGTAACCAAAACCAAGATGATAACCAAAATCAAGCTGGTAACCAAAATCAATGTGTAACCAGAACCAAGCTGGTAACCAATATCAAGCTGGTAACCAAAATCGAGGTGGAAACCAGAACCAAGGTGGGAACCAAAACCAAGATGTAAGCCAGAACCAAACTGGTATCCAGAATTAAGCTGGTAACCCGAATCAAGGTGGATACCAGAACCAAGCTTGTAACCAACATCAAGGTGGTAACCAGAACCAAACTGGTAACCAAAACCAAGATGATAACCAAAATCAAGCTGGTAACCAAAACCAAGATGATAACCAAAATCAAGCTGGTAACCAAAATCAATGTGTAACCAGAACCAAGCTGGTAACCAATATCGAGCTGGTAACCAAAATCGAGGTGGAAACCAGAACCAAGGTGGGAACCAAAACCAAGATGTAAGCCAGAACCAAACTGGTATCCAGAATTTATCTGGTAACCCGAATCAAGGTGGATACCAGAACCAAGCTTGTAACCAAAATCAAGGTGGTAACCAGACCCAAGGTGGGAACCAAAACCAAGGTGTAAACCAGAACAAAGCTGGTAACCAAAACCAAGATGTAAGCCAGAACCAAACTGGTATCCAGAATTTAGCTGGTAACCCGAATCAAGGTGGATACCAGAACCAAGCTTGTAACCGAAATCAAGGTGGTAACCAGACCCAAGGTGGGAACCAAAACCAAGGTGTAAACCAGAACCAAGCTGGTAACTAAAATCAAGATGGAAACCAGAACCAAGATGGAAACCAATATCAATATGGCAACCAGAACAAAGCTGGGAACCAAAATCAAAGTGGGAACAAAAACCAATGTAGTAACTAAAACCAAGGTGGAAACCAAAACCAAGCTGGTAACAAGAATCAAGGTGTAAACCAAAGTCAAGGTGTAAACCAAAATCAAAATGGAAACCAAAACCAAGGTAGGAACCAAAGTCAAGGTGTAAACCAAAATCAAGATGGCAACCAGAACAAAGCTGGGAACCAAAATCAAAGTGGGAACCAAAACCAATGTAGTAACTAAAACCAAGGTGGAAACCAAAACCAAGCTGGTAACAAGAATCAATGTGTAAACCAAAATCAAAATGGAAACCAAAACCAAGGTAGGAACCAAAGTCAAGGTGTAAACCAAAATCAAGATGGCAACCAGAACAAAGCTGGGAACCAAAATCAAAGTGGGAACAAAAACCAATGTAGTAACTAAAACCAAGGTGGAAACCAAAACCAAGCTGGTAACAAGAATCAAGGTGTAAACCAAAGTCAAGGTGTAAACCAAAATCAAAATGGAAACCAAAACCAAGCTGGGAGCCAAAACAAGGTGGGAACCAAAGTCAAGGTGTAAACCAAAATCAAAATGGAAACCAAAACCAAGCTGGTAACAAGAATCAAGGTGTAAACCAAAGTCAAGGTGTAAACCAAAATCAAAATGTAAACCAACACCAAGCTGGGAATCAAAACAAGGTGGGAACCAAAGTCAAGGTGTAAACCAAAACCAAGATGGAAACCAAAACTAAGCTGGGAACCAAAATCAAGGTGTGAACCAAAATCAAGGAGGTAACTAGAAACAAGGTGGTAACCAAAATCAGGTCGGTTACAAAAATCAAGGCAGTTACCAAAACCAAGGTGGAACCCAAAACCAAGATAATAACCAGAATCAAGAAGGGAACTAAAATCAAGGTTATTACCAATATCAAGGGGGAAACCAGATCAAGGCAGAAACCAAAACTAAGGTACTAACCAAAATCAAGGTGGAAACCAAACGCAAGGTTCTAACCAAAATCAAGGTGGAAACCAAAAGCAAGGCAGAAACCAAAACCAAGGTGGAAAGAAAAACAAAGGTGGAAACAAAAAAAAGGTGGAACATTAGGTCAAGGTACAAACCAAAATCAAGTTGGAAACCAAAATTAAGATTGAAACCAAAATCAAGGTGAAAACCATCATCAATGTTGTGACCAGAGATAAGGAGATAGTTCAACACCCACCCCTTCTGGCACAAGCTATCGATGGAATGGTAAAAGAGAGAAAGGGTGCATTTTGAGAAGACATCGAAATGCTGGCCGAGGGCAAAACGATCAAGGTCAAGATGGACAGTTACAAAGCAATCAAGGGCAAAGACATGGACACAAAAATCAAGGGCAAATCGATCAAGATCAAGATGAACAGGCACAAAACAACCAAGGACAAAGACATGGACAAAATAATCAAGGGCAAAACGATCAAGGTCAAGATGGACAGGCACAAAACAACCAAGGACAAAGACATGGACAAAATAATCAAGGGCAAAACGATCAAGGTCAAGATGGTCAGGCACAAAAAGACAAAGAACAAAGACATGGACAAAATAATCAAGGGCAAAACGATCAAGGTCAAGATGGACAGGCACAAAACAACCAAGGACAAAGACATGGACAAAATAATCAATGGCAAAACGATCAAGGTCAAGATGGACAGGCACAAAACAACCAAGGACAAAGACATGGACAAAATAATCAAGGGCAAAACGATCAAGGTCAAGATGGACAGGCACAAAACAACAAAGAATAAAGACATGGACAAAATAATCAAGGGCAAAACGATCAAGGTCAAGATGGACAGGCACAAAACAACCAATAACAAAGACATGGACAAAATAATCAAGGGCAAAACGATCAAGGTCAAGATGGTCATGTACAAAACAACCAAGGACAAAGACATGGACAAAATAATCAAGGGCAAAACGATCAAGGGCAAGATGGACAGGCACAAAACAACAAAGAACAAAGACATGGACAAAATGATCAAAGGCAAAACGATCAAGGTCAAGATGGACAGGCACAAAACAACCAAGAACAAAGACATGGACAAAATAATCAAGGGCAAAACGATCAAGGTCAAGATGGTCATGCACAAAACAACCAAGGACAAAGACATGGACAAAACAATCAAGGGCAAAACGATCAAGGTCAAGGTGGACAGTTACAAAACAACAAAGGACAAAGATATGGCAAAACAATCAAGGACAAAACGACCAAGAGCAAGATGGTCAGTTACAAAACAATCAAGGACAAAGACATGGACAAAACAATCAAGGGCAAAACGATCAAGGTCAAGATGGACAGGCACAAAAGAATCACGGACAAAAACATGGACAAAACAATCAAGGGCAAAACGATCAATGTCAAGATGGACAGGCACAAAACAACCAAGGACAAAGATATGGCAAAAGAATCAAAGACAAAACGATCATGGTCAAGATGGTCAGTTACAAAACAATCAAGGACAAAGACATGGACAAAACAATCAAGGACAAAACGACCAAGAGCAAGATGGTCAGTTACAAAACAACCAATGACAAAGACATGGACAAAACAATCAAGGACAAAGACACAGACTAAACAATCAAGGACAAAACGATCAAGGTCAAGATGGTCAGTTACAAAACAATCAAGGACAAAGACATGGACTAAACAATCAAGGACAAAACGACCAAGAGCAAGATGGTCAGTTACAAAACAACCAATGACAAAGACATGGACAAAACAATCAAGGACAAAGACATGGACAAAACAATCAAGGACAAAACAATCAAGGTCAAGATGGTTTGTTACAAAACAATCAAGGACAAAGACATGGACAAAACCATCAAGGACAAAGACATGGACAAAACAATCAAGGACAAAACGACCAAGAGCAAGATGGTCAGTTACAAAACAACCAATGACAAAGACATGGACAAAACAATCAAGGACAAAGACATGAACAAAACAATCAAGGGCAAAACGACCATGAGCAAGATGGTTTGTTACAAAGCAATCAAGGATAGTGACAAATTGAAGGTCAATGGCAATCGTATTTAAGGACGATGGAAAACTTCAGAACAATGCCAGGTTCAAACTAAAGACAACACTCGGATCGATCTTAAATAAAAAGGCAGTGACAAACGTAGAGAGAGGGAAATCCATGAGGTACCAGACATGTCTCATCTTCTGACTCAAACTACCTTTGGTTTAATTAAAGATAGAGCATCCTCAGAAGACAAGACACGTGCATTTTGCTACCTAAAAGCATTGTCCCTTAATAACGATAAATTATACATATAAAAATTCTATGTTGATAATAGTTGTCTCATTTTTCCCCTAGATAAAGGCTATGGTTCCGAAGAATCTTGCAAATGGACCCTCCCACGAAACAACAAGAGGTACCAGTGGGGTACAAACCAGGGACCCTGAATTCAAAGACCCCTTACTTAACCACTTGTCAAGCAGTACCCTCCCCTATCCCTAGTAACATGCAGAAGGTCAAAAAGGAAAAAGAATGCTCGTAATGTCACATAGATTCTTACAACACAAACTCATCTATGAACTTGTAAAGGAGAAATTAATGTCTGTTTATGACGCTATGCTTTTACCCATTCTCCAATATTAGAACTTTGAGCTTGTTTCAAATTGAGAGGAACATCAGACAAATGTAGCAATAGAAAATACCACTTCCTGTATGAAATGTGATTGAAATCCTCAAAACTATTTTTAAAGGAGAAATTGTTTAGCATAAGCAATTTCTTCTTTCGTCACAGATGTGTCTTGCTTCGTATTCTGCATATGTGATGAACTGTGTATTCATGAGGGAAAACTGCATCTATATCTAATGCACCATAAGAAGATGAACATAGACGTAAAGACAAATCTAAGGAAAGGCCAGGTCAATAAGGAGAGTGTAAGCTGTCTCATGAGCATCATGTAGATGGATTAATCCTTATAGTGATGGAACCGACTTCGTGCTTATGCAAACTGGTTAGATCCAGTAAATTGGCGGTTTGCCGGTGATCTTACCTGTTTGCTACTCTGAGTATCTTTCCTCAACAACATTAATCAGATTTCTAAGGTTTGGAAAACAGACAACACAAAAATATATTCTTAGAGAATCATTCAGCATTGTAAGGGTTAAATAAATATATGTGCTGAGATGGTTCTTTGTTTACTGTAAAGCACCATTTTCAGCACATGTTCAGTAATGCTAATCCTTGATAAAACTAGTCCTAACCTTAAATAAACTTTCAAGTAAGTTGTAATGCTATCCCCAATACCCAACGCACTATAAAGGAAATCATAAATTCCATGATCGTTTTATCTTTGGTAAAGGTGATGAACATGAAACTCAGGGGACTGGTGTTCGATAAAATCATAGGGTCAAAGTTTAAACTTTTGCTCCAGAGAGAATCTTTTGATAATGGTCTCACGACACCCTCATGAAAATAACGCTATCAAATTGAGATGAAGGGAATTCAAATTACCAACCCAATTAATGAGAGGCCTTCAATATCCGGTCATAAAAGATCAGAACAATGCCGATTTGTAAAGACTCGATAAGGATTTCATGCAATTCTTTAGAAACTTAGCACCTTTCTTAAAATACTATCCAATTAAAACGAGAGCATACGGCAAGCGACCTGTAAAGGATGTTTTTGACACGGAGCTATTGTTCAAAGTTTAAAGGCGATTGAAAATAAAGCCGTCGAATAATTGACGTTATAAAGACGGCTATTTTAAAATATTTAGCCAATTTTGGTGCATCCGATCGCAGGTCAGACATCGATGTAGATTCAAAGCAGTCATTTGATCGTTTTTTAAGTCCGTAGTTGATGAAATGTTGATAAACGTTACCAATTCACGGATAAGCAAATTAGATCAATCTTTCGACTTTGACTACAACAAAGAACTTTTGGTAAATTCATCATCCATGGACACGTACTTTACGGAAATATAATCATGTTTCGTTGTCATTATGAATTGATATTAACCGTTTTACATGTATTAGAAGGACCAGGTGTAACTACTTTACGAAACAATATTGTGTTGGAAAACATTCTTTTTTCATGTTGGAAACGGTTTTAATAGGAATTGAAGTAAACGATTCAGATTTGTTGAGAAATATGCAAAAACAGTAAGTATCTCGAGTTATGAATAGTATTTTTCGTCAACAAAATTCCCTGAAATTGATTACAAAACAGAAAAACAAATTAGGGAGCTCTCAGGGAGAACACATAAGTCATTTTATTACTTTTAATTTTGTATAATTCACATAGCAAAATACAGTTTCATTGTTTGTTTGATTTTCTACTCCTTAATACAAATGTATCACTAAATAAAGAAAAAAACATCAACTTAAAGGAAATTTTGTTCTCGTCGTCTTTTATTCTTTGAGAAAATCTATTAGATGAACGTAAAATGCATTCATTTGGGTTTGATTAACAGTACCCCAATCAATAACAATTATCGGAGATAATCCTGTGCAAATAGGTACCCAGGTTGACTGATTATGTATGCGTTAATGGTCTCCAACAATCGGATAGTTTATACCTATCGTGTCACTGATAAGCCTTAACTCTATACCTTAAAGGGTTAACACATGTCGCTAAAGAAAATATTCGTTCGTTCGTTCGTTCGTTCGTTCGTTCGTTCGTTCGTTCGTTCGTTCGTTCGTTCGTTCGTTCGTTCGTTCGTTCGTTCGTTCGTTCGTTCCGTTCGTTCGTTCGTTCGTTCGTTCGTTCGTTCGTTCGTTCGTTCGTTCGTTCGTTCGTTCGTTCGTTCGTTCGTTCGTTGTTCGTTCGTTCGTTCGTTCGTTCGTTCGTTCGTTCGTTCGTTCGTTCGTTCGTTCGTTCGTTCGTTCGTTCGTTCGTTCGTTCGTTCGTTCGTTCGTTCGCGTTCGTTCGTTCGTTCGTTCGCGTTCGTTCGTTCGTTCGTTCGTTCGTTCGTTCGTTCGTTCGTTCGTTCGTTCGTTCGTTCGTTCGTTCGTTCGTTCGTTCGTTCGTTCGTTCGTTCGTTGGTTCGTTCGTTCGTTCGTTCGTTCGTTCGTTCGTTCGTTCGTTCGTTGGTTCGTTCGTTCGTTCGTTCGTTCGTTCGTTCGTTCGTTCGTTCGTTCGTTCGTTCGTTCGTTCGTTCGTTCGTTCGTTCGTTCGTTCGTTCGTTCGTCCGTTTGTCCGTTTGTCCGTTCGTTCGTTATACTCGTACTATACAATATCAAACATTGACACATCTGCCTATGAACCACTTTGACAGTCTAAAGTATAAGTATTTCGATTTAAACCCATTCCCTAGAATGGGAGATTCTGATCGTTCCAAATTGAAATCAAGTAGACATCAAGAAATAAACATGAGGAAATATGATATACGACAGGAACCATTGTGACCAATCATTTAGTTCCTTACTATATGGATGTCTTGTCAGCATTCGGAACACCTCGGCCATTTCTTAAAATAACCTCGGAGGTGATGGGGAGCCATTTTGAGAGTAGGCCGGCAACGGAGGGCATGTCTGTTTGCAATCTTATCTACTCGGAAATCCCCGGCACAAGCCGGGGATTGCCGAAATAAACGATTGACAAGATATGAAACAAAGATGTGTTGATATGATACTCTTTAACGAAAAGAGTAAAAAAAACAACAACATTCAATTGTGGTATATAACCAACTTTTGTGTATTTACATAAATATTTAGTGTCTGTGTGCATGTTGTAATCATGTGCATTATCCGCCAGGATTTCTGGTGTATTCATGAACTACCTTCGAGGTATATCTACCGACTTCTGACTTCTGGGATTGCCGAGTTGATACGATTGGTCTTGTCAGCTGTCCTTACTATCTATAGTGTTCAGATTTTACGCTCGCATCACAGAATGATCGAACTTTCCTGAAGCCGTGCTTGGAGGGAAATACTACCAAATACGTCTTGACTAGCTATCATGGTTGACACGACTGTTGATCCAATTAAACAAGAGTGTGTAACGATTAAGGAGAACCCGAGACAATTGTCAATTAAACCGTAAAGTATGTCTTATTTTACATTCTCCTTGTATGCTTTACTTAGCTACCCAAGTGCTATGTTATGAAGGAAAAACTACCAAATATTTCACATTTTCAACTTTTATACAGCCTTCCTTGGAAATACAGGATGTCCATCGCCAATTTTTTTGGTTTTCACACATTGTAGGCATGCAACCTATCCACATAAAAGTGGTGCACGACAACGAAGACTTTTTGTTATCTCCAATGTATGTACTCATCTGAAAAATGCGCGATTTCCACGTCCTTTTCAGTGTTTTATCCATGCAGCCGAAATGTTCCAGTGACGACACTTCCATTGCAGAAAGGTGTGTAACCAGCATATTCGATGTATTCAATTTACCCAAAAGAAAGTTCATTTTAAAGTTTTAGTTCAATAAAGAGCAAAGCAATGTCTTAACACTGCTTTATAGCAAGATTTCTCCTTCAAACAGGATGGAAGGCCCTACCAATTCGAAACTCAAGGTCAAAAGAGTTTACTGTCCCAAACCGATTATTGCATTTGGATGATCCAAAATGACCAAACTCACATACAACAACTTGAAATGCTTAGAAATATAAATGTATGTTAAGTAAATGTAATGATAAAGTGCCGGAGTTATACACACTTCACTCTCACTATATGCCGTAAAAAAGGAATGAAAAGAAAAAAAAATATGGTATTTTTTTTTTCGAATGCGGGATTCGAACCCTTGGTAGAACATATAGGACAAGGATGATTAGCTATGTACAGGCCACTCTATCCACTGCGCCAATGTGGGTCCTATTATAATAGGGTGTGAAATTCGGATTTAAATTCAGATAATTGAGTCAGAAAAGGGAGGTAAAATAGGTTGATTAGTTACAGCAATCAAAACAATAACGTATAAATGATCTAAATTTAATATATTCCGTTTAATTGAAATACTTCTTTAAGTTTTTGTAAAGTATATATAAGGATAGCTTGCACAAAAGAATATGTAAATAAAATATTTCTGATAGTATTTGACCATATGCATTGTTTTATAAATCACGCATAAAAGATAAGTGTAGGCTTCTCATTCCAAAAGTGTCGGTAAAGTATGACACACGTCATTGGCCCCAAGCCCCAAGCCCCGAGAGAGAGAGAGAGAGAGAGAGAGAGAGAGAGAGAGAGAGAGAGAGAGAGAGAGAGAGAGGAGAGAGAGAGAGAGGGAGGGAGAGAGAGAGAGAGAGAGAGAGAGAGAGAGAGAGAGAGAGAGAGAGAGAGAGAGAGGAGAGAGAGAGGAAAGAGAGAGGAGAGAGAGAGGAGAGAGAGAGAGAGAGAGAGAGAGAGAGAGAGAGAGAGAGAGAGAGAGAGAGAGAGAGAGAGAGAGAGAGAGAGAGAGAGAGAGAGAGAGAGAGGAGGAGAGAGAGAGAGAGAGAGAGAGAGAGAGAGAGAGAGAGAGAGAGAGAGAGAGAGAGAGAGGTGAATCCGTTAGATTAACGTGTTTTGTAGTTTAACACTTCACAATCAATTTCTGTTTTGTTTTGTTTTCTTAAAAACTGTTTCTTTGTGCATGTTTCTACTGTGATACGGTGAATAGGTACACAACAAAAAGCCATTTATCATGTCACTAGTGCCATTTTGGGACCGATAACTAGGTGCCGTAGAGTTTTTTATGTAACAAGTAGTTGTATGCAGGTATAGGTATTGTCTTGGGTTCCAAAACACATTGGTGTTGGTACATTTGGGAAGGGAAAGAAAAACGATATGATACTATGTTGCACTGTGAGGTACACAAAAGGCATGGTTTGTACGATTTATGAAGCTTTGATGATCATTATTTGCAATCGATTCTTTAGAATACATTCTATTTCAAAGGGCTCAATCTGTTGGATAGTCAATTTAAAGTGACATGCATGATGCACTGTTTTAGTCATCTCTTCCATCTACCCATCTTACTCAATGTATTGTTTATTATAGATGTATTTGTTGTTGATTATTGTCTTGTTGCTCAATATTGATATCAATCTATCTATCCAACCGCTTATTGACTCGGGGTGAATCTGTTACAAACGACGTCTCGGAGTAGCGAGTGTCTTCCAATGCTCCAGTGGAATTCACATCGTCTGGTGTAGCCAGACTGTTTCTGCACTGAATCATGCCTATCATACTTTCTCGAAACGGCTTGGAAAACAAAGCGTAGACGAACGGGTTTATTGAGTTATTGAGGTATAGCAACAGGACGCTGACATTGTGGTAAAGTGTCCTGTCGAATTTCGACGAAAAGTCGTATTCCACTCGAATTAGAATTTCAATGACAAACTTCGGCAAAGGGAACACGAACGCAGCGAAAATCACAAACAGAATGATCGAGGTCATTCGATTAATGGTGTGTGTCATTAGAGCCGCATTACCATGCTTGCACTTTTTTGCGCTTCGTGTATTCCGGACGAGCCGTAGTTTGACCAAGTGTAGAACGCAGGTCAGTGCAAGCGGGATCAAATATACCACCGTCCACACTACGGTTGTCCTTCCGGCGGAGCGGGAGTCGTCACTATCCTGGGTTATGTCGTAAGCAAAGCCGAACGCAAAGATCACTATCCCGAGAACCCACGTCAAAATCGACGACACGACGACTTTCTTTATCGTCAAGTACGCATGCGCTCTGATAGGGCTCACTATAAGTATAAAGCGCACGACCGCCAACAGCGTCAAATGGCCGTTCGCCGCGAACCAACAAGCTCCGTTCACAAGGCGGAAGGCAGGTCCAATAAGCTGAGGGCGCGGGACGGGACACATGGTCTTGTGATTAATGATAACATCCACTGCAACCACAAGCTCGGTCATCACGAATAGCGTATCACTGACAGCCAAGCAACCGATAGCGACAAACGTCGGTTTGCGAAGACGCTTGTCTTTAATCACCCTGGAAATCACTAGAATGTTCGCGAGAACGCCGATCACGTAGATAAGTTCGACCGCCTTTATAATGCATGGTGAAGTACAGGCGTAGCACTCCGGTAACGGCCGTTCCGCCCGAGATTGACACTTGAGGAGACTATCGTTACAGAACGAGGTGTTATGGGGTGTAACGTTCAAGCCGTTCATGGTCGATTTGAGGATGGATGTAGACGTCGTTAACGTCGTGTTTCGTTCAACATGGCGACGCTTCTGAACAATCTCATCTGTGAAAAGACATTTGAGTTTAAAATTAAAAGCATGTGAATTAACACATGCAACCTAAGATTAAAGATTTATAAAAAAAAACACACTTGTTCTACATGTACGGTTCAACTGTCTAAAAGATCAGTCAAGCAAAGCTCTTTAGTTAACCTTTACCAAACGCCAAATTTTCCACAGTTCCAAATTGAAAGAGTTTGCAGACGACATTTCAAAATGTGATTAAATTGCAAGAATAACCTTCCGATAGGGCGGAAAACATTGTGGGAGCAATTTCTCCTTTTCCCACAATGTTTTCCACGGTCGTCTGCTACAAACTGGTTAAATGTCGTAATTGTTTGGTAATGGATTAAAGATTGACCATACATCAGAAGTAATGGAGAATCCGGCGTACCCAAGTAAACTCGAAACCAATCGTATCTACTCGGCAATCCCCGTAACAATTCGGTAGAAATACCTCGTAGGCATTGAAGTCTGGATCCTTCCTCCTAGTCCTGTGTCAGTACTCCGGTCATTATCTGGGTCGTGTGATTTTCGATCATTCTAGAACTTTCACAACTAAAATGTTAAAGTGTGGTAGCATGGTTAATCAAAAGTATACTATCCCCGTCTCAACTTTGAACCCTTGCTACCTGACATTACCGTATCTGCTTCAGAATAGCTTAGAATACACCATGACAATAATGCTTGACCGCCTCTAACGGGTGTCAATAAGAAATAATGTAGAGGAAATGTATGTTTCTATTCTCATTACTGACATAAACTGTTGCGTTCATTTAAGACACCATGAAAAAAGGTTCTAATTGCCTCTAATGAGTGTCGCTAAGATATACATATAAAATATAGGGAATGTACGTTTCCATGATCATTACTGACATATGTTGTTGCTAATATTGAGTTTTAATTTATTTATTTTACATCATCGATTGTGACGTATGCTTGAAGCTTATCAAATTCACTCTCGATGACAGCTACCTGGATACTACACCAGTACTGGCGCTGTTTCGTGGTTTATAGATCTTGAGCCAGAAAAGGTCCTGGTTCAAATCATGATCACTGGGCGTTCAGCTGTCACTCCCTACGAGCTTATCAGTTATACATAGCAGTATATAAGAAAATCTACAATAATATTCTTCTCCGGAGCCACTAGGCCTAGAATTTTGATAATAGGTATGTAGCATCATATACTGGTCCTCCACCAAGTTCGTTTTAATCATGTCCCCCTGGGCCTATTATGTCTATATCCTATGGGCTTATCAGTTATCAGTTATCAAATATTTGATAATCTTCTTCTCTGGAGCCATATTACCTAGAGCTTTGATAATTGGTGTGTAGCATCATCTATTAGTCCTCTACAAAGTTTATTTAATCATGACTCCCTGGCATAACATGGCCCCTCCCTAGCTGCATATATCAGTTTAACATAGCAGAATATGAGAAAATATTCAAAATTCATCGTCTCTCTTGTTTTTCTCTATCAACATTGATCAAATTATGACACCTGGGCATAAAATGGCTCCCCATCCCATCCCAGGGACATATCAATTTAACGTAAATGTATATAAGAAAATCTTTAAAAGTCTTCTCCTCTGCATTCAATTAGCCTTGATTTTATACTAAGTATAGTGAAGCATGCTTTTGTGGTCTTCCACTAAGTTTGTTGAAAAGACAGCCAGGCTAAAAACTGCCCAAAAGGAAATGTTTGAAAATTTTTAATATGTTATTCATTCATGACCCGTTGTCCCTCCCTATTTTAATAATAAATAATCATTAATACTAGTTTAATACAAGTGCCCAGATAAATGTTTTGTTTGTATACATTACAATGTTTTTTGCCATTTAAGCAGTCATTCAGTTAAAATACAGCAACAATTGATTCAATAGGCAAAAGTGTTCTTGGCTCATACCATATTCTATGTTTCCTTACATCAAAAATACATAATACTTCAATAGTTATAATTGAACACAAATAAGGTTGTGATCTGCCCACAGGTCATTACTTTTCAAATACGAAAAATTCAACCAACGTGCAATTGCCGGAACAGTTTCATAGTTTTATTTCTAAGCAGATGACAACGTTATCTATTCGTGTTCCACTAATAGATAATGTATACGCATATGAATGATATAAAAATGATGTTTGTTTTAATAAAATGTATTATTACTATACGTCATTACATTATGTTTTATGTTTAATGAATTATACTTTATGGGCCGGAGGCCTGAATGTACTGAATAAACCATTGAATTGAAAAATTACTCGAACGCTTCAGTAATTTAAGATCCATTTGACATAGCTTTTTGATTTTTGGTATATAGCATTATTTATTGGTCCTCTTTAAATTT
Organism: Cerastoderma edule; assembly: GCA_947846245.1. NCBI lineage: Eukaryota > Metazoa > Mollusca > Bivalvia > Cardiida > Cardiidae > Cerastoderma > Cerastoderma edule. The sequence goes on from OX401415.1 coordinate 33,782,861, forward strand.
TGATAAGATGATGACCTTTGGGCTTTAATGGCCCTCATTCGCAGCCTTTGGGGCTTATCAGTTTAATATAGCCTTACATAGGAAAATATTTAAAGATCTTCCTTTCTTGAGTCATAAGGCCAAAAGCTTTGATATTTGGTATGCGGCATCACACTAAGGTCTTCTGCCAAATCTGTTCAAATCATGACCCTCGGATTTAAAATTGCTCCGCCCTAGGGGCTTATCAGTTTTGCATGGCAATTTCTAAGCAGATGACAACGTTATCTATTCGTGTTCCACTAATAGATAATGTATACGCATATGAATGATATAAAAATGATGTTTGTTTTAATAAAATGTATTATTACTATACGTCATTACATTATGTTTTATGTTTAATGAATTATACTTTATGGGCCGGAGGCCTGAATGTACTGAATAAACCATTGAATTGAAAAAATACTTGAACGCTTCAGTAATTTCGAGTGTTGAGTGTCAAAAGTTCAACTCTGATTTGCGGTCTGGCTGATCAAGATGTAGATATTTCATTTTATCCTGTCACTAGTGTCATTTTGGGACCGATAACTAGGTGCCGTATAACATTTGTGATATCCGGCACTAACCATATAACACATCCACGAGACAAATCATGACGTCATAAGAACGAAATGACGTCATGTTTACATCATTCTCTACATATTTAATCCTTCTTTCTCGTGTTTTATTTGTATATTATTTGTTTGAAAGAATACATAAAGGTAACAGGATAAATAGAATAGATGGTTGGTGTCTTTGAATGGGAAAAGTTATCGGGCTCGGCATCGGAATATTATCCGTTTCGCCTTCGGCTCACCGGATAATATTCCTACGCCTTGCTCGATAACATTTCCGATTCACGACACCAACCATCTATTCTCTATATTCACAGTTACAGCTTAGATTGTCCTAGATGCCCTGATGTTTTAAGATATGTTTACATGTACTCTTACGGTTTTAACCCTTTAACAAACACCACATTTTCGACAGTCCCGAATTGAAAGAGTTTGCAGACGACATTTCAAAACGTGATGAAACCGAAAAATAATCTTCTAATAGGGCAGAAATCATTGTGGGTAAAGAAGGAATTGCTCTTTAAGAGCAATATCTCCTTTTCCCACAATGTTTTCCAAAGTCGTCTGCAACAGTCTGGTAAAATGTCGTTATTGTTTGGTAATGAGTTAACGCTTGCAAGATATTGGCCATGCCGGGTTTTTAACTCAAGGCCCGCGAAACCCAACTCTGACACGTTACTGAACGTGCAATTGGATCCAGCCAAATATAATGGACCATGGTACCGTTCAACTAAACAACTTAAAGAAATATGTTTCAACTCAATCGGAACTACTCGGGTATTACCGTGAGCTGTGAAATACACCTCGGATATAAGTGTAGGGTTACAATTTTTCGGGTAAATCGGCATCCGGCAATTAACACATTTTCTAAGCGTGCACGTTAAGTAGTTCAATGTGTATTGAAGGGTTGGACATCCTTTTAAATAATCCTTTTATCAGTAACTCATACCAAATGGCAAAATTGTGGTTGTGACATGTAAAGTTGTTTCCTCAATCAAATTCAACGACTTTTTAGATTTCACATTTAAGATCTATTTTTTAACACGAAAGTGAAGTGACGTCATTCCGCTGGGAACCAATATGGCGTCATCCCTATTATTTCAGAGGTGTTTTCATTTGATAAACCCGATGTGTTCAGATTGGTTAAAACTGATAAACAGTCTAACTTGTGTTAGGCAGCCACCCTTTTAAGCAGCCAACCTACCTTAAACAGCCACTACAGAAAGTCCCATTGTTAGATTTATAGTGTACAACAATTTGTGTTAAGCAGCCAACCTGTCTTAAACAGCCAATTTACTCTGTCCCATAGGCTGGCCTCTTATCGCAAGTTTGATTGTACGTGAATAGAAAGTACAATATTGTAATGTGACATATAAAGCGTTTAAAAGAGACAATTCCAGCGATGTGTATCTATTCAATACTTTGTAGCCCAATATTATAATTAGAAGGAATTTTGTTTTTAACTTAACGTAGATTATAAACCTTCATACAATTAAATGTGTCGTCAAAAAACAAACATAATACACGGCATTTGCATATACAGTCTAACTTGTGTTAAGCAGCCACCCTTTTAAGCAGCCAACCTGCCTTAAACAGTCCCATTGTTAGATTTATAGTGTACATCAATTTGTGTTAAGCGGCCAACCTGTTTTAAACAGCCAATTTACTCTGTTCCATAGGCTGGCCTCTTAACACAAGTTTGACTGTACCTTTCGGAGAGCTATGATATTCGTGATGGAACTTTAAATATTTTTGCTGTTCCTTAACAGCCGAGTGTATCAATTCTTATACCATCGCCATTTCTCAGATGATTTTTTATATTGTGTTCAATTTATGTTAATTATTAATTTTTCGTCTGTGTCATATCCTATGTTATGGCTACAGACATATTTTAGTCGATGATTGGCAATAGAGAAATAAAGAATGAATCATAAGTCAGATATCGCAACATAACATAACAGTGTTGACCCGATGAAAATACCATATAAAAAGTAACCAATAGAAATACTAAAACACATAATTGTTATTATGTATAAAGCCTATCGGTACGTTACGAACCTCTAGAACCGATCTACATCCCGAATTCTTTGTATAAAATGTATATCTTCATCTTATCCAAGCACATCGCGAAACATTCGGCAGAATATAAATAACTACCGATAGGAATTTGTGTGTGACTAGTAAACGATTGTAATCTTTCATCAGATTGTCATGGTCGATTGCAGTTCATAGTTCATACTGCAGACGACCTTTGAAATAATCGTTGAAAATTGAGAAATTGCTCATATAGGCAGTTGCATGAAAACTTCTTTTTTTCACACAGACCGTATAAACATGTTTACTAGGTCTTTGTTTTTCATCAAAGATTTTCATTTTCATTTTTTTTTTCGCATAACTTTATTATCCACGTTTTTAGATCAAAGAGGCTCTTGGTTATCCACCCTTTAACTTTACAAACGCATAATGATACATCATTTATAACTTATCGGATTTCTTAAAGGCTCTTACGAGAAGATGAAGAGCAAACAAGAATTAGAAATTGTAATGATAAAACTATATGTATCAAAGAAAGAAAAGGAAACACAAAACATAGAAAGGTATTTCTGAGAAAGTTAGAAACAAAAAGTGTACAGGTATATATTTATATATATTATTGTGTTCTAATCATATAAGGCTGATTATTGAAAGCATGTTTTACAATTACCAAGCGCTCAGTTTCAGATTGTTTAATATTTGTGTTTTTTCATCTTACCATAGAACGGTTTTCATTAAAGTTTCTTTCAATTGCAATTTTCGTTTGGCATCGAACCATATCTTTGAATTTGGAACAATAAGCATGTGACCGTCTCTAATGCTTGCTTAGATACCAACTATTAATTATTAACCTTAGTTTTATAACATGTAAATCGATTGTGAAATAAGTCTTTTCATTCAGCTTAGACACTCTCAATTTTCCATTCTGGTTAAATAACCAGTACTCGCACCGAATAGTAAGTAAGTTAGTAAATCGTTTATTAAAGTGACATGTTTACAGTATTAAGTTAAACGACTTTTGTAATGCAAGTCATTATACCAGGCCCCCATGGGCCTACGCATGTAAGTCACTTTCTATGGTTTAAGTAGCATAAATACATAAATACGGGTAAGGTAAAAATCAAAAGATTATATCAAAGCTTGGCATAAGGAGTGAATAAATTAGATAAATGTAAGGCATATTGACGTACATCTGAAAACATAAATATCGAAGAATACATTAACTAGTGTTTGACGACAGGGGTGGATGAATCTTCGTAATTGACCGACTTATTCGCTCCTGTACGCAACTAACGATTATTTTTTGATAAACCTGTAATAAATGACGTTTTTGACGCTTGTTCAAAGATATGATGGAGTTTTGAAGTTAAATACCAATTTCTTTAGAACTGACTGTAAACCACATGTACTGAAACTTTTGAATTTTCTCTTCTGTGAACAAGAACCTTTAAACCGGAAACAATTTAACATTTTAATGGTCAATTGTGTCTATAGCCTAGAGAATATCTATTCTGTTAAATCGATTACTCGGCTCGATGCACAATGAAAGCATCATCACAAATATCGTATAAAACAAGTACAGCCCGAGGTTGCCGGTTAATGTCTTTATGGTTCCTTCTTCTTTTCCTTTTTTTGTGTTGTTGGAAGCATTTTTTTAAAATTTCAGCTGCATGACAGCCCATTTATTTCCAAAAACAGTATATAACATAGATTTTCTATTACACAATGTCACTTCAACAAGAACAACAACAACAACAAATATATACACATGTCCTGAGCCATTGTCTAATCAACACCTATGAGTAAAGCTGGAACAATTCCCCCAAATAAAAAAGTGTTATTAAAACTTAATTGCTAGGAATAATGAAGATTACAGACATGAATTAGAAAGACTTATTTTGTTGCGGGCCTATACTGAGGCACACATTATGAGGCTGCCTATTAACATTATTATTCAAGGAAATGTCATGTCCATGTATTGTAAAAGAGTTGTTGGAAGTATTGTTGCTGTTGTTTCATATTGTCATTACACTGATTTTAGGTTACATTGCGATTGTCTATTCGTGAAAATCAAAGATACTATAGCATACCTTCTATTAATTTAAGGATTGTGTCATAGCTACTCTTTCATTATCAACTCACACCCGTCTTCCTAATACAAACAAATTCAGACTCATAATTTGCTTAAGGGAATCTTATGCTGATTCATGAATAACAGTTTGTATATGATTAGTATTTTTCCTGTGAGTATTTCGCATAGGCGTAGGAGCCGGGGGCCAGGGGGGGCGCCCCCCTCCCAATATCCAGGCGGGGGGAGAGTATACTTTGCCCCCCCCCAAATATTCACAATGGAAGATGAAGATTTTTGAAAAGAAAAATTGAAAGAAATGAAATTTGACAGCAGAATTAATATAACATAACATAATAACATAATTTTAACATATTTTTTTTTATTCAGCATTAAACATCAAAAAACATGTTTATAGCTTACAAAATACATTTATAAAGCATGTGTGAAGACGTATGTACAATTCATAATTTTTAATCGTTTTCAGAGAAGTATTGGTGAGGTAATGATCGAAAAATCGGAGAGTAATATTTAAGTTAAAAACCACATACTTATGTAATCACCTGTATCGTCTTCCAGCTTCTAGATACCCACAGCCGAACCTTGTTGCAAATTGAAATTGTGTGCATCAAGAAGTCAGTTGACGAGTTTTCACTTTATTTATCCATTAACCTAATCATATAAAAATGTATTTTGTGCTTTTTTAATACCATTTCGCCTTTTGTTACGAACACTAACCAAAACATTTTGACGTCATCATCACAAATGGCAATCTGAATACATCGGGTTTATCCAATAAAATCTCAGCTCACGGAAAGCAGTTTGGACTAACGAAAACCATGATGCAAAACGTACTCTAAGCAGTCAGACCCTATATATTGTATTTAAATACAAATTTATTTCTTGTTTGATACTGTAGACGAACTGGTGGCCGTGACAGCATGGTCCAAGATCAATACAATATGCTTTCTGCGTGAGATCGAGACCTGGCCTATCCTGTTTTCTTTTTATTTTGGTTATTTGTGTTAACTAAGATACACATTTTCACACGCTTTCTTTTAATTCATTTAATGATATTGGACTAGTCATGAGAAAGTTTAGGAACATTTATTCTTAGACCGGTCCTCATCTGAATGTGGCCCCCAATGTTGAAAACGCTCAGGAAGTCTACGCCTATGTTTCGATTTCTACTGATAGGTTATTCAATTCTTCTTGGATAGTTTACCAGTTCGTTATGTTAGACTTTGATAGTCTTTGTGACAAACTAGGCTTAATCAAAACTTATGTTTGGTAAAGAGGTTTGGTTTCGATCAATTAGATTTAAAATGATAACTTTGCGCATGAACTTTAATGGATGTATC
>OX401415.1:33791413-34191572 GCA_947846245.1 Cerastoderma edule
GTAAAACACACAGTCATACACAAAGACAGACACACAGTCATACACACAGTCATACATACAGTCATACACAAAGACAGACACACAGTCATACACACAGTCATACACATAGTCATACACAAAGACAGACACACAGTCATACACAAAGACAGACACACACAGTCATACACAATGGCAGTCACATAGACAGACACATAGACAGACACAAAAACATAAACACAGTCATACACACAGTCATAGACACAGTCATACCCAAAGACAGACACAATGACATACACACAGTCAAACCCAGAGTAATACACACAGTCATAAACAAAGACATACACATATTCATACACACAGACATACACACGAACACACAAACACACAGTTTTGCACATAGCCATTCACATAGACAGACACGAAGTCACATGGACAGACACATAGACAGACACACCGTCAACTCACAGTCAAACATACAGTCATGCACCCAGTCATAAACACAATCAAACACAGAGACACACAGTCATACAAACAGTCCTACACACAGACACACAGTTAGACACACACAGACACACAGACACACAGACAGACACACAAAGACAGACACACAGACACACAGACACACAAACAAACTCATATACACATAGACACACAGTCAATGCAAAGTCATGCACACAGTCATACACACAGTCATACACACAGTCATACACACAGTCATACACACAGTCATACACACAGTCATACACACAATCTTACACACAGTCATACACACTTTCATACACACCGTCATACACACAGTCATACACACATTCATACACACAGTCATACACACAGTCATACACACAGCCATACACACAGTCATACACACAGCCATACACACAGTCATACACACAGTCATACACACAGTCATACACACAGTCATACAGAAAGTCATACAGAAAGTCACACACACAGTCACACACAGTCATACACACAGTCATACACACAGTCATACACACAGTCATACACACAGTCATACACACAGTCATACAGAAAGTCACACACAGTCACACACAGTCATACACACAGTCATACACACAGTCATGCACACAGTCATACATACAGTCATACACACAGTCATACACACAGTCATACACACAGTCATACACACAGACACACAGACAAATACAGACAGAAAGACAGACACATACACAGACAGACAGACATACACGTATATGGACACACACACGGACAGACAAACACACACACATACACACAGGCACACAGACAGACACACAGGCCGACAAACACATAGACATACAGACATACACACGCACTCACACAGCCATACACATAGTAATTCACAAAGACGGACACAAAGGCACATGGACAGACAGATAGACAGACACACAGTCAGACCCACAGTCATACACACAGTCATACATACAGTCATACACAAAGACAGACACATAGTCATACACACAGTCATACACATAGTCATACACAAAGACAGACACACAGTCATACACAAAGACAGACACACACAGTCATACACAATGGCAGTCACATAGACAGACACATAGACAGACACAAAAACATAAACACAGTCATACACACAGTCATAGACACAGTCATACCCAAAGACAGACACAATGACATACACACAGTCAAACCCAGAGTAATACACACAGTCATAAACAAAGACATACACATATTCATACACACAGACATACACACGAACACACAAACACACAGTTTTGCACATAGCCATTCACATAGACAGACACGAAGTCACATGGACAGACACATAGACAGACACACAGACAACTCACAGTCAAACATACAGTCATGCACCCAGTCATAAACACAATCAAACACAGAGACACACAGTCATACAAACAGTCCTACACACAGACACACAGTTAGACACACACAGACACACAGACACACAGACAGACACACAAAGACAGACACACAGACACACAGACACACAAACAAACTCATATACACATAGACACACAGTCAATGCAAAGTCATGCACACAGTCATACACACAGTCATACACACAGTCATACACACAGTCATACACACAGTCATACACACAGTCATACACACAATCTTACACACAGTCATACACACTTTCATACACACCGTCATACACACAGTCATACACACATTCATACACACAGTCATACACACAGTCATACACACAGCCATACACACAGTCATACACACAGCCATACACACAGTCATACACACAGTCATACACACAGTCATACACACAGTCATACAGAAAGTCATACAGAAAGTCACACACACAGTCACACACAGTCATACACACAGTCATACACACAGTCATGCACACAGTCATACACACAGTCATACACACAGTCATACACACAGTCATACACACAGTCATACACACAGTCATACACACAGTCATACACACAGTCATACACACAGACACACAGACAAATACAGACAGAAAGACAGACACATACACAGACAGACAGACATACACGTATAACGACACACACACGGACAGACAAACACACACACACATACACACAGGCACACAGACAGACGCACAGGCCGACAAACACATAGACATACAGACATACACACGCACTCACACAGCAATACACATAGTAATTCACAAAGACGGACACAAAGGCACATGGACAGACAGATAGACAGACACACAGTCAGACCCACAGTCATACACACAGTCATACACACAGTCATACACACAGTCATACACACAGTCATACACACAGTCATACACACAGTCATACACACAGTCATACACATCATACACACAGTCATACACACAGTCATACACACAGTTAAACACAGACACACAGACACAGAGAGACACACACATACACACAGACACACAGACAGAAAAAATGATACTCACAGATCGACAAATACACAGACACACAAACAAACAGACACACACACACACACCAACACACAGTTTTGCACATAGCCATTCACATAGACAGACACGAAGTCACATGGACGGACACATAGACAGACACACAGTCAACTCACAGTCAAACATACAGTCATGCACCCAGTCATAAACACAATCATACACAGAGACACACAGTCATACAAACAGTCATACACACAGACACACAGTTAGACACACACAGACACACAGACAGACACACAAACACAGACACACAGACACACAGACACACAAACAAACTCATATACACATAGACACACAGTCAATGCAAAGTCATGCACACAGTCATACACACAGTCATACACACAGTCATACACACAGTCATACACACAGTCATACACACAGTCATACACACAGTCATACACACAGTCATACACACAGTCACACAGTCATACACACAGTCATACACACAGTCATACACACAGTCATACACACAGTCATACACACAGTCATACACACATACAGTCATACACACATACACACAGTCATACACACAGTCATACACACAGTCATACACACAGTCATACACACAGTCATACACACAGTCATACAACAGTCATACACACAGTCATACACACAGTCATACACACAGTCATACACACAGTCATACACACAGTCATACACACAGTCATACACACAGTCATACACACAGTCGTACACACAGTCATACACACAGTCATACACACAGTCATACACACAGTCATACACACAGTCATACACACAGTCATACACATAGTCATACACACAGTCATACACACAGTCATACACACAGTCATACACACAGTCATACACACAGTCATACACACAGTCATACACACAGTCATACACACAGTCATACACACAGACAAACACAGACAAACACAGACAGAAAGACAGACACATACACAGACAGACATACATACACATATATGGACACACACACACAGACACACACACACACACATACACACAGGCACACATACAGACACACAGGCCGACAAACACATAGACATACAGACAGACACATACACACACGCAGTCATACACATAGTAATTCACAAAGACGGACAAAAAGGCACATGGACAGACATATAGACAGACACACAGTCAAACCCACAGCCAAACACACAGTCATACACACAAACACACAGTAAGACACACAATGACACACAGACAGACACACACATACACCCAGACACACACGCAGATCGACAAACACACAGACATACATACACACAATAACCCACACACCCCGAACACAAACAAACAGTCTTGCACATAGCCATTCACAAAGACAGACACAATGTCACGTGGACAGGCACATAGGCAGACACACAGTCAAACTCACAGTCAAACACACAGTCATGCAACCAGTCATACACACAATCATACACAGAGATACATTGACAGATAAACAGTCAAACACACAGTCATATAAACAGTCATACACAAACACAGACAGACACACAGTCAAACCCACAGTCATACTCACAGTCATACACAAAGACAGACAAATACACAGACACACAGTCCTACACACAGTCATAAACTCAGTCACACAGTTAAACACACACGAAGACACACAGACAGACATACACACACATATACACAGACAGACACACAAACAAGAACACACATACACATAGACACACAGTCAATGCAAAGTCATGCACACAATCATACACACAGTCATACACACAGTCATACACACAGTCATACACACAGTCATACACACAGTCATACACACAATCTACACACAGTCATACACACAGTCATACACACAGTCATACACACAGTCATACACACAGTCATACACACAGTCATACACACAGTCATACACACAGTCATACACACAGTCATACACACAATCATACACACAGTCATACACACAGTCATACACACAGTCATACACACAGTCATACACACAGTCATACACACAGTCATACACACAGTCATACACACAGTCATACACACAGTCATACACACACAGTCATACACACAGTCATACACACAGTCATACAAACAGTCATACACACAGTCATACACACAGTCATACGAACAGTCATACACACAGTTATACACACAGTCATACACACAGTCATACACACAGTCATATACACAGTCATACACACAGTCATACACACAGTCAAACACACTGTCAAACACACAGTCATACACACAGTCATACACACAGTCATACAAACAGTCATACACACAGTCATACACACAGTCATACACACGGTCATACACACAGTCATACACACAGTTATACACACAGTCATATACACAGTCATACACACAGTCATACACACAGTCATACACACAGTCATACACACAGTCATACACACAGTCATACACACAGTCATATACACAGTCATACATACAGTCATATACACAGTCATACACACAGTCATACACACAGTCATACACACAGTCATACACACAGTCATACACACAGTCATACACACAGTCATACACACAGTCATACACACAGTCATACACACAGTCATACACACAGTCAGTCATACACACAGTCATACACACAGTCATACACACAGTCATACACACAGTCATACAAACAGTCATACACACAGTCATACACACAGTCATACAACAGTCATACACACAGTTATACACACAGTCATACACACAGTCATACACACAGTCATACACACAGTCATACACACAGTCATACACACAGTCGTACACACAGTCATACACACAGTCATACACACAGTCATACACACAGTCATACACACAGTCATACACACAGTCATACACACAGTCATACTAACACTCATACTAACACTCAAACTAACAGTCATACTAACAGTCATACTAACAGTCATACACACAGTCATAAACAAAGGCAGACACACAGTAAAACACACAGTCATACACAAAGACAGACACACAGTCATACACACAGTCATACACAAAGACAGACACACAGTCATACACAAAGACAGACACACACAGTCATACACAATGGCAGTCACATAGACAGACACAAAAACATAAACACAGTCATACACACAGTCATAGACACAGTCATACCCAAAGACAGACACAATGACATACACACAGTCAAACCCACAGTAATACACACAGTCATAAACAAAGACATACACACATTCATACACACAGACATACACAAAGAAAGACACATAGACAGCCGCAAAGACACATACACATTCATACACAAACATACACACAGACAAACACAAAGACAGACACACATTCATACACAAAGACAGACATATAGACAGACACACACACAAACACACATTCAGACACATAAGCATACACAAAAATGTACACAAAGACACATAAAAAGACATACACACAGACATACACACAGACATACACAAAGAAAGACACACAGTCATACACAAAGACAGACATAATGTTAAACACACAGTCACACACACACAGTCATACAATAAGACAGACACACAGTCAAACACACAGTCATAACCACAGTCATACACAAAGGCATACACATATACATACACACATACATTTAAAAAGACAGACACAAAGTCAAACGCTAAGAGAGACACACAGCCTTAACAAAGACAGAGACATAGACATACACACAGTCATACTCAAAGACAGACACATACAGATACACACAGCCATACACAAAGACAGACACACAGTCATACACAAAGACCCACACACAGACATTCACATAGACAGACAGAGACACATAGACAGACACACACATACCCACAGTCATACACACAGTCATACACACAGTCATACACAAAGACAGAAACATAGACAGACACTTAGTCATACACAAAGACAGACACATAGGCAGACACAAAGACAGGCCCATAGACAGACGCACAGTCATACACACAGCCATACACATAGTCAAACACAAAGTCAGACACACAGCCGTACACAAAGACAGACACATAGACATACACACAGTCATACACCAAGACATGTACAAACACATAAAGTCATACACATAGACATAAACACAGACAGACACACAGTCATACAAAAAGACAGACACACAGTAATACACAAAGACAGACACACAGTCATACACAAAGACAGACACATAGGCAGACACACAGTCATACACAAAAACAGACACACAGTCATACACAAAGACAGACACACAGTCATATACAAAGACAGACACATAGACAGACACACAATCATACACACAGTCATACAGACAGACAGACACATAGACACACAAAAAGAGACACAGACTCACAAACAGGCTCAGATTCATGCATACAGATAGACACAAATACAGTCGCAAATACAGACACATAGACCAACAGACAGATGCATTGATACACAGACAGACAGGCGAAAAAATATAGACTTATAAACCGAAATAGATACAGACATAAACAGATACAGACAGACAGTCTCACCGACATTATTTTTATTGTATTTCTTAGTTTTCATTGCATAATGTTCATTTTAATTTCATGATCACAACTGGCTCAGAAAACGGGAGATAATTCAACCACGGGTCGTGTAATGTCTGTAAGGGTTGTCTCTCCTAGGAAAGTTCAATTAAGATGGATGGCGATGCAGGATAATTAAGAACCGAACTTTGTAACATTTCTTTCTGGCGTCGTCGTTTGGAGCAAGTTAACATTCACATACCGTAGTTGGTTATATAATACAACATGCTTTTAGAATTCATTTGCGAGTATTCACCATTAATCAAACGATGATGATGCTTATTTTTGAAACAAGCGTACACAACCTTAATTTCTAAAGACACGAGCTGGATATTTACTTAAATGTAGGTAGTAAGGATGATTAATTCCACGCTCATAAATTGATCAATATGTACAAACGGTAAAGACAGACATTTCATTAACTATTTGTTTGCGTCTTTGACGTCTTCAGCAATTAGTCCGTTTTAGGACTAATTACACCTTAGTCCATTGAATTTACATACCACATTTTGAGGGACGGTAATCTATCGATACACAAACAGCGGTCTGACCCCAATTACTCATTTAACATCCGTGTTCACGTTGCGGACTGATACCTTCTTGGAACTAGGAATGTAGTCCGGATTTACTCTCTTTGTTTTGCTCTATATTATTGTATTCCTATTGGAAATGCTTTATGTACTAATTTTGAACGCGTTGTCGCACTTAAGCAAGATAATGTTCTCTGGACAGTGTGATTAAGTGAAGTAATTCATGCTGGATGCATGTTTTTCTAACAATGTTTCCGTGCTTATTCAATTGGTCTTTTAGTTAACACCTATAGTGCTGGAACCGACATCATGTGATTGCAAACAGGTTGCATCCAGGCAAGCAACCAAATGAATTGGCGGTTGATCAAAAAATAAGCAGATCTTTCAAATTTTAGAAAGCAGACGACAAAAGATATGGGTCACGTCACGGGAAAAGGGGCACTCGGACATAGCAAACAGTGTAACCCCAGACCACCCGCCACGTCACTGACGTGGCGGCTGGTCTGGGTTACACTGTTTGCCATCTTAGAGGACATCAAGTTTTACCTTTAAATAAATACAAATGATAACTGTCGTGACTAGATGCTGGAATAATAGCGCTAAGAAAGAGCTGAGTCAGTGGTTTTTATTTATGTCCGAGTGCCCCTTTTCGCGTGACGTGGCCCATTATATTTTGATAAAATCACCAAGCATTCTAAGGGTTCATATGGCATAAAGGGGAAATCATAAAAGGGTCACTTGACTTAATTCCGATAGTAGGGAAATCCCTAAAATTCGTACAGACGTTATCGCGTAACAAGATTCGTTCATTCAGAACTTATGTTTTGATCCAATTACACCAATATACACGTGACTGAATTTTTAAAACCGAAATCCAGTTAACCTATTACCAAACAAAAACGACATTTAGCCAGCTTGTTGCAGAAGACTCTGGAAAACATTGTGGGAAAAGAAGAAGATTGTTTGTCAATTTCATCACATTTTGTTTGAAATGTCGTCTGCAAACTCTTCCAATTTGGGACATTTGAAACTCTTTCAATTTGGGACATTTGACGTTTGGTAGAGGGTTAAACAATCGCTATGTATTATCTTAGAACGACAGTTATACCTTGACTACCTTACCGCATGGATATGACTCATCTATCACGTTAATATTCATAACCTATTTCTGTCAGATTCTTGTGAACAAACTCGTAGTTTGTCGCTTTAGAAAACTAAACTAGAAGGTAAGATCTTCTTTTGGATAAAAGAGACGAAGTGTTTAGTTTGACCCTTTACCAAACCTCAAATTTTCGTCCGTTCCAAATTCAAAGAGTTTGCAGACGACATTTCAAATAGGGATGAAATTTGATGATAATCTTCTGATGGGGGAGAAAACACTGTAGGAAAAGGATAAATTGCTCGTTACAATCAATGTCTCCTTTTCCCACAATGTTTCCAGAGTGGTCTGCAACAAAGTGGTCAAACGTTGTTATTGTTTGTTAATTGGTAGAACAACGAGTGGAATCATTCATTTTGTGTAAGATATTTAGACATAAAAACGCGATATCGCTTGCTTTTATTCGATTATACTTGATAGAAGACCAAACCTAATGCTACATGTTACAAACCTTCATCTTTTTACCAAAGAAATCGTTGTTGCAGGGTGAGCAACTGCTCCCAGCGAGACTAAACCCTTACAATGCTAGGTAACTTTCTAAAAATAGATTTTTGTGTCGTCTCCTTTCCAAAAATATTATATCTCTCTCTGTAATTTTGATCACGAAAGATATTCAGAGTAGCAAACAGATTAGATCACAGGCCAGCCGCCAATTTACTTGGCGGCTGGCCTTGATCTTACCTGTTTGCTTATTTAGCATGAAGTCGGTTCCAGCACTATAAAGGTTAAACGAGTCCCTTTGGCAATGCCGATATATGATGCAACATTATGTAGATGTTTGCACAATGCTCCAGATTCGTCCTCTTGTTTACCCGTACTATATCACATACTTTTTTTTCTTAAAGGTGCTTGTTCACAGAAAAGAATATTTGAAAGTCAAAATAAAATGTCGTTAAAGAAATACAGTGTTTGTGCACTGTTGTTTCATATACAATGAGAAATAGCTTTTGAAAGCATATTTGATTCAGGATGCGTCAATTTATCTAAGCATTTATAGTTTATATGCAGTATATCTCAAAAGCGATTTAACGTTTTTGGATTAAAAATCTAAAATACATGTTTTTTCACTGTATATACACTTTAAAGCATTAAAAATGATCTAAATTAGCCTCCAATGAATATTCTTCAGTCTTTATCAAATAAAAGTGAATCTGCATTTTTAAAGACAGATTTCCTCGCATCTGTGAACAAGCATCTCAACTCTATATACGTCTATGTTGTACCCATTTGAATATCTCGTAAAGGAGAATCTGTGTTCCTACGAAACTAGATATAACGCCTTCATGAGAAACATTTTCAAACTTACAGATTGGGTTTTTATCTATTTAGATAAAACTTCTCCTATTGACAAAGCAAACCTATACAGGGACACAAAATAGATCATTTATTCACTTTACAACACATTTTAAAACCATTTGGTCACAATACAGCTCATTTCTATTGCAGAGATAGTAAACTGTTCAAACGGTTTATTTTGTAAACAATCGTCCACTATTTCCACCCTGCAAAACCATGAAAATGCTTGAGAAGGTTTGGGTTGCAAAATACTATATCGGTCCACACTTGAAATATGTGTCAAAGAACAACCCCGCGTTTTTATCAAGTTTTCAAAGCACTCAAAGGTGCGACAACTCATTTTACAGGGTTTTATTTTAACGAAAGCAAAGGTTTTCAGCATCCTGAAAAAAGACAAAATCGAATATAGTCATTAACTTTGAGGTTGTATTGTTTAAGTATTCATTTTAACATGTGTTAATCACACAACAAAATACACTGTACAGTATAATATGTGAGATAGTCCCTTTAACATGTAGGGACCATGCGTAATCATATGCATGAAAGCAAGTGTTTACAAACGTGGTGTGGTAGTTTTGGCAGGTCGCCCAGACTTATATATACCTCAGCTGCAGTTCCAAATACTCGTATATCTTTCAGCAAAATGGAGAAATTGCGACATTCTTTCGAGAGCAAGTCAGACGATGTTTTTGGGACGTGCTTTTTTCGTGAATTCCTTGGCTTAGTTTGTGGTCATGTTTTGTGAAGCCTGTATGCAGGTTAACAACAGGGGGTTTTGTTGCCTAGTGGTTAGAGTACAGAATTTGAGATTACATGGAGGACAGGGGCAGAGCGTTGGCCTCGGGAAATATGGTCTTGAGATTGAATCCTGCGAAAGGCGGGTTCCACCTTCCTACCTTTCATTTAACATATGGTGCGAGTACTGATTATGGTCCAAGAAGATCAATCGAGAATGATAAAATCTAACTCGCAAGAACTTGTTCCACAATCGAGGTAAAAATTAACAGGGTTAAAACTTATTCCATGACCCTTTTCCGCATAGGTTAAAATCCAGGGGCCCGTTTTACTAAACAGTTTACGCTTAAGATTTGCGTAAGTCTAAAACAATAAGTCCTTTTATTTCAATATTTGGCAAATCAATATTGCAAAGTAACACATCATTGGAATCGTCTCTCCGAGACGCTTCCAATGACGTGTCACATTGAAATATTGTACTTTCATTGAAGATATTATCCATGTTAATCAATTATGACTTACGCAAACATTTTCCGTAAGTTGTTTAGTAAAACAGGCCCCAGGAGACGGCATTTTAATTTTCAAGAGTGATATTTTTCCTATGCTTCTATCTTATGGGCTGTTGAATATTGGGGTCTTCCTCCACCATTAAGCGCTTGACATCACAACATAACAGAAATGTCGGTGCATTGTTAAAAACATCATGAAGCTGTGTACTGCAATACCAAAAGGAATTAAATCTGTCATTCAATTACAAATTCAATAGAAGTACTGTTCTTCCATTATGGCATAGAAATGTTTATGGTTCAGTTTGTCTTGGTTAAAACGTTCACAATTATCATTTTAGTGATATTGTATAAATCTGAGATCCGATGACATAAGTCGTTCTGGATCGAAGGTTAGACCTTTTTTCTTTCTTTTCCATTTTGTAGGCACTCTGGAAAACCGACCTGCATGCAGCAGTCGCGTTATTCAACGTACATCCACGCAAGTCATAATTTTGTAAATAAACAGAGGTCGACATTAGAAATCATTAACGAAAACACAGCGCTTTTTAATATTTTAGCTTATCTCAGTTTAATAGCAATTTTGCTTGCTACAAAACTTAATCTTCTAAACACATACAATCTCTAATTGGTCAATACAATATCTCTTGGTCCCATAAACCTTTCTCCGTCATTTAACAAAGCGTTATCAGGATTTCGTAAACTCCCAAACATTTGTGTTCAAGGTTGTTTGTCTATGCATTGACTTAATTCCATCTTCTTAATGCGATAAGGGCCAATAAAAGCGTCTTAAATACTAGAGATAACCTAATCTTCATATGTAATGTACAAGTATATCTATTAGACATCAAAAGCGAGCGAAACAGAGATAAAGACATAGAGAGAAAGAAGAGAGAGATAAAGAGAGAGAGAGAGAAAAGAGAGAGAGAGAGAGAGAGAGAGAGAGAGAGAGAGAGAGAGAGAGAGAGAGAGAGAGAGAGAGAGAGAGAGAGAGAGAGAGAAAGAGAGAGAGAGAGAGAGAGAGAGAGAGAGAGAGAGAGAGAGAGAGAGAGAGAGAGAGAGAGAGAGAGAGAGAGAGAGAGAGAGAGAGAGAGAGAGAGAGAGAGAGAGAGAGAGTGAGAGAGAGAGAGAGAGCGAGAGAGAGAAAGAGAGAGAGAGAGAGAGAGACAGAGAGAGAAAGAGAGAGAGAGAAAGAGAGAGAGAGAGAGAGAGAGAGAGAGAGAGAGAGAGAGAGAGAGAGAGAGAGAGACTTAATGAGAGAGGGGTCGTGACGAGCAATTCCTCCGTTTCCCACAATGTTTTTCAGAGTCGTCTGCAACGAACTTGTCAAATGTCGTTTTTGCTTGGTAAAGGGTTAAAGCAACCGGACGTTACCTCCAGTTAACATAAAAGGTCACTGACATCTGACCGACCTCGAGGCTTGAAGGACAGCCCATTATAGTTTGGGTCTTGCCCAGATTCAGATTAAAAGCAACAGCAGACGATACATACAAAGCCGTTCCGGAAGCGATATCCGACAGTTTGACCATTACAGCGACTACATGTTGATCTTGGCCCATATGTATGTATATGGGCATGATCCTATCGGTCAGTGCGCAAAGGTTAAAAGGCCGAAAATGATATGTTTGTGCTTTGAAATCGGATTAGTTGGTATTACATGTATTGACACAATGTTTTATTCATTCCTTGCATGCTTTGTTTAGTTTTTTTTTGGTAAAGTCCATTTCTCACACTTAACACTGATATCGCGCCAGATATTCATCCTCCAATATTACCTTGTTTTCGGCAAAAACTCCGAAAGGAATAAGTGTATCGCCTAATGAACTAATGGATAGTAAATAAAAACGCCAGGTCCCAAATATTTCCAACGCTAAGGATTTTATCATTGCCTTGTTCATATCTGTAACGAACACTCACTCCGACCAAGGTCAAAATCTGACTGAACCCGACACTACATATGTTAAGCCTTAGAATGCTGGGTAATTTTCTAAAAATAGATGTGTGTCGTCTGCTTTCCGAAACTGCTTAGTTTTGTTGAGGAAAGATACTCGGAGTAGCAAACAGAATTAGATCACAGGCCAGCCGAGTACACTGTAATTGTATTGTTCGGGGGTTTTAGGGTTCTTTTTTGTCGTCTGATGTTTTTCTGATAAGGATCAGGGATAACTTTCCATTTTGGGAACAATTTCCTTATCTTGATTTTCAAAATGAAGCCAATGTTTATCGGAGAACTATGAAGAAAGATAAGACTTTTATTAATTGTTCATGATTTTCGTGCATACAAATTCTTAGAAACAGAGAGATAGTTATGAGGAATGTCGTCTTTCATGTTAATTCATCTTATCTTTTCCAAATGATTCGTTTCTGGAAGATACGGATTTTTATGAAAGGCAGTCTCAAGACAAAGTTACAGAATGCCAATGGCTCTACCCTTCTTGTTCGGCCTCTATATGTAGATATAAACTCGGAGTATTCATCCATCGATTACATTACACCTTTTTATTATACGATTTATATGTATTTTATATCGCGTCAAAATCATTTCTGTTATGTTACGTTTCGCGGCTCATAATGATGGGGGAAGACCCAAAACTTGACCGCTTGAGGGCTGATCAAACCAGGTAAAACAGGTATACCATAGGTCATCTGTAAGTCTGTCATTCATTAGTTCCAAAATTTGAATCCATGCGTGGAGGAACCCTGTAATTAACCTCTTAGAATGCTGGGTTCTAAATATAATTTTGTGTGTCGTCTGCTTTCCAAAACCTTACATATCTGCTTAGTTTCGATGAGGAAAGATTCTCATTGTAGCAAACAGGTCAGATCGCAGGCCAGCCGCCAATTAATTTGGCGGCTAGCCTTGATCTTACCTGTTTGTATAAGAATGAATTCGGTCCCAGCGCTATGAGGGTAAAAATACGCCGATGACTTAAAAAAGACGTTGGGAAGCGAATTCTCGTAGATGGTTCAAGGTATAATTTGATAACATTCTAGGGGCTTAAGCTGAAGAATGTATCAAGAATCATGCTTCAAGTACTATAAGGTTTAGAATCGAAATATACCAATCTTTATATGTTCTCAATGGTGCAAAGGATGAAAAGTGTCGAGCCGGTCCGGTTAATCTATAGGTACTGTTATTTTCCGCTAACACTACATTAAGCAAGCAAACTGTCCTTGAGAACGTTAACCTAGCTCTTATCCTAACGTATTCATGTATCTTTCTATCGTTTAGTATATATAATAGCAGCATTAGAAAGATGTGTATAGTCTGTACTTTTATCGCCTCACCTCTGAAATCCTTGCAAGGATGATCCAAGCTGTAACTGTGTAGTATAAAATATCTACGTCTGGATCATTTGGACTCCTAAGGACCCCGAGTACATATAAGCTGAAAATCCCAACTTTGCAACCAGGTTTTTCTTTGACCCCTAATTTGTAAAGTAAACGACACCTAATTCATTGTTATATTTCCTTAGATCATTATTTTCTATTCAAAATCCATATCCAATTCCATATACAGTAAACAAAAATTAATACCTCACTGTAGGACGCCATATGGGCCCGATTAATATAATTGTCCTTAGTCTTTTTTGTTATCTTGATGACTTGTTCGTTATTGCGGATTTGACGGGCGATTGTCAGTTTAACCTGTAAAATAGGTTCCCTCGTTAAATAAAGTCTTTATAATCATTATATATATATATAGTCAACGGAAAAGCCTGGTCGCAATGTAGGTGGAAAACTGTTGACGCGATATAAACCCCTCATTTACCAATCAAGTGGTTCGTTTTCCGAATGATCCAGCCGTAGATATATCTTTCACAGTTACAGCTTGAATCATTCGAGTTAATCCTTTACCACATACCAAATTGTTGACTGTCCCAAATTGAAAGAGCTTGCAGACGACATTTCAAAATGTGATGGAATTGGAAAAAAGTCTTCTGAGAGGGTAGAAACATTATGGGAAAAGTAGAAATTGCTCAACACAATTGAGCAATTTCTCCTGTTCCAACAATATTTTCCAGAGTCGACGACAACGAACTGGTCAAATGTCGTTATTGTTTAGTAAAAGCTTAGTTAAGTGATTTGCGAAACACGTACTCGTGCAGGTAGGAACATTTTAGAGGACAGACTTCACAAACATGTACAGGTGTTACATCAGCAATTGGATCCCCACACACACACACACACAATGGCAACGGTCCAGTACAGGCGAACGAATGCCCGAATAATCTATTAGAACCATTTCGGTAGTTGTGTCTGTTCCAAATTCGATATATCAGCTGACATTTGTTACCGATTTCACAGGTGGGATTTTGTTACAAGTCCAAAACTTCAACAAAATCATACGACCCTTCGAGGGTTCACCACAATACTATGGTAAGTGCCTCATAAATGTCAAACACTCGCTATAGTATTGCGTTGAACCCTCGACTTGTAAAAAATTATATTATTGCGAGTTACTGACACAGGTCCCATCAGTCTTCGGCAGTGCCGTACCAACATTTTTCAGTTTTGTAAGGTGAGGCCAAAAGGGTACCTTGTGATATTGAAAAGAAAGCCCAAGTCCGAACGGAGAAATTGCACGCTACGAGTTATTTCGCACTTTGTAAACATACTTTTCAAACAAAGGTATTAATTACAGGCGAAAGATGTGGTTCGTTTTTTAAAGTCGAAATAATTTGACGAACATATTGCTCTTATATTTTCCAATAGGCAATCAAAATGAAGGGGTATATGGCAATGTATAAAAATCATCACCATATTACTCGGTTTACTAAAGTTATTTTACAACGCAATCTACATTTCGACATAATTGTTATTTTCAAACTGAAAACATCAACAGACACCGTAAACTTAGGCATCAAATGAATGGCATACGTTGTTACGTTAGAAAATTAGACATTGATAAATAATGAGATTTACAGAGAAACACCTAACGCTTCATCACCTGCAGGCGACATCTTTTACTAGAAGCAGACGACTTGAAAAAAACTTTGAAAGCATGAGAAAAAACTTTCAGTTCTCTTGTTCTGACATGTAAATGGATTGAAAAATCTTTGTGGCAAAAGAAGACATTGCTTGTAACAATCAATTTCTCCTTTTGCCACATTGATTTACAAAGAGCGTCTTCTACGAGACTAAAATATGTGGTGTTAGGTGGTAATGTGCTTAAGACGGTCAAATTAAATTTTGGTCACATTATGTTTGTTTAGCCATTTGTGTTTGGTAATACTATCAAAGGTTATTCAACCAATGAAGATATCGTTATCTGCCAGTTGATCATATTGGCTTCTTTCACAATCTGGTTTAATCCTGCACTAAGCCGTTCCCACATATTGGAATAGGTTTCTTTTCCATACCAGAAGAAAACAGCATTAAAAGAAAAGGAAACTATTTATTTAAGACATTGGATAGAAACAACTGTTACAAAAGGATGAATTGATCGTCAGAAGCACTTCATTTTTATTGACTTCTGCGGCAGAATTGGTACCGTTACATATCATGAGGTTTATTGTTAAATGTTACATGTACCTCCATAGTTGCAATGTTCATGTATATGGTTAACAATTTACTTCATAATTGCAATGTTACACTTCTGTACCAGAAATACATGTATTCACACATCCTTCTATTTTTTTTTATATATATGGGTTTTACATCACATCAACATTATTTCAGTTATGTAGCGATGCCCGACTCTTAATGATGGAGGAAGACCCCATACTCAACTGCCCATAGGGGCTGGTTAAGGTGGGTAGAACCATCGGCATTCCGTAAGTCAGTCAGGAGACTGCCTCTCATGAAAATCCATATCCCTCTCAGGATTTGAACCCACGCGGAGAGGGGCCATGTGATTTCAAGTTCTGTACTCTAACCACTAGGCCACGGAGGCCCCACACATCCTTCTATAAAAGGATTTCAAACTTTCGCAGCAGACGACTGGAACATGTAGAAATCACATTCAAGTCATTATGATTTTTCGAATTAAAAATGCCATCGAAAAAACGTCAATTAGATCGTAATAGCTGGCTGATTTTGTCTGGCGACAGGTTTTAGACTACTTCTTATAATGGATATTAATATCTTCCTATGGAAATTATAATCTTCCTCCCCTGTAGTTTGAACCAACGAAGAAAGTAGTTTTGTGATTTCAAACTCAGTTTTCCAACCACTACGCAACCATGGCACAAGAAAGACCAAATAACTGTTTTAAAGCCAAATCAACAGATATGTATACGAAATAGAATAAGAAATGAAAAATAAAATTCCCCAAGACATTTCAAGTTTATGAAACCTATTACACTGAAGAGGCAACATTTATTATAAAAAGTAGAATGGCAGCCCATAGGACATACAGTAATCTGGTGATACATACATAAATGTGGGTGAAATGTTTAAAAAGCAAACCTGAAATGAGAAACACAGAAAATGCCACACGATGTAAGGCTCTATTCAAATTAAGTTGAATCATTTTACAAAGAATCAATATAATACTTTGACAAACCCATTACAAAATATAAATGTTTCAATACTATAAACATCAATGAGGTAAATGATTGCGTAGCCAAATACAACGTTTTTGTATAGAGGTAGACATACCCTAAACAACTCCCTTTTAAAAAACATGTTTAATAAGGTGATGTACACAATCCTCATCATTCAATAAATGTTGAATGTCAATTTCTTTATTTCAGTGAAAAAGAAAACCTTTATTTTCTTTTAAAAATAATGAAACAAGCTTCCCTCACTTTCAGTACTTAGATAGAAATCTTGGTTTATAAACAGTCTAAGCATCACGTTATGGCACACATTGCTAGCGTCATACCATTATTGACCCATTCTGTGTTCTGGTTCTCAAACGTTCTTGTCTAATGTGTTGGTTTACAGGATGGAAAGCATAAATTATCGTTTATGTAAACCTTTTCAACAGTTTATCATTTCAACATGACTTATGTGCTGTATTTATCAAACACTTATGAAAATTGTTGAAAAAAATCAAAACACTAGTTTTATGTAACTATATAGGTCTGTGTCAACCATAAAGGTCTATATTTTCAATTTTTCTGAAAGACATATTTTATTTGAAAATGTTAAAATCTCAATCTGTGAGAAAGAGAACAAATTTAAACACGATGACCATGAATATTTTAATATTATTTCACAGCAAATGATACTATTGTTAAATTAAAATTCAACATGATCAGCAAATTCTCCTTTTATGCTAATGAATTGTAAATTATCTTATTGCCCCAATAAGTTAACTTGTTTCTATTGGGGAAAGAACTATGAAAATGTTATGAAATCAATTTAGACAATAATCTGCAAATCTGATTTATAGCAACAAATAAAAGCATGTAAAGCTCTGCTATTGTTTAAATAAAAAAAAATAGGAAAATATCTTTAACCTTTAGACAAAAGAGAATTTTTGGGGTTCAATGCAATTCTTTAGTAAGTGCTTCATAAACATGAAGCACTTACTTTAGTCTTACATTTATCCATCCAGTTCCTAACGCTCAGACAATTCACATTTTCATACAATGTTTGAAGTAAAAGCAGCCAAGAGTTTCCCAAAATAAAAAAGACACATATATTTTGGACGGGGACAATGTTTTAGGATTCAGCACTAGACCATAGTAAGTCCTTCACTTATGTGAGGACTTACTCTGATCTTGTACAGAAATCCTTAACAGTTTTCTGGTGTCCAGGGGCTCGTTTTACTAAACAACTTACGGAAAATGTTTGCGTAAGTCATAATCGATGAACATGGATAGTATCTTCTACGAAAGTGCAATGTTGCAATGTGGCACTTCATTGGAAGCGTCTCGAAGAGACGATTCCAATGATGTGTCACTTTGCAATATTGCTTCGTCCAATATTGAAATAAGAGGAATTGTTGTTTTAGACTTACGCAAATCTCAAGCGTAAACTGTTTAGTAAAACGCTACCCAGAGCCACATGTCCATAGTTATATTGACATGACATTAAACAGATCATTCATCAGACAAACCATGTTGAATACAAAAGGCATTAACAGTCAATCAAAACCTTGATTATGATGAAAGCCTGAACCAATCAACATGTCACCACTTATTGCTTTGGTTAGCAAACTTCAATCAATGTGGTTTAATATCCCTTTCAATAAATGTCATAGTTTTTTATACTAATTATATATATGGATTACTAGTTATTGATATGACAGCTGAAAATCACACATCAAGCTTTTCACACTTTTTTGGTGATAACTTTTTGCCACCCTCCTTTTCAAATGATGTCAATCTAGAGCTTTGTCAAATGAAGAAAACAACTTTGAACCTGCCAAACAAAGTTCATTTCCAACGTCACTACACAATGTTTAGACATAGTGATCAAGTTTTCCTTTATGAACAGTATTTCTATTCTTCTTGTGCAGAAATATCAAAAATTTACATGATTGTCTCTATAAAAGATAAAGTTATCCTTCAAAATAATAACTTTCCCTTCATGATTTTTCACAAACAGTTTGCATCATAACTTTATAAAAGTTGGAATAAGACAAACAAAAGTATCGCTCATCACTCAGGAATACAGGAAAGAAAAAAATATGCTTTAAAATCAAAGAGAAAAATTAAGGATTGCTGATGTATAAATAGCTTACTGAAGCAATTCTGTACTAATTTAGAACAGAAACTGCTCATACAAACCAAAAGATACTAACCATTGAAGGATTTTGAAATTGATCCAACTTGAAAGACTTGGTTTAAACCATTACCAAACAATAACGAAATTTGACTTGTTTGCTGCAGACGACTCTGCGACGTGACGAGCAATTTCTCCTTTTCCTACAATGTTTTCTGCCCAATCAGAAGACTATTTCTAAATTTTATCACATTTCGTAATGTCGCCTGCAAACTCTTTGAATTTGGGACAGTAAAAAATTTGGCGTTTGGTAAAGGGTTAATCAACTATAACAATGATCATGGAGAAAACAAAATTGTTTCTGTTGTTTTTGGGAGAGAAACATTTGATATGTTGATAAAAAATTCTATGGCAGGTGTGGTAATACCAAGGGCTCAATGCAAAACTATCGTAAACAGGGGTGACGAAATCTGATTTCAATTTACTTGTCAGTATTTGCCAAATATCTTTTTTCACTTGTCAATCTAACGTTTAATCAAAAACAGTAAATTTCATTAAAAATTGACTTGTCCTTTAAGGGTTTTTGACAAACTGGGTAAATTACGGACAACTGATTTTGCCAACCCTGCAGGTACTCTACATTTAGGAAACACAATGGTTTTGAATTGAGCTCTTCATATGTGTATACAGAAGGGGAAGGATTAATACTATTTTCAGAAATCTAAAAAAAATAAAATAGAAACTGCCAACTAATGTGAACATTTCATCCTTTTTCCTAAAAGAGACTTAAAGGAACTTTGCATCCTTTTCAATTAGAATGGGTTAAGACTAATATTTCTTCAAAACAGGACCAAAAACAAGTAATGAAAGCAAGGGATCAGTGCAAGACAATAGTAAGTGCTTCATGTTTATGTTTATGTTCATGTTTATGAAGTACTTGCTATAGAATTGCACTGAACCCTTGAAAGGATATCCATCTAAAACCTTGTCATTTTACAAGAACACAGGGGTCTTTATTTATCCTGGGGCCAGTACTAGGTCATTACATAGTACTGAGTCTGAACCTAGGTAGGGCTGGGACGGGTTCACCAGTACCTGGTACGAGCAGGGTACAGGCCACTACCCAGGTAGCACACCACTACCCTTTATTTTTACCTGGGTTAAGAATTCAAACGAATTTGTGAATAAGCACTCGTTGGCTAGTGAATCAGACTTTTCTATGTCCCAAACTAGCAAGTTATTATCCCCAAACAATTTCTGAACATGTGCACAAATTTGCGCATTAAACATGTTTTCATTCCAAGCATTGTAGTAAGTGTTAAGCGACTGGAACCATTAGTTGCGGCCACTCTACATTTGAACGGTAATCTAACTAAGGGAAAATTAATGGATCTAAGAAAAAATATTATCAGCTTGCGTACCCACAGGTAATTTCCCCTACCCAGGTAATAAATTGCTACCCGTCCCAGCTCTAACCTTAGGATAACTATAGAGCCCTGTGTATCTGAACATAAAAAAGTTCTATTGATACCAATGTACAAGACAGGCATTACACTTAAACAAATACAGCAAATCTTTGGAACAATACTCAGACAAAACAAAAATATTTAAAAAAAAAAAGCGCTAAATCTTAACCAACAAACAACAATGTCTGGTTGGTATTCAAGCTTTGATAAATTTGTCTGAGTCTTAGTGAGGCATACTCTTGACTCTTAAATGGCAAAATTATGAAAAAGGAAAATGAATTATGTAACCAGAGAATCCTGTCCTCATATTGTGATAGAAGGCAGTCTTCTAGCCAACATGCTTTTCTATAACCCTATGTTTTGGGTTCCCATCAGAAGTAACTTAGGGAAATGATGTGAATAAGAATGATCAAAAGGGAGTCTGTATACAGTGAACCCTCGTTTATCCGGACCCCGATTATCCGAATGTCTCGCAATCCGAACGAAATTGTAAGGGAACGGAATTATTTGACCAGTTTGTTGCAGACAACTTTTGAAAACATTGTGGGAAAAGGAGAAATTGCTCGTGACGAGCAATTTCTCCTTTTCCCACAATGTTTTCTGCCATATCAGAAGATTATCTTTGAATTTCATCACGTTTTGATATGTCTTCTGCAAACTCTTTCAATTTGGGACGGTCGACAATTTGGCGTTTGCTAAAGGGTTATAACTATACACCGCTCATACAGACCATTTTTGTCTTAATGTGAATAAGCTCTGCTTCATTAGTCCGGATTTTTCGGTAAACCGGACATTTTGTTGGGAACGGACATGTTCGGATAAACGAGGGTTCACTGTACAGCTTTTTTAAAAAACCATTGCTTAACTTCCAACACCCCACTTTCCACACACATGACAACTTAGAACGAAGTTGGTGAGTACATGTTCATTTCCTTATTGGTCATTGTACTCTTGGCCTTGGTTCCCCATTCGTACATTGATGTTAATACTGACTTCTTTGGTATGGTGTCCTTGGGAGCTTCTCGCCTGACTGGAGCGGAAACCGGCCTGCTTTCCTCCTTACTGGCCTGGACAAGTTCCTTTGATTCATTTGATAATTCAGAACCCGTGGTTGCAGTCAAAGCGTGCTGATTTATGTCAACTTTAGCAACACTCGTGTCTGCTCTAACTGCAACAGTTTTGGCTTTTTTGCCTTTAATGTTGTCGGCAACCGCCGACAAAAAAGCAAATCCGGGGCCCCTTGGTATCTCAAGATTTTCCTGCTTCCATTTCTTGGTGAAGTTTGCTATTGAACTAGAGCGTCCGATCGATCCGGTGGTGACATTCAACGACAGGTCGTCTATGTCATACTTGTTTATCTCGGGCAAACTCTGGATCTTTCTCAATGGTCTATAAAGTTCTCCTTTACTTTCATCCGAGTCAGAACTATAGTCCACTTCTCGAATCTGACCCTCAGTGTTGTCGGCTTTTGGACCATCTTCTTTACGCCGAAGTTTTTGAAGTCCCCTCCCAAGGTAAAAAACAGGAACTTTTTGGGGGTGCTGGTCTTCGCTTTCTAAAATGGAGGAGATTAAATGAATTAAGTTTGATATGACATTTCTTTAAAGCTTTGCTGAAGAATTAGATGTCTTTGCCTAATGAGGGTTCAATGCAAGACTATGGAAAATGTTTCGTGTTTTCGTAGCACTTATTAGTATAAAGCCTTGAACCTTCAATAAATGACATTGGTTAAAGACATTGAAACAAAACAAATTGCTTATCATGCGAAGACTCCTCTGTTTAGTAGAAATGACAGTACACTCATTTCTGGTATTTTCTGGGCCTCTCCTACAGGGAATCTTTGAAAGATGAGAATAAATCTGACTTTATAATTCATGGTTTGTTGCCAACTCTTTCCTTGCTGTTTTGCTCACGATCATATTTCTCAGTGCAACATTTATTTTGGGTGACTTTAATATACACTGTGGTAAACAGGAAAATCCATCTGAAAATTACTAGTATTGAATCGCAAATTATTCAGAGCATTAGGGAGCAGCAGGAAAAGAGTTAATATCTAAATACTAAAATTGGAGTGTAAATTTCTAACATGATAGACAAGGAATAAAAGTGGACTTTATATAGATCTTATTAAGTGATTTATAACTTATACAATGACATTATATTGTAAAATAAAGTGTAGATTCATATATATTAATGACGAATGAATCAAACGTCATTTGGATACATAAAAGTTTTCTGTGCACCTACTATGTGACAGAAACATAAAATAGAACCTTGGCAATTCAAAATACTGTGCACAGCAGCTGCTTTGGGTACTCCCCTTCACTGGCTGTTGTACACAGATTTTACTGTATCGGGAAGACAAAATTAGAAAATGAAATATTGCATGCACATCTCCGTGACACCCATTCATATGCTAGATGGGTTGTCTTCATGCTTATATTTCTTATCATTAGTTAAAGAAATAGAGATGAAAGAAAAAATAGAATGTGTTCTTTACACAGGGGCTATATGTTATAAATGAAACTGCAGCAGCCACCTTTTGAAAATCTTATCCATAGAGAATAGAAAAGATATTACTTCATGAACAGATTGCTTTTTTCAAGAAATTTTCCTTAAAGGTGCTTCCTAATTTCACAACATTTTTACAAGCTCAGTGTTCTCAATAAGAATTGGCCAACATGCCAAAAGAAATCTGAACAGGCCACTTGGAGGGGGTCTAGGGCCGCCCAAGCCGAATGGGATAACGCATCTTCACAAATTTGAACAGACCAAAACATAATTTGAAGCAGTCATTTTAGCATGTGGTCAGTTCCTGTTGAGAACACCACAAGCTGTTTTCAGTAATCTATCTATCTATCTATCTCATGGTACTGTTCTCGCTCCATTGGAGCATTATGACAGGTTAGGTGGTCGCAAAATTGCATCAATCAAGCGCAAGATTTAAAAGAAAATAAAGGGAAGGAATTTAACTTCCCAGTTTTATACAGATTAAAAACTTGAGAGATATGCGGTTACAAACTATTTACAAGAAGTTGTGGTCTGCTACTATTACTTTTAGTAGCAGATGCTGTTTTTTATATTTTAGATTTAAAGTCGAGCACTGTTTCAGCAGAAACAGCACTGACAGGCAGACGGTTCCAAAGTTGTGCTGTCCGTGGAAAGAAGGAATTTTTCAGTGTTTCTGAATATGCATTAGGTCTGTGATACTGGTGAGGGTGATTGGTAGAAGAACGTGTTGATCTGGGATGTGGTAACTTATGTAGATAGTTGTCCTTGTCAATTATCACCAGACCCACATGTATCTTAAAGAAAAAGATGAGGCTAGAACGCTGTCTACGTTCTGCTAATGTTGGCCATGAAAGATCTTGGAGCATTTCACCAACATGGCTCTGGTTCCCCCACCTCCTACTACACCATCTAGCTGCTATCCGCTGGACCCGTTCTACTTTATATATGTCTGATGCAGTATGTGGGTCCCATATGATTGACGCAAACTCTAGTTGTGGTCTTACCAAAGTTTTGTAGGCGATGACCCTTGTTTGTTTTGGAGCAAAAGCTAAGTTGCATCTAAGAAAACCAAGGGTTTTTGTAGCTTTGGATGCTATATTGTTTATATGGGAACTCCAGGATAGGTTTTCTGTGAATGTCAGGCCCAGGTACTTTGCAGAGGACACAGTTTCCAGAATATGATTATGTAGTGTATAATCATGCAAGATTCTTCTAGATGGGAGGTTACTGGAGACCCTAAGGGAATGACACTTTGAGGCGTTGAATTTCATGAGCCATGTGAAAGTAAATGAGTCCACAGTGTGCCAAGTGGCGGGAGTAATAAAAACTAGAGAAGAAACGAACCCTTTTCATTTGTGTCCTGATCCGGAGGATAAAACTGTCGACTGCGTCTCCGCACAGACAACAACCCAGCGCGGGGTGGCACAAGCTCATAGTCGACCTCGTCCGTGTCTGGTTGGGTCTCCTCCGATTTGTGGCCGTCAGTCAATTGAGAATGATGCTCGTCTTCGTTAGCTTCCATCACAGGGGACATAATCTCACTGTCCCCTATGTTCCATTGTATCTTGTGTTTCTTGCTGGCGGCTTTAATTGCCTCCGTGAAAAGTTCCGTGTTGACCATGAGCTGACCCTTGGTCGATTTTTGAACGTTTTTATCCATCATTTTTAAGTATGGGTCACAGGCGGAATGTATTTCCTGCGTTTTAAAGTTCACAGGACAGTTTGTCTGTGAAAGGAATTTGGTGTGAGGCATGGTGTCGAATACAAATTCTGTTCCTTGAATTGTCAAAAAATGTCCATTGAATGGTTCGTCTGCATATATACAATGTAGAGATTCTGAAAAAGAGAAGGGATTGCTTTACAATTTACAAAATGACAAGTTTTTGAAAGAGGTTCGTTCTTATAAATTCACATTTCAATGGAAAAACTTTTAGAATATTGATATATTTGTAAACTATAGATGTAGCTTTTGATTTTGCCACCCTGTTCTACTGAATGCTATGAAAAATGTGGGTTCTGCAGTGGTGTAATCGTCAGCATCAGGGACTCGACACTTGTCAACCAAGATTCAATCCAGGAAGGCGATCATTCATGAATTTTAACTTGGAGTACCCTTGCACAAGACACATTTCCTAGCCTAGCACTGGTAAGTCATACACGAAACATGTATGATCATACTCTAAAATGAGTGCTGTACATTAATAGGCAGAAATGTATATATTTGATGTAATGACATAATGATTCCCTTGAGAAATGCTTAAGATTTTGTTTATAATTTGCTTTAGATTTTAATATATTTTGAGGCTAAACACATATCAGTTCAGTCACAATAAACTGGCTCTTAAAACTACTTTAAACATGACCAACCGTCAGTTTAACGAAACCACTGTAATGATCAAATCACTAATTGAAATTAACTGACAGGTCAGTCCGAATCAATACCATCAGCTGAACTTTCATGTAGGAAATAAGCCCTTTTTGTTTGCTTTAATGCCATTTTTTGACGTAAACATGTTTTGATACTATACATTTGGTTCTCCAAGGGATCCTAAACACTGTTAACTTTCATTGCGTGGCATAATTTATTGTAAAATTACTTGACCTTGATTTCGGACAAACTAAATTGATTAAGTGAAATATTGGCCAGTCTAAAAGAATCATACTATCTTACCTGTTTCAATAAATATAGCACTTTTAATTAGAAGTCAAACGCCCAGTTGTAAAATTTTCCATGATAAGCGATATAAACGTTGTGTCCAGCGATAATTTTTAATGCCATTTTTTGTGTAGAGGTTGATCCACTGTGAACTTCCAAACACTAATGTTATAAACAAAGAACTGGTTCTCACTCGTATTATATACCCAGAGAACCAGCACCAAAGTGACGTCACATAGGGCTCCCCCTTCGGTCCAGAAACGGGAACAAATAAACAACCAGCTGATAAGAAGGTTAAGACATCAACACATTTATGGAGAGTTTTACTGACTCGAAATTCGGTAATAGATTGTTTACATTTCTTTTAACCGAAAAAATAGAAAACGTATCGTATTGCAGTTATATTGATGAGTAAGCAGGTGCGAGATGAATCTATAAATAGAAACAAACCAATTTCAGGACACGTGATGTTGAACGTGACCGTCATCAAAAATAATAAACAAACATGGTTCCAAATATAAACGTTCACCTATTCATTGAAAAAAAATCGCTTTATAGGCTTTTAGCTGCCGCTGGGACGTTAGCTGCATTTTACAGTATTCACAAATTAGTACAATATATCTATGAAGAAGATGAATATTTTAAAAAGGTGTCTTGGCATGTAAGTAAGGAGACTGTTAAACGCGCCAAATCTTCGAATTCTCCGCAAAGTTATTTCAAGATTATATCGCTAGAATGAAGTTGTTCAGGTACTTATGTTAAGCAGAGCTGAATTCAATAGATTGGTTCCTATGACAACATTGCACAATCACTCACCATCAGTTCTGCCATTTATGTGTGTTTCAGGAATTAACAACATGGACACGTATCGCCTAGATCGTGATGCATAGATCTTAACGAAACTATTTGAATGATACAATACGTGTTTAAACCTTGCGGTTTTCCAGCAATTAAATGTCGCAAAAGCGTTTTATTTGATTAAAACAAAAATATAGTGAATAAGTAAGTAAGGTCCTATGGGTTTTAAAAAGAAACGACCTGGTAGCCCTTGAGAAATGGGAAGAGGAATGGCAGATGGCTTTTCACCCCGAGAAATGCGTGGTAATCAAGGTCGCAGCCAAACTCAACACACTCAACGCTGACTACTCGCTTCACAACCACAAACTAGACACGGTTGACTCTAGCAAATATTTGGGAGTAACAATCAACAACAAATTAAGATGGGACACTCACATAAATGACATAACATCAAGGGCCAACAGAACTTTAGGATTCCTGAAACGCAACCTTCGAGGCTGCAAGAAATCAGTAAGAGCCAGATCCTACGAATCGATCATAAGACCCACACTTGAAAATGCTGCTTCAATTTGGGACCCACATAACATCGGGCAGTCAAACCAGATTGAGAAAGTTCAACGCAGGGCGGCAAGGTTCACCACAAGGAATAACAGTGACAGACAACCCGGATGCATCACACAGATGGTAAACGGCCTAGGAAAGGAACCACTTCAGGTTAGAAGAGTAAATATCCGTTTCCTTCTATTATTCAAGATCCAGCATACAATAGTTGCCATCCCAGCAGACAACTACCTCATACCTTCAGACATAAGAACAAGAGGTCAACACACATTCCGGGTACCAACAACAAACCGGGATTTTTACAAGTACGCATTCTTCCCAAGAGCGATCAGAGACTGGAACAGCTTGCCTCCGCCAGCCGCAGCAGCTTGTTCCCTGGAAGAATTTAAGGGGGTCTTGAGTAGCATTCTGGCTACTCAGTTCCAGTAGACATAGCTGGAACTTGTTTTTAATTGTAAATATTGCCCTCTGGGCTTTTAATCCTGACCGTCATGCCGTAGTATAACGCTCTCTATTGAGTCAACTACTTAACTGGAAGAAGAAGACGCGGGTATCGTTGTTTAAATGAGTTAAAAAATATGAATTCCGCAAATTTATAAGTAAGTATGCTTGAAGGCTAAAGAAGTTTTTTTTAAATAAGTTACCGCCGAAATTTTGAAAAAATAGTTTCTTCTAGATATGTGTAAAAAAATAATTTTAACCAAAATTGATAAACATCTTAGTTGGCTCCGTGTTGTATTAGAGTTGACTGACACTTGGGCGTAAATGAACACTTCTATTTTCTTGTGTTATTATAGTTAAGCGTTTAGGATAAAGATAATAAAGGGGCTTTTAAAAGTGTGATCATAATGTTTATGTTCACGAACTTGGCTTAGAAAAATGCATATACAAAGGGAAGCAACTCGTACCTTCAAAGCGATCTTTAAGTAAGAGTTACCCCCCTTATATTCAATAAAATTATGAGAAAAGAACTTTGAGTAAACGAGTTGATGACTTAATTTCCTTTAATTAAATGAAGGCTTGAGGGTGTTGACTTTGGTTGCTGCAATCATTTAAATCAAAAACAATGAGGGCATGTTTATGTTTTGGTGTAAAACTGTATGTTTTTTAGACACTGTTATAGGACACTAATATTCTATACTTATAAATTTAACAAGAAGAAAATCACAGGTTCGATAGCGATATCGTTCGGTTTTGTAGCACGGATTGCAGCACATATTCATAGTTGTTCATTGACTGATCAAGAGTGCCTAAAAAAGAAATATAGAAGAAAAAGGAGAAAAGAAGTGCACATCGAAAACCAAAAGGATTGACTTCAAAATACATATTTCAAATCAATGAACCCTTTACCAAATACTAAATTTTTGACTGCCCGAATTGAAAGAGTATGCAGACGACATTATAAAAGTTAAAGAAATTGAAAACTAATCTTCTGATTGGACAGAAAACATTGTGGGCAATTTCTCCTTTTCTCACAATGTTTTTTTTAGAATCGTCTGCAACAAACTGGTCAAACGTCGTTATTGTTTGGTTATGGGTTAAGCAATTTCGAGAAGCAATCATCAAATGTATTAGGTAGACGAACGACCTTTAACACAGTATTTCATTTTTACATGTTTCTATTGGTAGGGTGGCGTAGCTCAAAGGCGGATCCTTGTGCTGGGACTAGACGGCGCGGGAAAGTCTCGACTTTTACAGTGTTTCCAGCAGGGACTCAAACCCGGGGACATCCTGCCCGACCCCGACCCCACCGTGGCGTTCAGTATCCGGTCGGCGGGTATTGCCGGTATCGACTACCATTTCTGGGACGGTAAGTACATGAAGAGGGTGGGGGCATGGCTTTTTCCCCTTATATTTGGAGGAGCCGTGGACCTGTTCATTTTGTGAAATTTTATCTCTGAAATTGTTTAAATGGGAAGCCAAAAAAGCTTGCGTAACTTTGAATTTTTGAGAAACTGCATGACTCCTTTAGTACCTTTAATAGGCCCTATAAATCTATAATGCAAAAAGGGCCCTTCGGCAAACTCTTTCTCGCTTGTCTATGCTATGTTTCACTACATTAACATTGGTGTAACGTAGCGGAAGAAAATGCTGTGAGGCGCCGTTTGGTAGTTAGGTATCCGCTCAAAACGTCAGTAAAAACGTCAGTATGCATATTTGAAACTCTATGTACAAGTGTTTGAAACAAGGCAAGATGGTTTTGAAATGCTTTGTTGTTGTTGTTGTTGTTCTCGGCCTCAATTAGCCGTAATATCTGCTCGGGTAATTTCGTCTCATGTACTTATACTCTGTATAGTCAGTCACTCATGTATATTGGTAGTCTTATTAGGGTTCCCGTTTATGTTGAGTCAATGGATAACGCTATTTGTAAAGGATATAATGTGCGCATATCTAGTCATAACAGAGTTAGAATTATTGAGTAGTATCTTTTCTTTGTAGTAAACGGTGTGGTGCAGAACCGAACGAAATGGTGTCAGTTTTTATACGATATCGACGTGCTGCTTTGGGTGGTGGACAGTTCGAATCCTGGGCGATTCATGGAGTCCAGAGCCGCGCTGCATGGACTAGTCGGTGCGCTAGATGAGCAAGAAGACAAGTGCCGTCGTGAGGGAAAAGACGGGTGTAGCTATTACGGAATCCCCATCGTTATTGTTGCGACGAAACAAGTAAGTCTGACGGGGTGCCGGTGACTTTTAGATAAGTGTAAAACTAATTGATTATCTCCAATTTATTGTTTTATCTTATTAATTTATTATTTGACACCAATTTTGAAAAAAAGTTATCACCTTACATTTATAACATAATTTGATAAGAACTTAGGTTCATAGGCTCATAGTTCAAACACATCTACAATGACATGCATGAACATAAATAAACAATAGAAGTATGAAGTAAATCACGTACAAATTACAGTTTATTTGAGATTGATAAAACGAGTAATTTGTCCTTTTCCCACAATGTTTTCTGCCCTATCAAAAGAATATTTTTCAATTTCATCACATTTTGAAACGTCGTCTGCAAAATCTTTCAATTAGGGACAGTCGAAAATTTGGTGTTTGGTAAAGGGTTAAATTCGCTCTCGATGACTGCTTCCCGGATACACGACCTTTAATTGCGCCGATTTGTGGGTTAGTTCCGGCATTTTCACCTCGCCGGGCATCAGAACCTAGTACCAGAGGCCGAAGTTTTACCACTGTACCACTTTCGCCCCATAGACGTGTATTACCATAAGACATTAGTGTGTGTGTGTGTTAATGTGTGTGTTTTGGTTATTATTTCAATGCAGTATATCTTTAAATATGTTTGTAGATCTGTGAGCTGTAATTCATTATTGTTTTGTCCTGTCATTTTCTCTTCCTCTTTTTTTTTCTTTTGTGTTGCGCTGAAATCTGCGGATTACTCAAATTAGGGATAAATCCGCCAATGAATTTACGCATACATTTATCCCATGAAAAACGTGTAATATCTGATATTCAATCCTCATTCCCCTTCCACTGTGTTTCAGGACCGTTCCAAAAGTGTTTCGCCAAGCGCCGTCTTCGAACATCTGGCCACCGAGAAGTTCATCGACAAGCATAAAGTGTATCTGATCGGGACCCATATTCCAAACAGGGGTCACAGGAAGGGGCTGTGGAGGGTCTATGAACTGATCTCATTCGCTACCAGAAAACGGTATCAGTTGTAATAGTGCCCTTTTCGATGATTAGCATTACATTTTGATTATAGGCATTACATTTCTTTTATTTGTGTTACATGTAAGCCATTTCACTGTACTTTCTGTGTGATCCAAATTACAAAAGAAAAGATAACCATGCCAAAGATGTCTGTCGTTATATATTTCTTTTAATTTTGCGATGATATCAAAAAAAAAAGCTCGTTGAAAAAGGAAAAATTGCCACAAAAATGTTTCTGAAGTCTTCTGTTTCGAATGCATCCAAAACAGCATAAAACACAAATCAGTTTCGTTTTGAAGAAAAACGTTTTCTCTTAACTCGTACTTCTATCAAATAAACAACATCTCTTTGTTGCTTGTTGGTTATAATCCATAATAATTTTGTTTACCTTACCTTATTTGTTAACATCGATTGTGATCTCGATGACTGCTTCCTGGACACTAAACCAGTATTTGTGGGTTAGTCCCTGAAATTTTCACCGTCTAACGAGGATTCGAACACTGGACGCTCGGTACAAGAGACAGACTCTCTACCTATGGACAACTGTCGCCCAGTTATGCATATTTATTAAATGTTTGAATACATTACAAAACGAATGAAGTGATCATTTCTTTTGCAATTGTTTTACCAGTGGAATCTGATTATGAGAGACATATATCTATGTATTTGTGGAATGTTTGTAAAACGTCAATCCGAATTTCAGAGAGTACAACCGATCAGTAGCTGGCTGTGTTTTTTTCTGATCGGATGCGAACGTGTCTTTGAGTTATCTCTGAACTCGGTTTTGTTAAATTGGTTGCAGCGATGGGATTATGCTTCTCTTTAGATAGATCAGAGTTGCATTGCGCGCATATTTCCCAAATGGCATGCCTTTGTTAGGCTGGGGTCATTTTGACAAAAGAGTTAATCTGTTATTGTGTCTCAATGGTTCCTAACCCTTATAGTGCTGGAACTGACTTTATGCTTATGCAAATAGGTTAGACCCAAGCCAGCCGCCAAGTAAATTGGCGACTGGCCTATGATCTAACCAGACTAACCTGTTTGCTATTTAGGGTAGCTTTCCTCAACAAAATTTAACAGTTATTTTAGGTTTTGGAAAGCAGACGACACAAAATCCTATTTTAGAAGAATACTCAGCGTTCTAAAGGTTAAGCCGTCTACAGGGGATGCATCAAAGAGGGATGTAAAAGGGTAATATAACAGATTTAATATTTTAACAGTAAAATGTCATCTATGGATAAGATGAAATCGCAAATCTATAGAGTTACATTAAACTAGAAAACTTGTACACTGTTCACCATCTTTCGTAACTGTGTGTTGAAGGTGGAATATCCATGTTGTAGATATAGTAACCTTTCAAACGTTTATCTAAATAGTAATCTAAATTTGAATTACCCTAGCAATAGGCTGGTATTTTACTATTTTTGGACACCATCACTACATAGGTCTCACACACTTGTGACTGCGCATGTGCATTCCGTCTTGCGAAGTTATCAATGAAGAAGAACATTAAATTTCAACTGAAGCATATACAGCTCATGGTTGACCAAGAATAAAACAGTAAATTAATTTTTCGCACACACTTGTAGGAATGGTAAACATACATACGCACACTTATATGCTTAACTCCGATGATCCAAGCTGTAATTGTATTAGAATGTAAAATCTACGTCTGGATCATTCGGACTTAAAGTAGGTACGACTTTGCAATCAACGCACTGAAGCTCTTTTCCTTTTTGGTGTGCACAAGCACATGTATATTCTGTTTCACAAGTTCGGAATAGATTGATAGAAATAGTGTATTGTTAAGTTATTTTTTTAAATCACTATTGTAACGTTGTAACTCACAGAGCACAATCTGTGCGACAGTCTGTGCGATAGTAGCTTTAATCCTTTACCAAACGTTAAATTTTCGACTGTCTCAAATTGAAAGAGTATGCAGACGACATTACAAAAATGTGTTGAAATCAGAAATAATCCTCTGATAAGGCAGAAAACTTTGTGGGAAAAGGAGAAATTGCTCGTTAAGAGCAATTTCTCCTTTTCCCACAATGTTTTCCCGAGTCGTCTGCAGCAAACTAATCAAATGTCGTTATTGTTTGCTATTGGGTTAAGCGGTTAAAGAAAAGAGACATCAGCGACGGAAATTCGACCATGACCTCTCTACAGGTCTCACCGTGCCCCTTCTCTCATAAACATCATCGTCAAGTCGCCACCTCAACTCCGAAATGGGGTCGTCCTCCGTGGGGGGTCGGGGAACGTTGTATTCGCGGTCCCGGTGGGCCCAGGGCGGGGGCGACCCGTAAGCCCGTAGGTGTCCCGGGCCGTATCCGGTGGAGGGGTTATCCCCGTAATACTCGTCCTCGTCTATGTACACGGGAACGTACTGGGCCTCTTGCTGCGGACCCATGATCTGGGAACCAGGTATCGAAGGCGTGGCGTGGACGTGTAATTCCCCGTTGCGGGAAAGAATTCGCACCCAGGTGGTTTCGTACTGGCCGTACTTTAGTTTAAGGTCTTTCAATAGGTACTCCGGAAACACCGGGAACCTCTGCATCGGGTCGACGAGTTTCACGGCTTTTAGGAGGCCGAAGCGCAGTTGGCCCTCTACGGAGAAGTCGTGGAGTTTAGTTTCGGGGCGTGGCCCCCTGCCGCCCTGTTGAAATCCGGGCGGGGGACCGGGCAAGATTTCTCCATCCGGTCCGTAGAAGATGTGTTTCTCGTTGGGGCCGGATTGGAATGGGGTGTTGGTCTGTTGTCCGGGATACCCCGGCTGCTGTGGGAGAGCTTGACCCCCGGGGCCTTGTGGGATCTGACCCGGAACCTGTAAAGATTGAACGAACTAAATAAGTCTACAATAAATCGAACATTCCTATGAAGACGAATCGTGTTTGGTATAAGGATGCTTAAAAGGTTATTCAGAAATCAAAGCGTTTGCCTGCAGGAAACGATTGAATTAGCATACATTGAATTTGACTACACGAGTAACATTTCGTTTTGTTTCTAGTTTTTGTCGTCTTTAAAACCTCTTCAGAACTATCAAAGCGAGAATTATCCTTTTGTTTGTAAATGAGATAAATGATTGATATTATAGATTCATAATATCATAGAGAATATTATATTGTACATCTGTAAATGGCGTGGGAAAATGCACATGTGTGTTAATCCGTGCTCTTCACAGAAATTCTATGATATTGCCAATTCATTACAGTTCGCAAGCATTTCAAGAAGTGCATATTTTTGTGGTATTTTGCAATTATTCTAAATTACCTTTTATGTGAATGAATATGATGGAAGTGGCTTTATATTTGCAACAATCAAATGGAGGCATTTATCTCCGATTCCTAAATTTCAAATACATGTAGTGGGAATAACTTGTGGATTTACTTTCATATTGTTGACAAATTTCATCGAAATATGGCCATCTATAAACATGTGTCTATCGAGAAAATTGATCCCTCTGAGACGAGCCAAATGAGTACCAACAACATTGGATATGACAAGTTTATAAATTTTCAACATTTTATAATCGATGCAGCTATTCAAATATGCTTGTTCAAAATGAGAAAATTTGAAAGCCAAAATTACATGTCGTCTACCGAAGGAACTCAAATATACATCCTCCCGCTATCCCGTTTGCAAAACCAGTAAAGTATCATGCAATTTGCCATTTTATGTCAAGGTAAAAAGATGTTCTAAAGAATAATGATACTTTAAACTACCAAGTGGTAAATTTGCTGCATTTCAGGTTTGTTTGGATAGAATATCACAAGTTTTAGCTGGTGGTGCGGTTTCGGACTTTCGAATCGAGATTTTGAATTGCATCGACGAGGAAAAATTATGAAATC
Organism: Cerastoderma edule; assembly: GCA_947846245.1. NCBI lineage: Eukaryota > Metazoa > Mollusca > Bivalvia > Cardiida > Cardiidae > Cerastoderma > Cerastoderma edule. The sequence continues at coordinate 33,827,129 of OX401415.1, forward strand.
TCGGTCAATACCGTGAGTTCAAAACTGAAACTTTACCTATAGGCGGTTGGATTCAATAAGGGATGAATCATGTTTTTGGATTTTATTATAACTTGTCTGAAAATGCAGAAAAAAGTAAAGATCTCCCTAGAAACGCTAAGCCGGAAGCTGCCTTACCGATTTTTGTCGTCAGCACCATGGTGGTGCGGTAGAGCGTTCACCAGCCATGTTAATGTATATTGGTTTTGACTACATACATTTCCTTTTGAATATAGTATTTCTTTTGGTAAAACGCCACCCGGGGGTAAAGACTTGATCACTGACTCTGGTTACGTTACCAAGCAAATATTGAAAATATGTCGTTGTCCAATCCATCGGTTAATACATACTAAAAAGTGCGAATGCGTGTGCGTTTTAAATTTAAACATTTTTGAAACCAACACCCAAACAAAAATGAAAAGGAAAACGGTGGGTTCAAATCGAAATAGAAAATGATTTGATCATGAGTTGATCCTGAACGAATGCCTGAATATGACGTCACCTGCTGCGTCCCAGCTACTGGTTGCCGTACTTGTGCCATCGATGATAATGCGTGCGGTGTATAGTGCATAGTCTGCTGGGAACCACTTACTCCTGGGGCAGCCGGATATCCGGGGCTGACATTCGGATAACCCTGCGTCGCATTGGGCTGCTGGACAAGCTGGTTAAACATATGGTTCCCGATTCCATTTTCGCCGCCTGAGAACATCTCTGACTGAACGATGTTTCCTGGATATGAAATAGAAATGTCAATAATGTAACGGTATATGTATTTACTTATACACAAATGCACTGCAACAACTGCATCTCAGATAGTTTGAAATATCCAGATAAAACATATAAAAGCACAACAACTGTCTTGAACCTTAAAGACTTGAGTCAAATGTTTGGAGACAGCGACTTCCTAAGATTCACGGTTGGAAGTTTCAAGTAAGTTGCTTTGTGCTTTGATTATAGGCGAATGGGAATTTAGTAATGAATTGAATTAAGCACGAGTTCATTAAGCTTACGTCTCATACTGACAAATCCTCTTACAATTTGATAAGCCTTAAAACATTCATATTCTGTGCGTGTCTCCATAATTATTCGGCAAGCTTTTTTTGGATCAAATGCGTTCAATAGATATATTATTAAATTATTGGGCTTCGTAGCATCTTTTGTATGCCCGGCTTGAAATATAGGATAGAAAGCGCCACATCGCCTTATTTTTCCCGATGTTTGTGTTTATTCCCTTAGCGTGAGAACATTTTGTATCTCTCATGAATTTTCTCACGCGACTCGAAGCCAATACAAACATCGGGAAATATACTAAGTCGTCATGTTTCGTATATATTTTGATTGATTTGTGTCATTACATATACATCAGAATAATACGACAGTATTTATATCTTGTGTAAACGATGTTTGCTCTTCTACTGCTGGACGTTCAAACAAATGTACATCCTGAGATGTATTTAACGGAGATTTGATGAACAAAAAAGGAAAGCCATTGTTGGCCAGTCAGATATCCCTCAGATAAACCAATAGAGCAACTCACATACATTGTTTACGATACCCTGTTAGTATCGTTTCAAGTTCACCAGACAAATCATAAATCATATAATATACGTTACCCTATAAGCATCCGTTAAAAGAACCATGAAGCAAATCACGTAAATATTTCCCCAAATAACTTTTTATGAACCATGAAGCAAAACAAAAATGCGTCATGCTGTGAGTATTATAGACCATGAAGCCAACCATGCTGACGATACACTGTGAGTTTCCTTTTACAAGCCATGATACAAACCAAACTAACGGTACACTGTAAATATCCGTTATAGGCCAAACAGCAAATCGTATGTACGTTATCCTGTGAAAACCTATTACACGGCATGAAATCAAAGTATATACACGTTACCTTGAAAGTATCAATTCAAAACACATAAAGAAATATATACGTTACCCTGCTAGCATTAATTCAAACACCCATAAAGAACTATATACGTTACCATGCTAGCATCAATCATAAAAAAAAAGAACTATATAGGCTACCCAGCTAGCATGAATTCAAAACACATAAAGAAGTATATACGTTACCCTGCTAGCATCAGTTCAAACACCCATAAAGAACTATATACGTTACCCTGCTAGCATCAGTTCAAACACCCATAAAGAACTATATACGTTACCCTGCTAGCATCAGTTCAAACACCCATAAAGAACTATATACGTTACCCTGCTAGCATCAGTTCAAACACCCATAAAGAACTATATACGTTACCCTGCTAGCATCAGTTCAAACACCCATAAAGAACTATATACGTTACCCTGCTAGCATCAGTTCAAACACCCATAAAGAACTATATACGTTACCCTGCTAGCATCAGTTCAAACACCCATAAAGAACTATATACGTTACCCTGCTAGCATCAGTTCAAACACCCATAAAGAACTATATACGTTACCCTGCTAGCATCAGTTCAAACACCCATAAAGAACTATATACGTTACCCTGCTAGCATCAGTTCAAACACCCATAAAGAACTATATACGTTACCCTGCTAGCATCAATTCAAAACACATAAAGAAATATATACGTTACCCTGCTAGCATCAATTCAAACACATAAAGAAATATATACGTTACCCTGCTAGCATCAATTATAAAAAAAAGAACTATATACGTTACCCTGCTAGCATCAATTCAAAACACATAAAGAAATATATACGTTACCCTGCTAGCATCAATTCAAACACCCATAAAGAACTATATACGTTACCATGCTAGCATCAATTATAAAAAAAAAGAAATATATACGTTACCCTGCTAGCATCAATTCAAAACACATAAAGAAATATATACGTTACCCTGCTAGCATCAATTCAAAACACATAAAGAAATATATATATGTTGCCCTGCTAGCATCAATTCAAACACATAAAAAATATACGTTACCCTGCTGGCTGCAATATCATATAAAGTGAATTTTGTCAGAAGGTCATAATAAGAGCTACATATATTCCATAATGTTTTCTGTTTCAGTAGATTTAAGCCATGAAACTGAATATATACTAATGGTACACTGTGAATATCCATTTATAAGCAATGAAGCAAATCATTATATGAACGTTATCCTATGAAAACCTTTTAAACTTCACGAAAAGAAACCATACAATCGTTACCCTGTAAGGACATATTTAACGCCAACGAAGCAAACATATAATTATATGTTACCCTGCTAGCATCAATTAAAAAGATTGGCAGTATTAGAAAAGAGTATAAACAAAGCGAGTAAATACGAACTTTTTTCTTGCCTAGTTCCAACGAACGTGTTAGTCCGCATAGTGGGGTGGAAAAATAGATTTATATCTATTTATAGATAAACTAGCAGGCCTCAAAGTATAATGTGTAAATTCAATGCTGTAAAGATGCTCCGCACCATAACCCCAAAAATTGTAAAGTTGATCGTCATGATATAGAGCAAAACAAAGTGAGTAAATCCGGACTTTATTCCTAGCGCCAAGAAGGTATTAGTCCGCACAGTGAAGGCGGATGTTTAATGAGTAATTGGGGTCTGGTGCATGTTTAAAAAACTGGTGCAAAAAAACTTAAGAAATATATACGTTACCCTGCGAGTAGCCCTTAACGGGTTGTCCCATCCAGACGTTTCGGGTATCCCGACCCCCGGGGGATCCGTAAGCATACTCCTTAGGAAGCACCCTCGCATCTCCAGAATAAACACCTCTGTAAGCAAAGAAACATACGAAAATGGCAAGCTTTAACCCTTAGAATGCTGGGTAATTTTACTAAAAAATGATTTTTGTGTCGTCTTTTTTCCAAATTCTTAAATTTCTGCTTAATTTTAATGAAAAAAAAATATCAGAGTAGCAAACAGGTTAGATCACAGGCCAGCCACCAATTTACTTGGCTGCTTGTCTGCATCCAACCTGTTTGCAAAAGCATGACGTCGGTCCCAGCACAATACGGGTTAATGTTTGTATCCTTTTGGACTTATATTTTATATTCATGTCAATTTCCTTTATTTTACTAAGTTCCTGTTACAGAATAAAAGAGGAGACTTATTATCAAACATATATCGAACAAGGTTATACATCAAAATGTATTGTCGGTTATGTTTAAAATTTCACTACAATCCCAGCTAGTTTCAGACCGGAATTAATCCTTATAGTGCTGGAATCGACCTCATGCTTAAGCAAACAGGTTGGATCACAAGCTGGTCTGTGATCTTATCTCTTTGCTCATCTGAGTATCTTTCATCATCAAAATTAAGCAGATATTTAGGATTTTGGAAAGCAGACAACATGACAATCTATTTTTAGAAAATTGCCAGGCTTTCTTAGGGTTAAGTCATGAAGAAATATATAAATGAGCTAAAATTATCAGATTAACATTGGTTACATCAGCGTCCAGTGAAGTCTGCCTTTTGCCAACATTGTCCATGCATATCGGAGCTTTGAGATTCCCTACAATTACTAGCGATCATATGAAGAAATGTCCCCCGATTGTATTGTGAAAAAACTAATGCACTTTTTCGAATTTGTTAAGTTTTTTAATCCACGTCCATATTTATCCCAAAGTTTCGCACGTGTTTTCAAACTTTACATGTATATACATTTTGTAATTGCTAACACCAGGTGTTGAACTGTACAGATATATATCTATCTATTGTCCCTTCATAACATTGGTTAAGATTAGAGTCAATGTCCACTTTTCTCCTGAAATAGCAAACCGCCTGCTTTCATACTTCAAAACACTTATTTTCAATAACATAACATAAACAATAAAGGCCTCCGGCCCAGAATACACACAATGAATACCATAGCAATCGTGTTAAAATAAATTGGTTAAACATACAGCATTAATTTACAAACTAATACAAGTGCATTGATTTAGCGGATACTTTTCGCATATAATGTACTAGGAAAAGAAGGAAAGTCACGAAACCCCTCTTTTCGTTCTTCTTAACCCTTTACCAAACGCCCAATTTTCTACTGTCCCAAATTGAAAAAGTTTGCAGACGACGTTTCAAAATGTGATGAAATTTGAAAATAATCTTATGGTAGGGCAGAAAACATTGTAGGAATAAGAGAAATTGCTCGTTAAGAGCAATTTCCCCTTTTCCAACAATGTTTTCCAGAATCGTTTGCAACAAACTAGTCAAATGCCGTTTTTGTTTGGTAATGGGTTAAGCACTGCCCAATTTGAACGTATATACCACTACCTGTACATATACATGTATATGTAACTAGTAAGGAGAAGCACTAGCAGCGCTGTACATACCTGTCATCGTTGCCATAGTTACCCCTGTACTGTGGGGCCAGTGTCTGGACTTGGGGCGTGGCCCTGCCCGTGAGGGAGACGGGAGGGAGGTGAACCAGGCCGCGGTCTCCGAACTTGGACGACACGATGTTCGCCATATATACCTCTCTTTACATCATCGACAGGGAGGAAAACGCTGGAAAAGAAAAGAACATTACAAGAGTTCAGCGAAAGTGCTAAAGGAATATAATTATAAACTTTCTACAGCAAACTCCTCACAGTGATCTCCCCTTGCTACGCTGCATCGACCACTGCCACCACAAGATTTTTCATCCAGATTTGGATGAAATTCGAATGATGCTGTTTTGTTAAGAGATTACCGGATATCTTAGTTAATTTAGTAACAATATCTTGTTGTATTGATTTCTTACCAGTTAAGTTGAAAAAAAATAGGTTTTGTTTATAAATAAAGCACTAATGGATTACGATTGTTTTTGTTATGCCATTTTCGTTTCTAAGTAGGTGGTCACGTGCCATTTGTGATGGCGGTGATCATCCCCATACAGGGAGATCACTGTGAGGAGTTTGTTTCTACAGTCCTGGGTACCGTTTTACTAAACAGTTTACGCTTAGGATTTGCGTAAGTCTAAAACAACAATTCCTCTTATTTCAATATTGTACAAAGCAATATTGCAAAGTGACACATCATTGGAATCGTCTCTCCGAGACGCTTCCAATGAAGTGCCACATTGCAACATTGTACTTTCATTGAAGATACTATCCATGTTTATCAATTATGACTTACGCAAACATTTTCCGTAAGTTGTTTAGTAAAACAGGCCCCTGCAGTGGGTCCTAGATATTGCGTTAACTGAATGGAAAGTTACGATATGAGTCACATGACTACACAAGATAATAATGGTGTTTAGTATTATAAAACGGGCGATTTATTCTTCAGCTTGAGCCACAAGAATGTTATCACATTTTACATTGAACCAAATACGAATTCGCTTCCCATTGTCTTTTTTAAGTCATTGGCGTCTTTAACCCTTATTGTGCTGGAACCGACTTTATGCCTATGTAAGTATGTTAGATAAAAAGGCCAGCCGCCAATTTACTTGGCGGCTGGCCTGTGATATAACCTGTTTGCTACTCAAAGTATGTTTCTTCATCGAAATTAAGCAGATATTTAAGTTTTTGGAAAACAGATGACTATATATATTTGTAGAAAATTACCAAGTATTCTAAGGGTTAAGATAAATGAATTCTAGTTAGCGGTCGTGTTTAAAATGTCTTACCTGTTTTAGTCTGATCCAACAATTCAATCATTTTCAGTCCTAAACTGAGAAAAACAAACAGCTGGCGTTTACTTTTTTTTATTCTTTTACTTATCCAAGTTTCGTTGTCATTAATTTTACACTACATCCAGTAATAGAATATTTTTCCTCAACAATCAATCCGTTAATCGAATTTTTGGTATTTTTCTATATCCAACATTTGCAAGAGCCACTGTGTCTCTAGCCACGTTCAATCCATTTTATCAAGTCAGAACATTTCTAAAATATTGTTATCTATATATTCATAAATAATTCTTTTTGTGAAAACGAGGGTTCAAATCAAATCATCGATAATGATTCACAAAGTCGATAATTCAAAACTCGTGTAAAGACTACAAACAAACTCTGATTTCGATTTAACAAACAACTTCATATGAAGACACCGTAATTCATTTACATTTATCTTTGAGAAATAGGATTATCTTAAAACGACTGATTTAATTTTTAACTTTCCTATCGATCATGCTGTTTACCGCTTCAAGTTAGAACTAGAAGTTATCGATTGAATGAGACGAACATATATCGATTTTAAATTTCTATAGATTTCCGCCTTTCATTTTATATTTGTGAATATTTAAAGGAATACGGGTACCCGAATTGCATACCATACCCCTTATGGTGCTGGAACTGACTTCATGCTTATAAAAACGGGTTAAATCCAGGCCAGCCGCCAAGTAAATTGGCGGCTGGCCTGTGATCTAACATGTTTGCTTCTCTGAGTATCTTTCCTCATCAAAATTAAGCAGATAATCAAGAATTTGGGAAGCAGACGACACAAACATCCTTTTTTCGAAATAACTCAGCCTTCTAAGGGTTAAACCGTTCATAAACCTATATCCGATATTGAGATATACCGTAATTTAAAATATATGGTATAAATAAAGATTAATATCAATAGTCAAAATCAATAGAACCATTATGCCATTAAGCAATAGGCAATACTGTAATCGTCGAAATTAAAAGTTCAAATAGCATATCCTAATCATTTGTGGGCATCTTTAGCGAAATCCTAGGAAAACTATCGTATCAAATGGAAAACTTGTTATTTGTTATTGTTGTTTACGAATTACCCCTAAAAAATGTCTTTCTTACTTAAAGGCACATAAAAGGAGATAAGTAGAAATAAATTACTAAAAAGAATATATGGAGTTCTTTTATTATTTTCATAAAAGACATGACAATTATTTTACGAACGCAATGTAACCCTATAAAATAGACTCCTTGAACATATTCAAAATAACGAATTCTGATTGGTCGGTTCAAACATTTGTGTATCAACTGTCAATGTCGGGGTGAATAATCACACAATTAAACTGGTTAATCTGGGTTAATTCTTGTTGACTTTCACGTTTAAGTTGTGCTGATGGGTTATTTTGGTGATAACTATGTGAATCTGACCAACAGTTTACCAATTAATAGAGTTTTAAATAGCATTACTCTCATTTTATGTGTCTTTAACGGCACATGCAAGGAGATTAATGCTATATTAAACTATTTTATTTGGTAAAATTTTGATCAGATTCAATTTGTTATCACCAAAAAACCCCATCAGCAAAACTTGAACGAGAAAGTCAACCAGAAAATAACCCAGATTAGCAAGTTTGATAATTCAGATTGCCTCATTCTTCACCTCTGACCTTGACAGTTGATACACAAATATTTGAACCGACCAATCAGAATTCGTTATTTTGAATATGTAAACAAACAGGTTGTTGATAAACATGATTGAATTGGAGACAACTATATTTCAAGCACAAAATTACTTATGTTAAAGAAGGGTTTTTAATAGGGTCTAAATGCATTTATGAATTGATTCTCATGACTTTTATGAACATAATAAAAGAACTCCATATATTTTTTCGGTAATTTATTTGTACTTATCTCCTTTTATGTGCCTTTAATAATTGCCTTGTCTTTCAATATGGTGCATAGATATATAATACTCTTATGCCAGGTGATAATTTAGCGCCCTCTTTAAGTAAGATTCGGTGGGGTGTTTATATCAATAAGGGAAGGTAGCGTTTTTCTCTTGGCGAGGCGAAATATATCTTGTATTGATTGATCAACAAGTCAAGAGAAACTTTATCCTTATGCTGCTCTCATATTGTCAACAAACTTAAGTTATTTGATATCATCTTTTATTCGTTTCAAGCAGCAACACGTATCATTTTCCACTAAAAGCCTAATCGAAAGGTATAAAAAGTATTTAAAAACAATTCCCATGATATAATTACTCTGTATAGATGGCGAGTTATCCTTTTGGAGGTAATGTAAAATAACCTATATGAGAGGTCGGTTTCGAGTGAATGGCAAAGGTGTGTAGGACTTGTATTATGAATTTATGAATAGCACTTAAAGCAAAGCACTGGTGCATGGGTGCCGATTTGTTTACGTTCCTTTCAATAGCTGTGTGGATATATGTATTATTTACCAATACCTTTTCATACTGCAGTGTATAAATTGTAAACTCTTTCAATACCAGTGTAATACGCAGCGCAATGAGATAGATATGTCCTACATCCAATATTCAAACGTGATTTTAACTGTATTTAGTTAAGTTTTAGTTTGACAACGTTTGCAACAATTTAAGTCTTCTCATAATTTTCTACATTACATTACGGTTTTTTTAAGACTTAAAAAATGATATAAGTGTTGTTATAAAATACTTTTTAGGATTTCAAAGCCATGCTTGCGCTCATTTTCGCCTAAGATGTGAACGTTGTAGAATAATTGAAAATTAACTTAAAGTACTTTAAATTGCCTTTTACAGAGGAATTGAGACTGCGACACGTTCACACGATCCTTTTAAAAGAATGAATTCTATACGGTTTGTTTACAATATGTGATCGCATTCAATTGATCCGAGCGCTCCTGGCTAGTTTAGATGTTACTCGAATTTAAACAATGTAGTTCAATTGGTGGGCACCGAATTTGTGAAAATAGCACTTTGAAAAATAAATAACAAATAGTGCAGGCGTTATATTGTCATGATCAGGTGGTGTTTCGCTATGTTTCAACACATTTAATCATAACCTGAGCGCTAGTATGCTTTTGAGATGCATCGATGTTTATCGACCAACCTGCTTTGTATGTGAGAACTGTCAACGTTTGCCACGTTGTCTTATTATATTAATATTTAGTAAACGTTTTCAAATGCATAACGAAAAGAGAAAGATAAGTGTTGATAGATATTATGTTTGTCATCGTGTACTCATATAAACACGATTCTATTTAATTATGCTCGCAAACAACGTTCGTTTCATTTAATTCAAACTTATTCAAACTGATTGCCAACACAAATTAATCAATGTAATTTTTGCTTCTTAGACCAATAATCAGAGCTCGCACCAAATTGGAAACGTCGCGAGGTAGACTTCGCTACTTAAAGGGTTCGAACCCATGAACCTATGCTAGAAAGTCAAAATGTCGGATTGTGTGTATTCTACCTTAATCTCACTTTGCTAGATAATCGACAGTCAATCACAATATTGTGGCAATAACACAATAGGAGAAGAAATGTTTTCAACATTTTCTCCCTTTGTCATGATGTTTCAGGTGTATTCGATAAGTACTGTGTTGAAAATTGAACATACATATAAACTTAGCTAAACGCCATTTTTGTTGAGTTTTCCTCTAATGCGTTTCTAATTTGTTTCAGCTGTGCCCGATTTCATGATAAACTAATAAAATAGTGTTGGTAATGGATGCTGAAAAAACCCTTTCATTATCAGACCAAGATGCAAATTTACAACTAGAAACAATCACGATTTCAATTTTTAAAAACAAAATCAGACCGCACACTGTCGTAGCTCGGTAATTTAGAGGTTCCGAAAGGCTGCGATTATAACGTTTTCCGAAAACCAAACTCGCAAATCGACTATATGGCTGAATTAAAAGCCAAAATCGGGCCATTATTGTCGATTCTGAAACCTTCGTACCTGTCGCATGTTATACGGGGTTCACCGTATTATATATGTCTTAAATTAATTATTTAATGTTCATTTGTGCTCTTTGTGCCTATATAATATTGATGTTTCCTGTATCGCCATTCCTTATGGCTATTGTAAAATATGCGAGATTTAAGAAAAGAATATATATATTTCTTTTAGGTGATGTATAGGCCTGTGGACCTTTTATGTACCATGTATATCCTTTTACTTTGTTCGCACATGTCACATATTTAATCTTATTTCATATAAGATAATACAGTATTAGACACTTTCTTATTTACGTGTCATGCGTGTCTTATCTACTAGTCAATCGTATCTACTCGGCAATCCCCGTTACAAGTCGGTAGATATACCTCGTAAGCAGTACATGAAAACACCAGAAATCCTGCGGTAATTCGCCTTATTTCCGGCGGATAACGCAAAATGCACACAGGCACTATCTATGTATTTAGATACACACAAATTGATTATATTTCACAAGTGAAGGTTTTTATTACCCTTTTCATTAAAGATGATCATATCAACACATCTTTGTTTCATATTTTTATTTTGTCAATCGGCTCTTTTCGGCAATCCCCGGGATTTCCGAGTAGATACGATTGCAAACGGACATGCCCTTCGTTGCTGACCTACTTTCGAAAATGGCTCCCCATTACCTCCGAGGTTGTTTTAAGAAATGGCCGAGGTGTTCCGAATGATCTACTAGTATGATAGTCATCGAGTGATGTATTGTAAACTGTGAGTTTAAAGTGTCGTTAAAGCGTATCAAGTGGATGAAGTGTTCTGCTTCGTACAACGACGGAAATCATCAAGTGCTTTTCATAAGTGGACATGACAATTTGAATAGGAACATCTTACTGATAACCATTTATCGCACCCTCTCTTTTTGTCGTGGTTTCCTTCATTTTGTCCATAGTTTAATATATATCAAATATAATGATAAAATCAACATTATGATATTTGTTTTATCGCGTATATCATCATGATTCACATTGATTATCTACGGCTTTACAACGATGAATATGACACAATTTCGAGGATTATTCCATGCATAATTGTGTATACATGTTGTATTTGTTTTTCTTTTTTATTTCGAGCAATTATCAAGACAGAACAGAAGAGGCAGTTTTATAAGGGGACTGGGCTACAATATCTTCGTTCGAGTCTATATGAAATAATTATGCAGTGTAGTAACGTGCAGGATTCGTATAACTGCCTTTCATTCAGCGGCCGTACCTCTTTTATGTTTTATATTGTATATGTATTGGCCATAGGCACATAAAGTGCCGACATGACTTATACAGAGTTTTGAATTTGAGTTATGAGTAATGAGACCGTTGCCTTTTTATTTGGTTCGTAATACATTTTTATAAAACCATTTCTAACGACGATCTGACGGTTATTTTACAGTGATCACTGACTCGTACATGTGAGAAACTATTTCATCATCCGAAATTAACTTTTCAATGTGCAATACTTTCGGAAACACCCAACGTGCGATGGAGGAAAGTAGTTGGTAATATGATATGTTCAGAGAAAGTTCCCATGGGTCATGACCTTCCTTAGACCTAAGACAGCTGAGATTTGGACTTTTGGGGCCTTTATGTTGAAGATGAAAGACACCTTTCACTCCCCGAAAAATTCCAAGACACTTACACAAGGAGTAAAAAACGCCGTTAAAAAACGCTTGATGTCTGATCAAACCAAAGAAACATCTTTCCTTCTTTAAATTCTGTCGCCTGTAGTCCCTCTGTATTTGAGGTCGGCGACAGATACACTGCGAGTAACTTTGCTACAGCGGACGAATACTAAAACTCTTATTTCATTATTTTCTTTAGCAATAATATTCTGATGTCCTCTGGATTTGCTTTCAATTTGGGAATGTCGAAATAGCATCGTCAGAAAAAAAGAGTTAACCCTTTTCTTGATTAAGTTACGTTTCACACGCATATACTGTACTACATTTTATTGAATTGTTGGAATCGGAAAGATTGCTAAAAATGGGCACATTTTCTATTATACCAGCATGTTTCCCTTTCTATTGTGTATAGAAATTCACTCTTATTCTTTATCTTCTGATGTTGCTTTCAAGTTAGACAACCCTCATAATCGAAATGAAAAGGATCCATTCTGCGAAGTTTGCCCACATGGAGGGTTGGTGCCAGTGAATGAGTAGTGGGAACACGGAGAAACATTCCGATGTCATCTCAGTTTTCGTTCATTGTCCGAAAACCACGCTAAGCGTTTTACTCCAACTGGTACATCAAAGTTGTTGTTAAGTATATTTCCACGCTACATATATATTCTGAATCGTCCAAATTGAAAGGAATGACATTCGATTTTGGGAAAACCTCAATAAAGTTGTCAATTCAATAATCATGGTTCATTCAACAAAACATCATTCTAAATACAACCTACAGCGACCACTTTAGTACCTCCAGATACAGGGTTTGTATAAGTTATAAATAAAACTTTCCATGAGGGTTGGTGATATTTAAACAGATGAAACATGCAGGGTCTAAATAAGCTATAAACAATTATTTCACTCAGTGTTGCTGGTGTTGAAGTACTTAACGACAATGTATATGCTCCGTGCACATGACCATATTTGGAAGATTTATAGTTTTCCACGGAAAAGTAATAAAGCAATGCGCGGCGGTAGCTTGTTAGACTGACTTTCGATGTTGTTGGAAATGCATTCTTTCTTCTTTAGGTTTACGAAACGGTAAACTCATTTTATTTCCTCATGTGTTACGTAGCCGCCTCACTCTGTACAGCATAGCAACAATCAATTAGGACAAGATGTAACCACTGCTTTAGTGAGCCGACTCTTTAGCTCAGTGGTTTTGTCTTGGACTGTCGCCCGGGAGAACCGGGATCGAATTCCAACAGGGGACAAATTATTCAAAGTGGATTTGTCTAGCTATGCTTCGTTGCGGACATTGTTCGTAAGACATGTTGTATACTTATTGTTACAAACAGCTAATTTGGTATGATTTTAGGATGAATTGATTGGGACTGATTCACCCACCCTTTGCATTTATATCGTAGATGTAAAATGTGCATGTAGTTATTTACGTTTTCAAATCTTATGAATGCCTGTCCCATCTTTCCTTTCTTTGTAACATTACACTGAAAAATGTCGATATTCCTGCCCATTGCGACCTGCAGGAGGGACATGAGGTAGTTGATAAAACGCAACCCAGGAACTATAAAACTTAAAACTCCTTGTTCACAGGCTGAGCAAACTTTGATATCAAAATATTAATTTCTTTAAAACTGTAAGCTTGTGGTGATCCCCCAACTATGAACCGGGTAATATAACCGAATAACTGTTGTAACAACCCAAATGGGCTGTTAAGGTAGAGTACCAATAATCCGCCATTTTTAATTTCATTCTTTCGTCGGATTACTTCGGATGTTCTCGTTATGCATCGGCAGTGGCCGGAACTATACGGTGTAAAGCGAATAGTTCCGGCACAGATCGATGCGTACCGAAAACAACCGAAGTAATTCGCCGAACGAAAGAGTTTAAAAATGGCGGATTGTGTGTATTCTACCTTCACTTTGGGGTCTCTTCCTCCATCAACTTAGAGCCAGGCCTGCTAATACAATTGAAATGCCGTTGATGCGATGCAAAACGCCTAATTAATAGATTAACGAATGGTGAAACGTTTCCCCTAATTTTATGGTTCTGATTAGTATTATTTTAATCATTGTTACACATGCATCAGGCGTGCAAAAGGGGATAACGAGATTCGTTTGTGTTTAGTTCATTACACCGCCCATATAAAGCCTTGTCTAATATATGGAGCCTTGTCTAACGATGAAAGAAGAGAGTACATGCATTTCGCCCTCCTAGATTTTAGGGAACCAATAATACACACCTTTTAAATTACGATCCCCGACATTTTTACGCTTTTTATAAACATCTCGGTCAGGGTTTCAGGAGGAATTACCTTTCGATCATTACCCCATTTTGCCCAATTCTGAGCAGTATACTGATTGAGGAGGGGAAGGGAGTTTGCAAATTGCGGCTGTTGGTTGGCTGGCTGTACGAGTGTTGCCGAGTCTCGTGTGTTTTCCTCCCAGTGTGTGTATGGGCGTGTAGTGTGGGAATTTCGGCGCCAGTGTTAGAAGTAAGACATTTCATTTGATTGTTTTTATTTTCATCATCTAGATCGTTTTCTATCAATTTGATTGTGTTTGTAAGTCTTCATTTATATGCATATATCAATTTACCTACCTTTTACCATGAACTTCACACATTAATGGTTTAATTCATATATCTTAAGTAATATTCAATAAATAAGGAATCATTTCATGACCGTGCGTGCGTTTAAACGCACGTGCGTTTGTGCGTATTGTGCATCTATAGACGCGGGTGTACCTCGTCGTTAGAAAAGGTTGCGTCTTTTTAAAAGGACTTTCTCAAAATGGCGTTACTGGTGACAAAACAATGGAAAAGGAATGCGAACATGTGCGTTATCACAAAATACTCTACAATTAGTGGAGATGTCACTTATACCCCTTACAAAGCAAAGATTACAACAGAGATTAAGCCATTACCAAATGATACCGACATTTGACAAGTCTGTTGCAGACGACTCTGGAAAACATTGTGGGAAAAGGAGAAATTGCTCGTTTTCTCCTTTTCCCTTAATGTTTTCTGCCCAATCAGACGATTCTATTTCAATTACACCACATTTTGAAATGTCGTCTGCAAACGCTTTCATTTTGGGACAGTCGAAAACATGACGACGTTTGGTAAAGGGTTAAATCTCTATAATTGTATGTCTATAATACGGTGAAGGGATCTGACCTGCTAGTTTGAAGCCTTTCATGTCCATTGTTGACGGGTAATGACTATTCTGCTGTAACAAGTCATACAAAACAATGCTGCCGGCTGGTGAAAAGGTCATGACCTAGGACGAACGGATACAGCCAATCTACTCATCCATACACGCAGAGATCAAATCTGCACAACAATCCGTAGCATAGAGGATCCCCCATGGGCCAATTTATACAAAAATGGGGACTGATGCGCGAATATAACAAATTCTTCACAAGAATGAAGGACTTGTTATCATATTGCTTTGAACCATTGACCTTTGTTTACATACATGTCCATAGTAACAGCTTTGCTGGACGCTGTATATTGATATGGATTTCAGGCGCATAGCTAACCCTCCATGGATGTGGATTCAGGAATAAGCTAGTGGCACTGGGGCATGCTCCTCCGGAAAGATTTGAAAACAATGGTGCTATATAATGCATTCTAGGCGATTTTTAGGGTCATTAATGTAGTATTAAATCAGAATATGGACAAATAGAATCCATTATGATTGAAGAAGACTTTTGTGGTTTTAAAAGATTCCTGTTGTTGGTTTCTTTGTTTTGATTTTTTTAGTATTTTATTTTGGACAGAATCATGTGGATACAGCCGCGTACTCGCGTAAAGGCAGCTACGTGCCTGGATTCATTCGGTGTATTGTGGGTAACATTCGGAATCCCTCGGCGATGTTGGCAGGCAGGCCACATCGACCCGACCAATGACCAGATGTATAAAGTTGTATTAAACTTGTATTAAACTTGTTTATTGTCTTCTGAACCCTTGACCGTACGCCAAATGTTCGACTTTCCCAAATTGAAAGGGTTTGCAGACGACATTTCAAAATGTGATGAAAATGAAAAATAATTTTTGATAGGGAAGAACACATTGTGAGAAAAGGAGAAATTCCTCGTTAAGATCAATTTCTCCTTTTCCCACAATGTTTACCAGGGGCGTCTGTAACAAACTGATTAAATGTCGTTATTGCTTGGTAATGGGTTTTCCCTCTTTAACCGTTTGTTTAAGACAGTTAATTCGTCTTTCGTAGATAGTAAACTATTTAAACGGTGTTTTTTCCGGAATGGATTACTGTGTCTCAGGGACTAATATTATGACTTGCACTGAAACTAATCATGTTACACTGTCGTGTTGTGACAGAAAGTGATTTCACAACTTTTATCATAAACCGAAATATTCATTGAGGCACTTATACGTCTGAATGCTTTTCCACAGTTTTTATGAGAAATTCCAGCTTTTATGCTTCTCTTGAAGAAAGAAATGAAAAAAGTAATATAGAGAGAGTTGTTTAAAACACCTGCGTTAATGCATAAAACATAAAGAACAAAATCTATGAGATAGTCGCTTTTACCCATTACCAAACAAAACGATATTTAATTTTTGCAAACGGATATGGAAAGCATTGTTGTGAAAAATTTCCCCACAATGTCTTCTGCCCTATCAAAAGATTTTTTTTCTAATTTCATCACATTTTGAAAAGCCGTCTGCAAACGCTTTCACTTTGGGACAGTCGAAAATGTTGCGTTTGGTAAAGTGATAAAAACTGCACCTATTCCAATTTGCATATCCTGGTAATGATATTTTTTTCATCCTGAGACGTGTCCTAAATAGATAACTCTCGGTTGGACTGGTCTTGATTGAAATCAAACATCAGAGGTCAAACAAAAAGGATAATTCATTACAAAACTTTTCTGATATACAGAAGAACCATTGTGACAAATGAGTCATTGCATGTAATCTGATTTCTCGAGACAATAGTACATTGAAATGTTTGCTTCGAATACATTTAGATGACAGAAAATGCGTTAAAGGGTTGACCGAATTTCTAAAAAAAAAATCCACGAGAATGTTCCCGCTAGACATTCCGACTCTTTTCTGCTCTGAGTGATTTGTAAAGAACATTGTCGGTTACACTCAATGACAATGTTCACTAAAAGAGACATGAAAAACTAAATCCCCAACCTCATTTTCACCACTTAAAACCACAGGGATATATGTCATAATACCTTTATTAACACTTATAGTGTTAATAAAGGTATTATGACATATATCCCTGTGCTTAAAACATCTTAACAAGATTGGACTCCTGACACACATGAACTATTTTGGAAAAGATGGTTAAATCCGGAAATAAATCTGAAGGAAGGAGCTTTTTCTCAACATGAAATTAAATGACATTTATTTTATCACATTATCATCAGTTTCTTCTTTCAAATTTTCTCGAATATATTCTAATGCAAAATAATAAGATTCATTTTTCACGGAAAAAATCGGAACAGAAAACGCTTATCCCGAACTATCGCAGGATTTTCTTGGCTGGCATTAACGTCTCTAGTACACACACTATGCCGGATATACCAATTAAACCATGTATATATAGTATAATCGGAGTGTTCGAGGTCGTCCCACAGAGTCTGATATCTGATTCTGATTCTACCGGGAATTTAATCCTTCATTAACGGGAATTTAACCCTCTCTTGAAGAGGTTGTGTATATTTAATCATCCATCAACATAAACTCTCTTCTTAAGCATTTCAAGGACATCCGACGTTTAATGAATAGTGCTTTAACTTGCTGGTCCGTCATCAGTGATTCTGAGACGAGAATCGCAAAACAATCAAACATTCAGCAACACTGAGACGAATATTGCAAAACAATCAAACATTCAGCAACACTGAGACGAATATTGCAAAACAATCAAACATTCAGCAACACTGAGACGAATATTGCAAAACAATCAAACATTCAGTGACTCTGAGACGAGTATTGCAAAACAATCAAACATTCAGCAACACTGAGACGAATATTGCAAAACAATCAAACATTCAGTGAATCTGAGACGAATATTGCAAAACAATCAAACATTCAGCAACACTGAGACGAATATTGCAAAACAATCAAACATTCAGTGACTCTGAGACGAGTATTGCAAAACAATCAAACATTCAATGACTCTGAGACGAGTATTGCAAAACAATCACCATGCATCGTTGTAAAAACCTAATAGAACAAATAAATGAAAATAATAATTGTTATTTAAGGAAAGCAATAAGGCATTGCTGCATGCAATATCAAACAATTTTTTATCTTGTATCAAGGATAGAAAATAAACTTTGATTTAAAGAAAAAGATTCGTTTACGACAGTTATTATCGATTCATTTCAAATCGGGTAAAATCCTTGAGCAACTTAGAAGACAATACCAAACAAGAAAAAAACCGTTCTTCCACTTTGCATTAAAATGTTTGAAGTTAAAAGTGTTTATAACTAAATATTGCGACTCCACAACATTTCAGTTGCTTTTATTTGTCGACTTATAAAACTACATAATATTTCTAGCTCAACACAAAGGTTATTTTGGATTGTATTAATTTCGCACCGCGGTGTAATTAGAAAAATGTATTCAGTGTGTCAAGTTACAAGTTACAATCCAACAAGCATATACTATTGAGCCTCGATTCAATCACGCTGGTCTAAGAACACTTGTACATATCGTAACACATCAGTGACTTTATTTATCTGAACAGCTGCCAGCGATGAAATAAGTGGAGTTCTCATAAAGCGGCGGGGGAGCGAATGCTGTAAAGTAAACGAGTTATTTCAGAAGTAACCACAGCAGTGATGTCGACCAAACGTACCTCAGACGAAAAGGATGAGTTCGAGGCGGGTGTCGATACGCAAATGATCGAGTTGGATAAAAACAATAGCGATTCCAGATCCTCGGACTCAGAGGTCGAGCCTGAGGTCAAAAGGGACCAGTGGTCAAGGGACCTGGACTTTGTGCTGTCGTTGCTAGGTTACGTGGTCGGGCTTGGAAACTTATGGCGATTTCCGTATCTTTGTGTGAGAAATGGCGGAGGTAAGCTGTGGGGTTGCATGAGTCTTGGTATGTGGTGTAGTCTGTCTGTGTGTCTGTGTGTCTGTGTGTCTGTGTGTCTGTGTGTCTGTGTGTCTGTGCGTCTGTGTGTCTGTCTGACTGTCTGTCTGTCCGTCCGTCCGTCCGTCCGTCCGTCCGTCCGTCCGTCCGTCCGTCCGTCCGTCCGTCCGTCCGTCCGTCCGTCCGTCCGTCCGTCTGTCTGTCTGTCTGTCTGTCTGTCTGTCTGTCTGTCTGTCTGTCTGTCTGTCTGTATGTCAGTCTGTCTGTCTGTCTGTCTGTCTGACCAAGTCCAATACCATACTGTGTTAAGACGCTCTGGGTTTTGTCGGCCATTACCAGTTTTGTCGAGAATCCTTTATACACCAGGTTGGTAAATCTATTCACATCGGCTAGAACTGCTAACAGTTTTGAAATCTGTGCCACAGTGGGGTGAATATCCTAGTCTTACAACACTTTCTGGGTCCTTGCCAAGTACCTCTATCGTATTCACTGTGTAATTTACACCATGAATTTGAGTGAGGCCCATATCTTAACAATCATGCTGTGCTGGTCCTAGTGCGCTAACGATCGGTTTGAAATAGCGATGTATATTTTGTCATTAACTTTTTTTCAAATTAATGAATGGAGCTTTGTCGATCTTTTTTTTCTCGCTGCGAATCATTCTTGCAACCCTTTAAATACTTTTTAAGCAACTACACGTTGATTTAAATGCATTGTAAGTAACAGTCATTAATCATTCTTTTCGTCGAAAACGTGCGCACCAAATGCAATCTTTTCTTTATTGGAAGCCATAGATCCGATATATTCCTGATATACGTCTTTGACCGATCATCCATTTCTAAGTAATAAACTGGTCTAATATGAAGACACTATTTATGCAGACTCTGCCTTTTTCACAGAGGAAACCTATGTGGTTCAAGGGTAACGGTAATTTTATTATAAATCAATTCTTGAAGCTAAATGTTTATGATGCATACTCATCACGAAAACATCCGTCCTTTTATTATTGTTTTGTTTATTAGGCTACATGTCCTTCCAAGAGCTTTGTTAATGTTTGGAGATCCTATTCTTCCAGGGGCTTTCCTGATACCGTTTGTCACGTGTCTGATCACGGTCGGTGTCCCATTAGTTTTCCTAGAGATCTCGCTCGGACAGTTTCTGGGGAAGAGTAGTCTACATGCCTGGTGTATCTGTCCACTCTTTAAAGGTACGTGTACATACAATTATTGATTTGATTCATTTAGTTGATTGGTGGTTTAAAGGTGCTTGTTCACAGAATAGAAAAATTGAAAACGAAAAACAAAAAATGTGCCCTTGAAATATTTCAGTTGTTGTATTATTGTTCAATATACAGTTAAAAGAAGCATATTCGATATACCTTGCTAATGAATTAAGAAGAGGTTTAAGACGAGAATAAGAGTTAATCTAGTGTAACTGTATATATGATTATGGAAATGTCGCTCATTTGAAAGTATTATTTGTCACATGCTTGATGTATCGTCCATGCAAGGGCAAATTACCTCTATATCAGAAATGAAATATCTGTATTTATATTCTAAGTCTCAAAAATTTGAACCTTTATTTCAGTGTACTGGTTTTTCTAGGTGAAGTATACTATGAAATACGTCGTTTTGGATAAGATTTTGGTTTTGCATCGATACCATCAGAAGTTCAGTGTATCGCACATGTTCATTCTCCTTGGTATTTCTTCACCAGTGTTCCCTCATTGCATCCTCTCCCAGCCATTGGCTGCCCTCCTAAATATTCTTAACATGATTGGTGCAGTGGTAAAGCGTGGTCTTCTTGCATCGAGGGTCTCGGGTTCGATCCCCGTCATGTGCGGTTGAAATTGCCAGGACCACCCCACAAATCGATGCGAGTACTGGTTTCGTATCCAGGAAGCAGTCATCGAGAGTGAATTTAATAATCACCGTTATTCCGTCACAATGTAACAATAAGTTTGGATTAAACTCAAGACTCCTATAAACCAAGTCTGAATCGCCGCTAAGCTGACGTGCTATTCGGCTTCTAGAAAATAATGCGTTGGCACTTTAAGGTGCTTGTTCACAGAAGGGACAATTTGAAAGTTTTTAAAGCAATCAATTTTTCTTCTTTCAAAAATTGGATACGTATGCCCAAAACTCATGCTGAAAGAGCCCCGTGCTCAAACTACTAGGTAACGCTTTTTTACGCGATGTAAAATCTTCCTGTCTGCTTGCCTGTAAAAATATAACAAGTAAAATATTAATTCAATTAACCAATAAATACATTAATTAATCGATCTTCTTCTACAGGGATGGGGTTAGGAATGCTCATAGCCATCAGCACGTTCGCCCTGTACTATAACATGATCATGGCCTGGACGCTTTACTATCTTGGTAACTCGTTCACTGAGACGCTTCCCTGGAGCAGCTGTGACGGTGACTGGAATACGGACAACTGTAGTGTTAGGGTGAGTAGTTGTTAACATGAAAGCGCAAATACTTATAAAGTTTCTATAATGTAGTGTTAGGGTTAGTATTTGTTAAAAGCACATAAAAGGAGATTACTGCGATATCAAACTATATTATGTGGTAAACTTCTGGTCAGATTCAAATAGTTATCACCCAAAAAAAAACATTGGCACAACTTAAACGCGAAAGCCAACAAGAAATAACCCAGATTAGCCAGTTTGATAATTCAGAGTGTGCGATTCTTCACCTCTGACCTTTACAGTTGATACACAAATGTATGAACTGACCAATCAGAATTCTTTATTTTGAATATGTAAACAAACAGGTTGTTGATAAACATGATTGAATTGGAGAAAACTATATTTCAAGAACAAAATAACTTATGTTAAAGTATTCTATTTAATAGGGTATCGATGCATTTGTAAAAATAATTTTCATGACTTTTATGATTATTATAAAACAACTCCATAAATTTTTCAGTAATTTATTTGTACTCATCTCCTTTTATGTGTCTTTAAGGAGGCAAGCGCAATGACTAATAAAGTATTTAAGATAATCAAGCCAACTGTTCTGTTAGGGTGAGTAGAAGTAGTAAAAGAGGATCGCTTTGGGACTTATGGGGTGTCCACGAGAGCATTACAATTTGAATATTAACGATTGTAATGTAATGATGAATAGATATAAGGAAGCGGGGGCTTATAAGGTATTTGTTGTATCTTCAAGGTTGGAAAACGGGCAACTGTAGTGTCAAAGAGGTAGTAGTGTAGTAGCGCAGAGAACTGCACAGTATCCATAAATAAATAAATAAAACTAACCGAGCGACTGATAACATGGACAACTGCATTGTTAGGGTGAATAGTAGTAGTAAGGGAGGGTAGCACTTGCACTTGAAAAGTAGCTACGATAACGTAGTGACTGACGTATGGATGACTGGAGTGTTAGGGTGAGATTTAGTACAGTCAAACTTGTGTTAAGAGGCTAGCCTATGGGACAGAGTAAATTGGCTGTTTAAGACAGGTTGGCTGCTTATCACAAATTGATGTACACTATAAATCTAACAATGGCACTTTCTGTAGTGGTTGTTTAAGGCAGGTTGGCTGCTAAAAAGGGTGGCTGCTTAACATAAGTTAGACTGGAGTAGTAGTAGTAGTAGTAGTGGTAAAGGAAATAAGCGTATGGAACTGAACAGTACCCATGATAACCTAGTGACTGATAACATGAACAACTGTAATATAAGGGTAAGAAGTAGTAGAGTCGCGCGGAGAACTGAACAGAACCCATGATAACCTAGTGACTGATAACGTGGACAACTGCATTATTAGGGTGAATTTTAGTAAGGATGGAGGGTAGCGCGGGGAGTTGTGAAAGTAGTCATGGTATCTTGCGGTTGGAATACAGGAAACTCTAGTGTCATGATGGGTAGTAGTAGTAGTAGAGAAACCGCTGTAGTGTTAGTTTGAGTCGTAGTAGTAATGGAGGGTAACATGGGGACTCAAAAAGTATTTGTGGTAACTTTTCATTCGTGTCAGGTTGAGTAGTAGGAGAGAAGCGCAGGGAATTGTTGAGTACCTATGATAACCTAGTGACTGATAACATGAACAACTGTAATATTAGGGTAAGAAGTACAAGAGTCGTGCGGGAACTGTACTGTACCCATGATAACCTAGTGACTGATAACATGAACCACTGTAATATTAGGGTAAGAAGTACAAGAGTCGCGCGGAGTACTGTACAGTACCTATGATAACCTAGTGACTGATAACATGAACCACTGTAATATTAGGGTAAGAAGTACAAGAGTCGCGCGGAGTACTGTACAGTACCTATGATAACCTAGTGACTGATAACATGAACCACTGTAATATTAGGGTAAGAAGTACAAGAGTCGCGCGGAGTACTGTACAGTACCTATGATAACCTAGTGACTGATAACATGAACCACTGTAATATTAGGGTAAGAAGTACAAGAGTCGCGCGGAGTACTGTACAGTACCTATGATAACCTGGTGACTGATAACCTAGTGACTGGTAACATGGACAGCTGTAATATTAGGGTTGGTAGTAGTAGGGTAGCGGGTGCAGGGGAACTGTACACTACCCACGATGACCTTGAGACTGATAACACAAACGACTGTAGTGTTAGGAGGAATTGTAGTAATGGAGGTTACCACGTGTATGACTGGTTGTAAAATGCTTTGTGTTTTCTATTCCCAGTACTTAGGATTTGTCGTTATTGTGAGTAATACCAACTCTGTTCTTTTCAGGGGCCATCTCTCAGATATGTCCTTGGTATTGGTAGTAATATCAATGGCTTTCTCTTCTAGGACCAGTACTTAGATGCCTTCAGAAGTGGTTGTAATATCAACTCGTTTCTGTTTCAATGCAAACTCTTGAATTGATTCCAGTTTTACCGGTCATTTCAAGGCGTGTCTCTTGCTTGGTGGTTTTCAGGGCAAATACTCTAATAGTTCCTGTATTTCCAGTGATACTAACGCGAATTGTCCTGTCGCGCCATCATTTATATATCACCAGTCATATTAACGTATTGTCTTTCAGGGCCAGTACTTAAATATTTCCAATATTGCCAGTAATCTCACAGGACAGACGACTATGAGCGTCAAAATAAAAAACACCCTGTCATCGGAGGAGGAGTTTTGGCAGTAAGTATGGTTTACCGTTCATTTAGTGTTTAAAGCAGTTATCCTTCAGTATTTCAGTAATATCTTTGCGATCCCTTTGTTTCTATTTAATATTCTTGACATTTCCTTACCTGTACAGAACGGTGATTTTTAACAAATGGCTTCCTAATTCCTGGCAACGATATAAAGGGTCAGTAGTGAAATAATAAATTAGTGCCATGCCGACTGTCAGAAAGTGTGCATGTAGTCAATATTTGACTATCACACAAACTTATTCAGCGCATAGAAAACTAATTGATTTCATAAAAGCAGTGCTTTATGGGCTAAATCAAATAAAGAAATATCTCCCTGTTTCAAGCTATATCAAGTGTTGATGTACTATTATCCTGAACGTATTCTCCAGTTATGATTTTTTTTTTCAGATACAACGTTTTACAAATGTCCTCGGGTCTGGAAGACATTGGTTCGTTGCCGTGGCATCTACCCCTATGTTTATTTTTAGCCTGGTCCGTTGTCTACCTCTGCATCCTGAAGGGCGTGCGCTCGATCGGAAAGGTAGTTTAGTTTTTAACATATTTTATTGCCAATTGGACATATTATACACTGTTCACAACATTGGTTAGTAGAAATACATCATCGACTGTGGCAACTTGGTCTGGCCACAAGTTCTTACAACTTAGAAATGTCCATTCCCTTTTGTAATTGCACATTCATAAGAGTGTTATAAACCTTTTGTTTCATTAACATAGTAAAATTGATCTATGAAAACTCATTACATTTATGAAACAATAGGAAATGTAAGGTCTCGGTGTCACCTCGTACAGAATACCTTTGGGTATACATGAATAGTATCTTAGATAGAAATGAAATATCACAATATGACACGTCATTTGAGGTGTCTCAGAGAGGCGATTCCAATCATGTGTTAATTTGTTATATTGTTGATCTCGTTAAAATGAGTGGGAATGTTGGTTTTAACTTGCGCAACTTTTAAGTAAAATATGTTTAGTAAAACGCTAGCTTGGTGTTGTGCGCCTATCCTTTTCTGTAAACTGTATCTATTTCTATCAACTATCATGTAGGCCATGACAGCATTGTTGTCGCCCGAGTAAAGCATCGGAATGCAGATTGTTCTACACGGCTTTGTCAATCTCTTTTAGCATTGGTTTATTTTTCAGTCTGTTATGAATCGGGCTATACAGTTTGTTTAACTCAAATCATGTTAACGCGATGTAAAACTCCAACAAACGTATAAACAACCTGACTATTAGGATATACGCCGGGAACGATAACGGTTCTAATGTTTGGTGTACTTTCTTCCGCATGGAACGGTAGACGGATTCTTTTTGTAACCACTTCCACATAAAGATAAACGACTCCTTATAAGCAATAAAACATTTTGAATCTATTTCCCCTGTTATACATAATATCCGATAAATAAATATCAAATTATACAATACTGATAAAATGGATAAGAACGAAAGCAAACGCTTATTAGGTTCTTTTCCAGTACCCTTAGCGGATACGCGACGTTGCATGTGTTTATGATGAAAAAGAAAAATACAATAAAGAAAATAACAAAAGTTACACATTTATTGGAAAAGATATGAAAAAGAAGTGAGGCATTTTGTTTTTTATTTGTTGGAATGTTGGCGTGGACTGTTTAAGGATCAGCATGAGATATGAACTATGTTACAAGTTGAAAATCCAGTTCTACAACAAGTTTATAAGCAGAAAACACATGAATTGAAAAAGAAAGTGAAAAAAATCGATTTGCCTTTCGCAACCAAAATGACAAATACCACTTTTCTTTTATAGGTTGTTTACGTGACGGCCACCCTTCCCTACCTGTTACTAACGATCTTCCTCATAAAGGGCCTCACACTCGAGGGGTCATCAGACGGAATCGTTTATTATCTCAAACCGGACCTCAACAAAATGATGGAGATACGTGTAAGTAAACCTTTGAAGACATAGTTTATCATCTTTAAAGCCCATTGTGCAAGAGCGCTGTTATGTTATCTCATACTCAATAGTGGTCTTGTGTTATTCCAATACCTTTTAGGCAAGGATGTCGTTGTGTTATTCCAATTACCCATTTCGAACGATGTTTGTTATGCGATCCCAAATACCCTCCAGAAAGGATGTCGTTATGTTATTCCAAATACCCATTACGCAAGCGTTTTTTTGTGTTATCCCAAATACCCATGAGACAAGAGTTGTTTTATGTTATATATTTAAACACCTACGAGACAAGAGTTGTTTTATGTTATATATTTAAACAACTACGAGACAAGAGTTGTGTTAAGTTATATATTTAAACACCTACGAGGCAAGAGTTGTTTTATGTTATCATATATTTAAACACCTACGAGGCAAGAGTTGTTTTATGTTATCATATATTTAAACACCTACGAGGCAAGAGCTGTTTTATGTTATCATATATTTAAACACCTACGAGGCAAGAGTTGTTTTATGTTATCATATATTTAAACACCTACGAGACAAGAGTTGTTTTATGTTATTATATAGTTTAACACCTACGAGGCAAGAGTTGTTTTATGTTATTATATAGTTTAACATCTACGAGGCAAGAATTGTTTTATGTTATCATATATTTAAACACCTACGAGGCAAGAGTTGTTTTATGTTATCATATATTTAAACACCTACGAGGCAAGAGTTGTTTTATGTTATATATTTAAACACCTACGAGGCAAGAGTTGTTATATGTTATTATATATCTAAATACCTACGAGACAAGAGTTGTTTTATGTTATATATTTAAACACCTACGAGGCAAGAGTTGTTATATGTTATTATATATCTAAATACCTACGAGACAAGAGTTGTTTTATGTTATATATTTAAACACCTACGAGGCAAGAGTTGTTATATGTTATCGTATATTTAAACACCTACGAGGCAAGAGTTGTTTTATGTTATATATTTAAACACCTACGAGACAAGAGTTGTTTTATGCTATGTATTTAAACACCTACGAGGCAACATTCGTTTTATGTTATCATATATTTAAACACCTACGAGGCAAGAGTTGTTTTATGTTATATATTTAAACACCTACGAGGCAAGAGTTGTTTTATGTCATATATTTAAACACCTACGAGGCAAGAGTTTTGTCAGTTATCTCAAATATTATGTTTAACTATCCAAAAAAGATTAATTTCTGAGGAATATTGCTTGATTATCCCAAAATACCCTGGACGAAGGAGTGTAATGGAGAGAGCGTGTTGTCTACATTGAAAGAAGATAGCATGTTTACACAGTGGAAAGAGTACACCAGTACCTTAATAGCACATGTAAAATAAGAATGATAATCTCTCCTCATACATTAAAAGCAATGTAAAACACACTTACGTTGAAGAAAAGATCACACATGATACATAGAATGATATTAAATATTCTTTAAAGCAATCTGTAGATGAGGCATTTCAATGCCAAATTAATCAAGACACAAAGTCTAATGACTTATGAAGTGAAGGTACGATATACAGGTAGTCAATAGTATCACTATATAACACGTATGTTTCTTTTACAGGTATGGTTGGAAGCTTTATTACAGGTGTTTTACTCCTTGGGACCTGGTTGGGGACCGCTTATCACCATGGCAAGCTACAACAACTTTAAAACTAATTGCCTAAGGTATAAACTCATTACCAAATAACAAGGATCCAATGCTAGAATATAGAAAGGCCTTCACAAATGAAATGCGAAGCACTTACTAAAATCTTATATTTAACCTTCGTTATGATTGGTTTTAGTTGGAAGACGGCGCACTTAACAAAGTATATATAGGTTCTACTCAAACAAGGACTATCACTTAATCTAATGTATGCAACACGGCATTCTTTTATTATCTTAGTTGGGTTGATATGTTGATAGTCTGTGCAGTTCCTAACAGAAGCCCTGTAGTTGCAGTCACTCAATGCTCATTATTTGGTCACTTTTTGTGCACTCTCTACTCTATTCAAGCTACTGGGTTCTTCACCATATGTGCATTCGTTCGGTGCTGAGCGGATAGAAAAGTCACAATGATAAATACCATTGTTCATATTAGCGTCTTGGATCCAGGACACATGGATAACGCGGTTTGACTTGGCTTCAAATATACGAATTGTTTATTCAATAGTTCAATGCAAGACTACAATGAATGTTTCATCATCAAAGAGGATCTACTAAACAGGGCCCTTTCACTTTATATAACAGGGGGCCTTTATAATGCACCTTTCCAAATTGGAAATTTTATTGAAATCATGCAGTTTTCCCAAAAATTGAAAGAAACCCCAGGTGTTTGGTTTCCCAATACAGCACTTCTAGCAATACAATTTGTCAAAAACAAACAGGCATAGGCTTTTTCCCAATTCAAGGAAATTGGACCAACTATATGTATATAACATTGAATCCTCGTACATGTACTACGGTTTGATTCATTTCGGACATCTCGGAGGAAGACCCTGGTACGTGTGTTTTACAGGGATTCACTGATCGTGTCGTTCGCCAGCGAGGGAACCAGCGTGTTCAGCGGACTTGTGGTGTTCACCATACTCGGCTATATTGCTAACGAGCTTGGTCTGCCTATAGAAGACATAGTCAAGTCAGGTGGGTTATATCAGTGTGTTTGTTATGTTATTATGGTTCGTTCGTTCGTTCGTTCGTTCGTTCGTTCGTTCGTTCGTTCGTTCGTTCGTTCGTTCGTTCGTTCGTTCGTTCGTTCGTTCGTTCGTTCGTTCGTTCGTTCGTTCGTTCGTTCATTCGTTCGTTCATTCTCGTTCGTTCGTTCGTTCGTTCGTTCGTTCGTTCGTTCGTTCGTTCGTTCGTTCGTTCGTTCGTTCGTTCGTTCGTTCGTTCGTTCGTTCGTTCGTTCGTTCGTTCGTTCGTTCGTTCGTTCGTTCGTTCGTTCGTTTCGTTCGTTCGTTCGTTCGTTCGTTCGTTCGTTCGTTCGTTCGTTCGTTCGTTCGTTCGTTCGTTCGTTCGTTCGTTCATTCATTCATTTTGTCTGTTTGTCTATTTGTTTGGTTGTTTGTTTGTTTGGTTGTTCTGTTAACATCGTGTCAAGTAGTTTTTAATCCCTAATACAATGCATAATTTATTTACAAAACAATGTAACAAGGGCACCAAAGGCCTTCGTAGTGCTTTGCCGTTCCATTAGTAAGCCAGAGAAAGCAAGACATGTATTGCATGCCCAAACACGATTTCTCTATCTATCTATCTATCGAAGGGTTATCTTTCCTTTTTAACCCGCAAATGAATTGGAATTGAAGGACAGATAAAATATTTGGAAAAAACAATGAAAAAAGATACGTTTGAACTGATGGATTTCCCCTTTCCTTGGCTACATTGCAAAGAAACTGGGCTGTCAATCGAAAACATTGTCGAGTCCGGTAACTAAAACACAATATTCATCCAGAGTTGTCGTTTCTATAAAATCTTCAGAGCCATGTATAGGCTATAGTTCAATGTACAAAGTTATAGATCGGTTATGGTGGAATGACTGAAGAGACGTAACAAATCTGTCCCTTCTACAAATCGTTTGTATCAGAGGAAAGTAAACCACGTGCTTATTTGAAGTTTGTTTGTTTTCTTTCTTCATTAATGGCAATCTACTCCAGAGTCGGTGTTCAGTACATCTATGTTGTACCAATCTGAACACATTGGGTTTATCCAATGAAAACACCTCTGAAATAATAGGGATGACGCCATATTGGTTCCCGCGGAAATGACGTCACTTCACTTTCGTTGTTAAAATAGATCTTAAATGTGAAATCGTAAAAGTCGTTTAATTTGATTAATGAAACAACTATATATGTCACAACTTCTAATTTCGCTATTTCGATTAAGTTACCGATAAAAAATGATTAAAAAGGATATCCAACACTTCCATATACATTGAACTATTTAACTTGCACGCTTAGAAAAGGTGTTAATCGCCGGAGGCCGATTTACCCGAAAAATTGAAACCCTACACTTATATCCGAGGTGTATTTCACAGCTCACGGAAATACCCGAGTAGTTCCGATTGATGTTGTACTTCCAACAATCGTTATCGAATAATACTGGAGTACTCCTCTTAATAAATTCTCATTTTGTCTCAGCAGTAATAAAGCTTCATTCCAAGAAAAACTATTTCACACGTTGTAGCAATACCAAAGATTGGCTTAAATATGAACGACCCGCTTCAGCGTTAATGTGATATACAGGGTTTTTTACTATGACCTTCTGTGTACGCATGTAGGTCTTCGTAATGTTATCTCGGAATCTGAAAAGGGTCTCATTTTACAAGGAAGATTTAAATGTGTAAGTGGGTCGGAAAGGTCATTCGATAGCATAACTTAACGTAACAAAACATACATAACATAACATAACATAACATTATTTTATTTAGACATTAAGCGCACAAGCTCATAGTCGATACATATAGTGCATCTGACAAATATGGTAGTCAATATAAACAATATACATATTCACAATAATTGCATAAAATATAAAAACGAAGAAGGGAAAAAATGAGAAAAAATGAATGAAGCGCCACTTTTCTATATCAAGTTCATGTGAAGATAATCGTATTTTGCTGTGTTTTGTTTTCTATAAGTTTGATGTATGTAGATAGTTCCTATGTTGTTTTCAGTTTATAAAATAACTGCGCATTCGCATGCTATGCGGATGTCCCAGGTTTGGGTCCTGTTCTGGCCGCTTGTGTTTCTCACCTTGGTTACATATCTGCACCTCTGTCATTGCAGGCCCAGGTCTCGGATTCATAGCCTACCCACAAGCCCTTGCGCGGCTACCCGTCCCCCAGCTGTGGGCCGTACTGTTCTTCGTCATGCTGTTCATGGTTGGATTGGACAGCCAGGTACCGAATGTTCATTTAGATTCTTCCATTCTCAACACTATCTTTATAACCGTATGAGTAGTACAAATATCGAAGTTGGGCTCATTTACTCGGACCTTCTTCTTTAATGATGAATTTTACATGAAAATATGTTTTTAATCCGAAAATTGTCAATTTCATTTTTTTTTCTTGACGTTGATAGGTTGTTAATTGTATTAGCCATCCTCAATACATGTATATTGACTGGAGTCTATGAAAGTTAAAAAAAACAACAACAAAAAACAATAAGAACCCAAAACAGAACAGATAACTGCCATGTGTTAAATTTGAAATTTACAAAAGTTCATGGTGTTTCTTTCTTGAGCTTTAGCCCTATATTTGCTTCAAGGTATGCATACAATGTTTTTTTCTCTCAGCAACGACAATCAAAAGCAAACACAGGGAAAGATTGTACGCCATTGGAATCATTTTACTTTATACATACATGTATATCATTTAAACAAGAAGAACAATGCTTTTAACTATATTTACTGCTTATAAGAATGAAATTAAAAGCACTAAAACAATAACCAAGTTCAGATGGTTTAAATTTATGAATGGTAGTTGAATGTATTATGAAATAGTTAGTTCCACTGTATTTGCTCCATTGGTAATACGGATTTTTTTCTGTCGTGTTTAATATGATCAGCGCATCAGCGACAATGTGTCTGCATCGCTATGTTTGTATTTTCCAACGTCTAAGTCCCCGTGGGGTTTCAAATCGTAGGAGGATAGATAGACTTTCGGCTTTTGGCATAGTGTTGCTAGAGTGATTTTGAATTGAAATGAATGTATATCCTATGCTGTATTTTCTCCAGTTTGCAGCCACGGAGAGTGTGATTGCAGGGTTATTGGACCTGTTTCCCAGGTTACAGAGGAGGCGTGAACTCATCACACTGGGTATATGTGTAGCCGGGTTCGTGTTGGGACTTCCCATGTGCTTCCAGGTAATGGGCGCCGGGTTCCAGCCCTCTAGATACACTAAACTAAATGGATCGAGCAATCATTGTATTAAATCTAAGTGCTTAATGATAGGAGATTTTTCTTTTTCTATATATTTCCTATTCAAGAAGAACCGTTTATCTTCTTTTAAGCGACCTCTTTCAAATAGAGCATAAACAGAAATGTGATACAGTGAATTTATAATTCCAATTGGACCAGGTTCACCTATTCACCCAACACACATGTCTGAATCTCGCCTTAACTGAATGTAATATATGGTGTTCCTTTTAACTTCCCCTAACATACAAATGAAACGAAGAGTAGATATGTTGACGAGGACCCTGCGTAGTCCGATAGCTAAGATGGTTGTCTTACTACTAAGAGGGTCCCGGGTTTGAGGCCAAGATGGGTTTCGTGGGAGTGTCCTTTAGAAATGCACCTTAGAGCCTTAGCTTTTTTTTAAATCAAGGAACGTAAATACCACTGAAAAGCTATTTACATGTCACATATAAACAAACAAACAGATAATTATCAATATTATGTTAAAACCTTACTACATGTCGAGGGTTCTGTTCGATACAGTACTATAGCAAGTGCTTCACAAACACGAAGCACATGCTATGATATTGAACATTCGACATGTTGTAAAGTTTTAACATATATCTGTTTGTTTGGTTATAGTACATGTATAAGTATTGCATTGAACCCTAGTTGTGTATGTATACAAGCAATATGTATCTTTGTTTCAGGGAGGCATGTACATTTTCCAGCTCATAGACTGGTATGCAGCCATACTTGTCAGTTCGGTGTTCAGTCTTCTGGAGTGTGTCATCATAGCCTGGATCTATGGTAAGGCGGCGTCATATCGTAATACAAAACATGCTAACTATCAATCTATACCCGATTAATTTGGTTCCCGTGACGCTTCCATTATAGGAACGAACGGTAACTCTGTATCTGGGAATGGCTAACTATACGGCAAAGCTTTTTATGTGGATGGCATCGGTCACTTATCGATACCTCTGGTAACGAACCACGAGTTTAGTTTAACTCTATTTAAGTCTTCTTGTTCACGTATGTGAGGGAGCATGGGTATTGACTTTTCTTTATTTCGGGCTTATATATCAGCTCTACTACTGTATCAGACGTACTGGAAAATAGCCATTGGTGATGAAACATTTTCGTATTTAAGCATTTATATCATGTAAACAATGAATCCATATATCAGATCGAAAAGAGTTAAAACGGTTTTGAAATAAATCGCGTCTTTTTGTACTTAAATATATTGAGAAATTCTTAATCAATGTTGGGTTCATTAGCTATTAAATACTATATCGTAGTTCAAAAACGTTTCGGCAGTTTTTTTTTATTTTGACTGACTGCGAATTGTCACATATGTGAATAAGGTCCTTTTTCAAATTCAACTATTTTACATTAAGAAGACAAAGGTTATCGAAGACGAAATTTGCCAATCCGGACTACCGATACATCTGTAAATAAACTTGCGCAAAACCCCAATTACTCATTAAACATCCGCATTCACTGTGCGGACTAATATTTTCATGGAAACTAGGAAAATAGTCCGAATTTATTTCATTAATGGGACTGCTTCATGCGACTTTTGAAAGAATTGCAAGAAAGCCAATATTCCCTGTACACGATTTGGTTGCTGTATAATTTGCCCTGCTGGGAGTCTGAAGGCTGCTATTGATCATTAATAGTTTTTTACGATTTTTATTACAGGCACAGAGAGATACAGTCGCGATATAGAACTCATGTTAGGACGAGGCGTCCCCTTATATATGCTTTGGTGTTGGTCCTTCGTGACGCCTGTCCTTCTTTTGGTATGTAGTATCCACTTAGTCTTTATCTTAAAAAGTAATCAATCGTATCAGATATACACTGTTTAGAAGATACGAGTGCACAACTAACGCATTCAATTTACAACAATCTATGACGTAGCAATGTCGAACTGCCAAATGGAAAGTGTTTAACCCTTATAGTGCTGGAACCGACCTCATGCTTATGCAAACAGGTTAGATCCAGTCCAGCCGCCAAGTAATTTGGTGGCTGGCCTGTGATCTAACCTGTTTGCTACTCTGAGCATCTTTTCTTCTAAAAATTAAGCATATTAATTAAAGTAGACGGCACAAAAATCTAGTTTTTAGAAAATTAACCATCATTCTTAGGACTTGGACAAATGCACTTATAGCCGGAATGTAACTGTAAATCATGTAGAAAACGCCGTTATCCTCGATTGGATTTCTTTCCCTTTCACTTTCTTAATTGAAGCTGTTTTGTCACAAAATCAGATATTGCTCATAGATCATGATTATCGCTTTGTCGATGATCCCACTCAATTATTCATATAATGATTACTAGTTCAACAGTTATACAGGCGAATCCCGGCTATCCGTAATCAACGTGACCTTAGTTGGTTTTTTTTTTGTTTTTTTTTTTCGAAAAAGGCATGGTTTCGAATATCTGTAAAATTGATATATCTAATTGGAGTTTCTTGAAGGCGCCCGTTTCCTACCCCAACCATCATGGCTCCAACGGGATTAACCTTGGTCCCCGGCCCATGCGTATACCCTAATGCTTGGTAAATGCATGGGCCGGGATCCCATGCTACAACGGGACATGGACACTTATTTGGAAAAGGCATGGATTTGGATAACTCGAGTTGGAATAATCGGGACTTAACTATAAATAATAGATGACCATGATTTATTTTCCAGTGTTGCCTGGTGTTCTTACTTTGGACGTACAAACCAGCGTCATACGGCAGCTACCAGTACCCGGTACTAGGAGAGGTGATTGGCTGGATCATTGCCGCCCTGCCGCTTATACCACTTCCGGTGTTTGCGATAAGGGAGCGCTTCTTGGCGCCAGATAAACCGCTCAAAACCGTAAGTACACTAGTTAGTGCGGATGATTCAAACGTAGATAACATTGAAAATAGTTGTGGCCACATCTCACTTCGTTTGTAATGCGTAAAACGTAAATAATATTGATGATAGTGTTGGGGACATCTCAACTTAATTTGTAATGCGTAATACGTAGATAATATTGATGATAGTGTTGGGGACATCTCAACTTAATTTGTAAGGAGCATTACTGTACATGTATTGTGGGTCAGAGACCTTTTAACTGAAATTAATTGTATTGTATTAGAAATGTGATCATCAGAGTTGTACGTTCACGGGTTATGTCGTATGTCTTATACATATGCAGTTCCTGGAGAATTAGGCGCTATTTCCTAGTCGTGTACTGGTAAAAGACAGGGAAACGACCTGCGAGGCCAGGCCGTTTGCACATAACTGAAAAAAAGTGTAGAACGGCGTTAATCCTTAGAATGCTGGATAATTTTCTTAAAAAAGATGTCTGTGTCGTTCGCTTTCCAAAGCCTTATATAACTGCTTAATTCTGTTGAGGAAATATACCCAGAGTAGCAGACAGGTTTGCCGCCAATTCACTTGGCGGCTGGCCTGGATCTAACCTGTTTGCATTAGCATGAAGTCGATACCAGCAATATAAGGTTTAAACCGTATGAAGTGAAACATTCCCGATGAAACATAATTCGAATTATCCAGACGTTCGACTTTCATTGAACCACTTTCACCATATCATCTCATTTTGCCGTATCAGATCATTCAGCTGTAGATGTCTCTCGAAACTATACGGTAACAAAAGGACAAACTTATCCCATGAAGCAATTTATCTTTTTGTCACATTTATTTCTTACCAATTACATATAGGTAATGTTTTTCTTGGTGTTGAAGTCAAACGTTCAGTGACACGATTTCCATATGGGAAACAACTCAAATTAGTACCGGTTTGGATTTATTTAAGGAATGCCGTTATTTCCATTTTGGCTCGATACACCGACAGCAGTTATATACGGAATTCCATTAACGACTGCCCACTGCCAACTGCCTAAGCGGGGATTGATTTGCAGCGAATAACTCGGAGGCATTCCGAATGCAACAATAAGCAGTTAACAGTAGGCAGTTGGCAGTAAGCAGTAGGCGTTCGTTTGAGATATTTGTCAATCGCAGTCTGTATCATCAACTATACCATAACTTAGGTATATTTATTACACGTTAATGCTTCCGAGACGTCAACTAAGGTTTACACCAAAGACTAGTAAACGCAAATACCAGATAACCACGTGGACCACGTGGTCGTGACCAGCATGCTTTAGCTAACTGCTTACTGCCAACTGTTACATTTAGGATGCCTCAGAGTTATTTGCTGTTTATCGACTTTTGTTTGGCAGTAGGCATTCGGAACACCTCGGCCATTTCTGTATATCTACCGACTTATGACGGGGATTGCCGAGTAGATACGATTGGGCAGTAGGCAGTTGGCAGTAAGCTGTCGTTTATGGAATTCCGTAGTTGTATTGTATCACTGAAGCAGTGTGAAACATCAATCGCAACAGACAACCATCCTCATTTGCAAACAAGATGATCATAATGGAACTTGTTGCAAATAATTTAACCCTTTCCCGAACAATTACGACATTTGACCACTTTGTTCCAGACGACTTTAGAAAACATTGTGGGAAGATGCCACAATGTTTTCTGGCCTATCAGAGTTTTTGGCCTATCAGAAAATTATTTTCCAATTTCATCACATTTCAAAATGTCTGCAAACTCTTTCAATTTGTGACAGTCGAAAATTTGTTGTTTGGGAAAGGGTTAAGACAAGGCTGATACCAATGAAGAAATAGTGTCGCTTTCGAGCGCTTTCCTATAGTGTAACAGTTCTAACCTTTTGCTTAAGATGGATTTAGAAATGTTTCTACATGAACGAAAGAACGGAGAGTTTAGGCCGAGTACATGATAGTTTTCCAGCCATTTCTACTGTGATATCGAAGGAACTCGAAAGCTAATGATCTCAACATCTTATTTCGACTTTCAAATTTTCTCCTTTATGAACAAGCAATTTTAAAATGTGGTCTACATGACTATTTACACGTTCACCGATTTCTTCCTTGCAGCTGATCAAAGATTTACTCAAGCCGTCCGAGGAATGGAAGCCACAGCTTAGGACTTTACAGAATGAGTACAGAAACGAAATGGACGAGCAAAAAGAGCTTTCATGCTCGCAGAAACTGAGGACGAATTTGACCGGAAGGAAATCATATAGAGTTTAACATAAATGGTGATTTAAAAATTCTGCAGCAACTTTGTGTTTTCTATTAGTTGGTATTTCTGAGTAGAAAAAGATACAGCGAAGGATTGAAAGAGAAAAAGGAGAGATAGAGAAATAGAAAGAGATAGAGAAATAGAAAGAGATCTCAATATGAAGATAGATATAAAGAAATGATAGATACTAAGGGCGAGATAAAGAAGAAGAGAGAGATAAAGAGTGAGAGATAGTAACAAACATCTATATTCAAAGTTTGACATCTGACCCAGTGAGCTTACAAGACCCAATTGTAAATATCATGGAATTATGCTGGTGAATGCTTGCAATTTTAAAGAAGAAACAAGTGAGTGAAGCAAACAAGGTCATTGGTGTTTTCACAGAAATTGAAAAAAACACACAGAAATTAAAATATTATCTATTATTTTGGTATATTAACAACATGTTGATTTTTTTTATAAAAAAAAAATAGTTGTTTTTCATTAGGCACATCATAATATGTGTGAATAAATTCTACAATATGTTTTCCATCAAAAATAGCGTTTTTATCATATAAAACGTAATGCCCCTGAATTAAACAAACTTCAGGTTATCTTCATATATTGCACTGTTCATTTATATGTTTGATGATAACAAACGTCTTTGAGCGACTTTGATATAAAACATGCACAATAAAAACAAATATGAAAGCTACACAAAATGCTCTAAACATTATCCGTGATGGAAAAGCCATCTTATTATTTTCCACTATTTGTACAAGTTTATATTGACGTCACGTAAAATAGGTAACGTGTTAGAGTGTTGCAGTTTTTCAAATTACGTACGCGTTACGTCGTCCCTACAAGATGGCGTCTTTCAAAGAACACTACATAAGTAATAAAAAACATTGATTTCAATAGGACAAGAGGAAAATTTGCTCAAAACAAGCTCATTCTTATAGAGTCATGCTTCAGGAAAGTTAATACGGAAGAAGTGTACACCTTGAATAAAATTTAAATCGTATAAGATGCTTTTTTCTTATGCTTACTTCTCTTTAATTCTACTTCTAACTTTTTCTTTTGAGTACTAGTCATTTGAATCTTCTGTATACGACATTCCAAAAAGAAACAATTATAATAACTTCAAAATAAGATTTTTCATTAAGTTTTTAAATATTGCCTGAACAAGTCTTTAAAAGTCCTTTAGACTAAGCAAATGAATTCAGTTATTTCAGGACTTTCCTAACATTATACATGAATATAAAAATGTAAAAAAAAATCAAATAATTGAGAGTGATATAAAGGCATACAGCGAGAAACCAAAAAATGGATTGTTGTTGATTTCAGATAAACTTTCAATATACATGAACATGTGTCTGTGAATGTTATTAATGCTTGATCATCCTACAAATGGATCAGCTAAATCTTGTCTGAATTTTGTCATGATAAGCAAAATCTCCCTCTTCTATAATATTCATCCAAGCAAAATAGTGAGTTTGAAACTGGTCTAACACTACCTACAGTGATGTTATATGTAAATATATTATCACAAAAGAAATTGGGAATGTAAAACAAACTCAGTTAAATGAATCCTTTTCATCTTCTATAGGCATTTATTTGCCTAATGAGCAATTATAAGCTTGAAAAACTGTATAATTGACAAACAAGCATTGAATGAAGTAAAGTATTTGTATTTGTACAATATTTGAATTTTGAAACTCAGAAACTTTAGAATGTGATAAGGATACTGCAAAAAATAGTTAAAAAAAAAAAAAATTCAAAATGTTGTCTGATAAATTCCAACAGAGTAAACAAATTGATTCCAAAGTTCAAACAGATTGGATCAGTTTGGTCAACAATTCAATCAGAAATAGACCAAGTGAATAACCTTGAGGACACTATAAAACACATGCTTCACCCATAAAATTGTGGTTCCTTGGTCAAATCCAAAAAAGGTATTTGGTGCCTTCCGAAGAAATTAAGTCAAGTTAAGTTAAGGTTGGTTTATGACACAGATCCCATAGGGGTCCTCATCTCCAGTGCCATATCAACAATTTTTCAGTAATGTAACGGGTTTCTGGATCCACTGGTACTAGACTGTGGCAGACTTTGTTGCAGACGACTTTAGAAAACATTGTGGGAAAAGGAAAAATTGCTTGTAACGAGCAATTTCTCCTTTTCCAACAGGGTTTTCTGCTCTATCTGAAGAATGTTTTTCAATTTCATCTCATTTTGAAATGTCGTCTGCAAACTTTGGACAGTCCAAAATTTGTTGTTTGGGAAAGGGTTAAAGTAGATACGTATTCTTAGACCAAGACATTTTGATTCGTTTATGTTTACTAGACTAGGGCTCTTAAGTGACTTGCCAAAGGCCTCTCCCACCAAACCAGAGGTTTCGCTGGGGCTCGAACTCGCTACCCCAAGTTCTTAAACCACCATATTAACCACTGAGCTATGCAGGACATTGCATTCAGGCAGAGATTTTAAGATTGAGCAGAAAACAGGGTGTATTGCTAAAGGCTTATTTGGTGTAATTGGTGGAGAAGCACACATATAGCTTCTGGGCAACAATCTTTTCTTTCAATTTGATACTAACAGCCAATGTGGCTGAAATGCTTTCTTTGTATTTAATACATTTAATTAAGGTTATTTCTTTAATTGTTATGTGGTTTGAAATACAGTGTATCCCCTTCCTTTGATGACTCTTCAATATATAAACCATCTAATTCATTAACACCATTCAACTGAACCTCTGCCTCCTTTGCAAGGGCAAAAATGGCCTCCCCGTCTTGGCTTGACATGATCTTTAGGTTGTCGAAGTCCGCCAACCCATATTCGGCCGTACCCAACGCTACAAACCCACTTGGTGGAGCCCGACTAGGTATACTTATGTTGAACACTTGTTCCTTATTAAGCATTCCTGAGGCAAAACCATCCTGAAAGAAATATGAAATCATATCGTTTTATTTGATTTTATAGGGGTTAATGACATTTTGAACAAAGCATCATATTGATTTAGTTATGGGGGTTTAAGGACATTTTTAACAAAGCATCATATTGATTTACCTATAGTGGTTTAAGGACGTTTTTATCAAAGCATCATATTGATTTATTTATGGAAATTAAATGGCAATTTCAACAATAATTTAGTAATATCACATAATCACAGTGAATGTTCACTTATTCTTCCTTCATGGGTAGATTACAATCAATAGCCTTGGAAATAAAGTGATGCCTAAAGAGGCAATGATCAGAAATTCAAACGTCTGTCGCAAATCTTTAAATTTGCTTCATTGAAGGAATTTTCCTTTGTAATTGAGCAGATAGAGGAAGTTTTGAAAAATCAAATATACCAGACTGCCATCCTGTACAACTAACAGTAAACAGGTTTGGGGAATATCTCTCAATCTCAACTAAAGAGATTCTAAATAGAAGTAGTCTCAACACTAAGATGCTTAGTCAAGTACAAAAAGTAGGCAAGGAAATACATGTAGTGAGATGCCTAAAGATGCAACAATCAGGAATTTAAACCCAGATTTACAGGTTGCAGAGAGGGCCCATGTGATTTCAAGTTCTGTACTCTTACCACTCTCAACCCCACTCTCAGGCAAAGAGGGACTCTAGTTTCAAAGAAAATTACTTCTCATTCCACTAAGCCACAGAAACCCCTCACGTATATCCCAAGTTGTTTGTGTTAGAGTAAAGGATCATGTAGGAATTAATAAATTAATTTACCTTCAGCAGGAGTTCCAATGAATTCCAACCATCCGCTGTGACACTCACATCTTTTCTCAGAATTTGTTGTGTTCGTGCTGAAGTGTAAATGTAAATAAACGGAGTAATGTCAGTAAATGGTATACCTGAACAAAATGGATTGGGGATTTTATCATGTGACGCTAGTAAAGTGGTGTCAGAGTGCAATCATGCATGTACTTATGAACCAGGGGCCTCCGTGACCATGTGGTTAGAGTACAGAACTTGAAATCACATGGCCCCTCTCCGCATGGGTTCAAATCCTAAGAGGGATATGGATTTTCATGAGAGGCAGTCTCCTTACTGACTTACGGAATGCTGATGGTTCTACCCGCCTTGACCAGCCCTTATGGGCAGTTGAGTATGGGGTCTTCCTCCATCATTAACAGTCAGGCATCGCTACATAACTGAAATAATGTTGATGTGATCTTAAACCCATATAACAAAAAAAAACAAAAAAAAATAATGAACCAATTATTCCATCAAAGTTAAACACACAAATGCTTGTTACACAGGGTAACAGTGGCCTCGGACTCTGCTCCTTAGGGTTCAATCCCAATTAGTGGCAAGTTGAAAATTACTAGACTGGACCACCATTGGGCTTGCAGACTGGTTATGTATCCAGGAAGCTGTCTTCAAAGAGTGTTTTTGTAAGGTGTTTAAAGCCATATCAACAACTTTTCAATTATGTAACGACTTTCCTGTATCCACCAGTACTAGGCTAGGGCTTTGAAGTGACTTGCTAAAGGTCACTCCCAAGAAACCAGAGGTGTTGATCGGCCTCAAACCTGGGACACCAGATTTCAAAGTCCACCAACTTAACCACTGGACAGGTTTTCGGCATTTAAAAAAAAAAAGATAGGTGATGTCTTTAGTGCTGAGGATTGTTCAAATCACATTCTAACATTTGTTACAACTTGATAAAAGTCAATTACGCAGTTTATTTAACCCTTTCCCAAACGCCAAATTTTTGGCTGTCCCAAATTGAAAGAGTTTGCAGACAACAATTCAAAATGTGATGAAATTGAAAAATAATCTTCTGATTTGGCAGAAAACATTGTGGGAAAAGGAGAAATTGCTTCTTAAGAGCAATTTCTCCTTTTCCCATGTTTTCAAGAGTCTGCAATAAACTGGTCAAATGTCGTCATTGTTTGGTAATGATTTAAGAGTGTACAAACCTAGATCGCCTGTCACCTCTATGTAGCCATCTTTCGGAAACAGGAAGTAATAAATCCCTTCCGCCTCAAACGATGAGCATCCTCCTTTATTGACGCGTGCCGCGACAAAGACCCCTGATGTGGCATTAACAGTGCCAACCCTCGTGTCTACTTGGGCATAAATATCTGACCTGAAAAAAACCCTGGAAATTAATGTATCGATGTATATGTAACAATATTTGTTTAAAAAATGTCAACAACAACATTTTTTGTCAATTTTTTACAATGTATATGTCAACGTCATCATCAGGATAATGAACTTAAATATAAACAAATGATGTGACTTCATAAAATAATGCTATGTTACTTGGTCGAAAATAAATGTATGGGCTAAATAAATTACAATCTAAAGAACAGTTTACTTTAATAATGAAAGTAGAGTTTATATTAGTATGTAACAATATGTAAGAATTAAATGACTGGATGCATGTGTACCAACATTACATGAGCAGTCGATAATTTGTATTTATTACAAAAAAAACAGTGTCACAAAGGTAAAAACTGATTTAACCTTTATAGTGCTGGAACCGACTTCATGCTTATGCATACAGATTAGATCCAGGCCAACCGCCAAGTAAATTGTTGGCTGGCCTGTGATCTTATCTGTTTGCTACTCTGTGAGTGCTTCCTCATCAAAACTAAGCAGATAATCTATCTTAGACCTTGGAAACAAACGACACAAAAAATATATTTTAATTACCAAGCATTCTAAGCGTTTTAAACAAGCAACTTTCTTTAGTTACAATCGATTCGTTCATACCATAACAAAAGTTTTGTGTCTGTAATCTGCTATTACAATTACATGTATTTTGGATCCAACTGTTCAGCCTGTGGGTATTTTTCATCCTTGTAAGGATGTTTTAATAAGCAATGACATTTAAAAGAAAGACGAAAGCATCAAATTGAAGGTTATGCGAAATTACCTTAGACAACACTGAAGTTAATGTTACAATAGGAGGATTCACTCATGAAGATTGTTAAGGTAAGACCTGGGTAATGAAGAAAAGTCAGAATAACAAAATTAAAGATCAAAGAAAGCAGATGCCATTTTAAAATCAAGTTTCATATTACAAGAATCTTCCCTGGATTTGTACTTTAATGTGAAAATCAAAATTTAAAGGGAGGTACTAAATTTGAAATAAATAGCAAAATTGTTGAGATTCATTTTGTAAATATAAATTAAAAATCAGACAAATTTTGAAAATTGGCTCAGTGAATGTCTTCGAAGCGATGCATTTTTCATGAATTACATTTAAACTTATTCTTTTACCATTGAAGGTTATGCGAAATTACCTTAGACAACACTGAAGTTAATGTTACAATAGGAGGATTCACTCATGAAGATTGTTAAGGTAAGACCTGGGTAATGAAGAAAAGTCAGAATAACAAAATTAAAGATCAAAGAAAGCAGATGCCATTTTAAAATCAAGTTTCATATTACAAGAATCTTCCCTGGATTTGTACTTTAATGTGAAAATCAAAATTTAAAGGGAGG
Source organism: Cerastoderma edule (assembly GCA_947846245.1). Lineage (NCBI taxonomy): Eukaryota > Metazoa > Mollusca > Bivalvia > Cardiida > Cardiidae > Cerastoderma > Cerastoderma edule. The sequence goes on from OX401415.1 coordinate 33,870,941, forward strand.
TACTAAATTTGAAATAAATAGCAAAATTGTTGAGATTCATTTTGTAAATATAAATTCAAAATCAGACAAATTTTGAAAATTGGCTCAGTGAATGTCTTCGAAGCGATGCATTTTTCATGAATTACATTTAAACTTATTCTTTTACCAAAGCAATGACCAGTTTGCCATAACCCAGGTCTTACCCTAAGGTCACTGTTAATCTCGTTTTTAACCATTACCAAACACCAAACTTTCAAATGACCTTAATTGAAAGAGTTTGCGGACGACATTGCAAATTGTGATGAAATTGAAAACGTATCTTCTGATAGGGCAGAAAACATAATGGGAAAAGGAGAAATTGCTCGTTATGAGCAATTTCCCCTTTTCCCACAATGTTTTCCAGAGTCGTCTTCAACAAACTGGTCATATGTTGTCATTATTTTGTAATGGGTTTAGCCAGCATAGGAAATTGTGTTGAAATCCTTGTGTGTAAGACAACTGAAGGTTTTATGAAGATGTCAGTCATTCAGAAATATCCAGTAGGGACTTTCAGATTGATTTGCATCCTGTATTATACATTTGAATGCAGGGTATTTTCTAAATATAGATTTTTGTGTTGTCTGCTTTCCAAAACCTTGAATATCTGCTTTATTTTGATGAGGAAAGATACTCAGAGTTGCAAACAGGTTAGATCACAGGCCAGCCACCGATTAACCTGGCAGCTGGCCTGGATCCAAGCTGTTTGCATAAGCATTATGTTGGTTCAAGCACTATAAGGGTTAATAAAACTCCAGACTGAAAAAAACTTCATACACTGAAGTGGAGTCCCTTAACCCTTTCCCAAACGCCAATTTTCAACTGTCCCAAATTGAAAGAGTTTGCATACAACATTTCAAAATGTGATGGAATTGGAAAATAATCTTCTTTTTGGGGAGAAAACATTTTGGGAAATGGAAAAAACAGGCTCGTTACAAGCAATTTCTCCTTTTCCCAAAATGTTCTCTAAAGTCTCCTGCAACAAAGTGGTCAAATGTCGTTATTGTTTGGGAAAGGGTTAAAACAAGCTTGACTGTAATTGTTATAGATATAATTATGCATCTAGAAAGCAGGGGCAAGACACTATTTCATAGCTTTGTACTAGTACAACATACATAATAAAACGATATAACTAAAGGATTGCTGAAACCCAGTTCTTCTCAAAAATAAATACCTCTGGTTTTGAAGTTATTCGAAATAAAGCCTTGCATCAGGTAAAGGAAGAAAAACATGCCAGTTCAGCCAAGTCCCAACAATAGAAAATGTGAACTGTTCCAAATTGAAACCATCAGCAGATGACAAATTTAGCAAGCAAAATACAGTTTCCACACGATATGTGGTAGAAATCAAAGGAACAAAAAGATAAGCAGCTAGTTATCATTTTCAATGGTTTCTTAAAGATGCTTGTTCACAGAGAAAATTTGAAAGTCAAAATAAAATGTTTAAGTATCGTTGCATAATATAAAATAAGTGAAAGCATTGTTTATTCAGGAAGCGTCATCATACATTTATCTAAGAATGTACAGTCTATATGCTATAGATCTCAAAACCATTGCAACGCAATTGGATATAAATACATAATTAATTCACTGTGTACAAGCTCTAAAATCATAAATACAAACTAATCTTGATTTCAATGGGTTTTCTTCAGTGTTTATCCTACAAAAGTACAGCCGTTTTAGTTTTATATAGGAATTAAATTTTTCTTCCAAATTTCCTCACATCTGTGAACAAGTACTTTAAGAAAACCGTAACTGAAGCAGTATAGAGAAATATCAAAGAGTTAGGGGATAAAGATAAAAAAAGAAAGAAAAAAAGCCCCCTACCAGCTAAAATCTCCAAGAAGCCCCATAGGGAAAACCAGGTCTATAAAGAGGCACCAGAATATGGGATTTTCAATGACCATCTGTCTTAAAACTTGTTTGTGTTCCGGGTCAGACGTAGCTAGGACCTCAAAGCTACCAACTTGTGGGGAGAAGTTATAAGGTTCCTTGAAGACGGGGTAGCCTGAAGCGACAAAAGAGAGGAGTCTGGGAGTTGAGGGATAAATAGGTATGATTGCGCTTTGCCTGAAATCCAGGTCAGAGGTCATGCCATTCTTTGTATAGGGGTTTAGCACTGTGTCAACAATTTTTCAGATATGCTACGGCATTCTTGGATTCACCAGTAGTAGACTTGGGCTCTAAAATGTCATGCCAATGGACACAGCAACAAATCCAAAGGTAGGTTGGGGCTCAAACCAAATATCCCCAATTTCTAACATCACCATCTCAACCACATGGCCACACAGGATCTTTATACCATTCATTTTTTCACCAAATACTATGTTGTAGGTTCTTAATAGTGTTGTCTTGTTCAAAGGAATCTCTTCTGCAACATAAATCATCATGATGGTTATCCAAAATTTATTACATGTTAACCTAAGGTTTCCATAGGGCCCCATGGGAGATTAGCAGCAGTTAAAGGTTTTTTAAAGGTGCTTGTTCACAGATGAGACAACTTGCAAGTAAAAATATAAAGTATTTTTGAAAGAATGCAATTTTTGTATTGTTGTATCATATTTCATGAAATAAGCTATTAAATGCGAAATTGAATCAAAATGCGTCAATATATTCAAGTATGTATTGACAGTAAATGATGGGTTTCAAAACAGTTGCAAAGCTTTACGATCTGAATACATATTTATTCATTGTATCAAGGCTCTAAATACTGAAATACAAACTATTTTTTTTACTACCGATGGTTATTTTCCATTACGTCTCATACAACAGTACAGCTGTTATACAGTTTTGAAGACATTAAATCATAATATTCAAATTTGCTCACATCTGTGAACAAGCACCTTTAAATGAAGAATTTTCATGATAATATTGTCATAACCTAAAACCAAGAAACTAGGGATGTGCCTAAGCAGACTGATACAAGTTTATTAAAACTAGGAATGGCAATGTGTATTTGTTTAATTAAAAAAGACACTTGATTGGTATGACAAGAATTGAAACGCTACTCAATGTCTGTAAATTTGTCACTATCGTCCTTAAGCATTTCACAAACACCGGGCAGATAACATAAAATCATGATTACTGTCAAGATTTATAACTATGCTTGATAAGACAATAGTCCGTCTATTTCAAGAAAATCGTTTTTTCCACCGGATAATGCATTTCCTGGAACTAAACTTCTGTTTTTGGTATAATTCTTTACAAGTGGGTTGGATGTTTGTATGTGGATTGGTGTGTGTGTGCTAGGGTGTGTTGGGGTGTGTGTGTGTGTTTGTTTGTTTATGTGTGCGGATGTATGCGTGCTTGTAGCCTGGTTGATTACTTACTTTGGACTTTGTATTTGTACCTCATATCACAAATGTATGTGCTGAGTGAATAAAATAAACTGGTAATCAAATTCAGTATTCAGGTACTCACAATTTTCCTGTAGTTTTTTTCAGATGATAAACAGGATAAATATGCTGTATTGTAATTTAAAGTGTTGCACCTTTTACTTAAAAATTTCTTCATAATGATGCAATCAAAAGATATCAAGTGTTTTGAAAGACTTTAAACAGAAGAAAACAGTTAAATCTTGTGTGTAAAATGTATCACATGAAATCTAATCAGCAATTAAGTACCTGATAAAAGAAAAAAAATACTAGATTGTTAAAACTCATTCTCTTTGCCATCCCTAGCTTATACGGGTGCATATATTAAGGAAAAGGGTAAGGAACTAAGTCTCCAAGTAACAAAAAAGCAAGAACTTAAACTAAACAATTAAGAGGTTCAACTACAATCCAAGACAACACGGCTTAACATGGCATACCAACTATAATTCCCGATGACATTAAGAGAGCTTTGCACTTTCTCCGCATCGCACCATGCACATGGGTAGTCGAGAACCATCTGACGTAGGATGTTACCATGGGAACTGCGGGTAGAAACTACCTCATACGCTCCCACCTGCTGAGCTAGGTTAAAGGGCTCTTCAAATTCCCTGTATGCTGTTGTAGAAAAAACTGTTTCAGGGATCCAAACAATCTCAACACTATTTCAGCTATATTGTGGAGATCAGTGATTCTTTTATAATCTTGGTATTCCTTTCCTAGAAATGTTTACATATCTTAACCATAAATATGTCCAACATGAACACAGCAGCTTTAACAAATGACTTAAATAAGTTAACCAAAAGCATCAGTAGCATACAGTTCAAAGAATGCCTACAGTTCTATCTTTTACATTGATTTGTTTGTTTGTGTTGGGTGTTGGGCCATTTCAATGATTTTTCAGTCATGAGACCGTTTACCTGGATTTACCAGTACTAGGCTGAGGCTCTGTAATGTCCAGCCTAGAGCCAATCCCACAAACTAGAGGTACCTATGGGACTTGAACCTAATCTGCCTTCAAGAAACGCTACCTTGACAACTAGGTCACACAGAACTCTTTCCTTTTTTATTGAAAGGATTTCATTGCACCAAAAGAGAAAAAATTAGACATAGAAAAAACAATTGGTGGTGATAATCAATCGAAATAAAGAGAAAACACTCTTCATAAAAAAATTCTTCTTTTATCCCCAATGTTTCTCAGTCTTAGTTTTGCCTGTATATCATATTGTGTGGAGGAATGGGTAATCATGTATATTTATATCTATTTTGGTGCAACATGGCGTCACCATAATTACAGTTACTGTATGTTGCAATAACTGACTCACAACGATGGAGGAAGACCCTTAACTTAACTGCAAAAAAGGGCTGGTGAAATGAGGCAAAATTATCTGCATGATTTAAGCCAAACTTCTCATTAAAAATCAAGATGCCATCAACAGGAGTTGAAACAAAGCAGAGAGGGGCGATGTAAATTGTTCTGTAATCAATAGGCCCCAGTCAAGCATTGGAAATAAAAACCTAGGAAAAAGAGAAAATACCGGCCCTACTGCAGACGTTTCTGGAAACCAATATGGGAAAAGGAGAAATTGCTCTTAATGAACAATTTCTCCTTTTCCCACAATGACCTCTGGCCTATCAGAAGATTGTTTTTCAATTTCATCACATTTTGAAATGTTGTCTGTAAGGGTTTAAATCTACTTCCAACCCAATTATCTCAAATAGCTGAAAACAAACTCATGACTGAATGAGTGTTGAATGTGAAGGGAATGAGGATTTTCTTTCAAAATTGTAGGTATACCGCAAAGGAAGTAAATGATCTTTTCCTAACACTCCTTCTTTTATCAAGATTTAATCAATGTACTGGTTTAGTATCAAGGAAGCAGTCATTGTGAGTGACTTTGAAGAAGCTGCAAGCTTCCTTCACACTCAATGTAAAACAAATAGGTACAATCTAACTTGTGTTAAGCAACCACCATTTTAAGCAGCCAACCTGCCTTAAACAACCATGACAGAAAGTCCCATTGTTAGATTTTTAATGTACATCATTTTGTGGAAAGCAGCCAACCTGTCTTAAACAGCCAATTTACTCTGTCCCACAGGCTGGCCTCTTAACACAAGTTTGACTGTAATTACTGATAAAATAATAATACATTATGAAAAGTGAAAGTGGACTTACTCTCAAAGTCATCTGTATAAGGAAGAGGAAAAGGGGCGATATCTGGTATGGTAGGCTTGTCTCCTCTTGGGTTTACTTGTAGGGTAGTCAAGGTAAAAACTTCATCAACACCAAGGGTAAGAGTCACTGCTCCATTAATCACCTGTCAAATAACAGATGAATCAAGATAGGGTTTAACTACTTGCTTGGTAAGGAATCATTTCATGAGCTTAAATTGATCCACTGGTTATGTTTCTAGGAACCAGAAAAGAGAGTGACAAATATAAGAAGTAAGACTTTGCTTCACAATCAACATAAAATACATTAGTTCAACTGAGCTATGTTCTTACAACATGAAATTTCCTCCTTTCTCATGGTAGTTATCTGTTAAAAGAAGACAAGAACTTTGCTGAAGTGAAACCCCTGTTGTGCCAAACACCGGACCATGTGGGAGCTTGTGTGGTGGACATAGCTATATCTCCTTGATCTGTGTCCATGTTGGACGTCATTGGGGGTTGCTTCCCTGGCTTGGATGGGGCATTGAATTGGTGATTGAGTTTGTTTCTCATGGTGGTCATCTAGTTGGCCTTGCTTTCAAAACTTAATAAGAATTAGTTGGAGGACAGTGGTCCAGGGGTAGAGCATCGGCTTCTGGACACGAGGGTCGCGGGTTCGAATCATGTCAGTAGCACGATCTGTCTTGCAAACTTTCATTAATCAACATTCGGGGCGAGCACTGGTTGTGTATCCAGGAAGCAGAATAGAGTGTGATTAATCTTAGTTGAAAAAGCGTGTTTCACCATCGATGAAAAATAAATAAGTTTATAAGAGTAATTAATTGTCTTCTAAGTGACATGAACTCAAGTTTGCATACAAGTTCTGAAGCAAGCACAGAAGGATTCTTTACTTACTGGAATTTTTCCCACATACTTCATCAGGACAGAATCTTCACCATCAAAGCCAAGCTTGCTGTACCAGGCCTCTAGCTGGAACAACTTGGCCTGCAAAAAGGTTGCAAAAAAAAAATAGCTAGAAACTTGTAACACATGAATCAAGCTACTCCACATCTTAACACATTAAATATCTTTATCATTACACACAAGGGCATATTATTTATTCTCATCACTGTAGTGATTGAGTATCATAAGTCGAGATGGGACCAATCAAGCCATTGAACATCCATTAATGATTCAATTTCATTTGTTGATCAATCACAGAAAAAAAGGCGTAAAAATATCAGTATTGATGGACAGGGCATTCGCTGCCGGTGGCTTATATTGCCAAATGTGAAAAATCTCAGCAATTTAAGACAGAAATAAGAGTTTTGCGAAAGTGTTTGCGACAAACCGTATTTACTCTCCAAGACGATTCCAATGGTGTTGCTTATTACAATATTGTACTTTTTCATATAATGCTATCCATGCATATCTGTTTATATATTTTACCTAAGTTGTCAAGTATTACGAATTAAATTGAAATCCTTACAAACTGTTCAGTCAGCTGAACTGTAACGTTCTGCGGATAAACTTCATACTCAGGCAGAGCTGGGCGTATACATTTGGAATGATCATGACTCTGTAATAAACAAATATCAACATGATACATAATTATCAGCCCTAGTGAAGAGACGTGAAATACTCACAATCTATACCCATCTTTCCCAATTTAAAGACATGTCTCATTTTATTCAGTTGGTAGTATGTTTGATATAGAAAATGAGGTCCAGTGTTCAGAATCCTGGTTTGGCAAACATTTATTCTAATGAATAAGTCAATGTTGCAGGATTTATTCCTCTTCTATCAATTCCAATCAATTATATTATTTCCTTAAGCAGGACTTCACGCTGTGCAAAACATTCTAGTAATATCAGGGCTTTCCTGCACTTCACACAGTATCATGCTAGGACTTTCTTTTTCCAAAACACAACTCTCTGAAAAGAGTAGCACAAATAGGAATCCAACCCAGAATCCTCAGTTTACAAGCCACCCCATCTTAATAATTGAGCCAGCCAAGACCCTGTCTGTGGAATGGAATGTATGTTACCATGAACTGATAAAAAAAATTCAAAGATAATCAAAACCATCATGATCACCCATATGGAGAGCGGCCATGGGATTTCGAGTTTCTTACTCTAACCACTTGGCTAAGGAGGCCCTCGATGATAACACCTTAGGGGGGCATACACGGCCTTGCTGGTAGAGTACCCCTAGGTCACATAGGCCCCTCTCTAAGGTGTTAACAAGGTAGGGTTTATAGTCTCATTTCTACGCTAGGCATATTCAAGCGACTTTACAATTACCTCCCCAATCACTGGGTGATGAACCGGCCGTTTAAACATATGGCGCACAAGAGCAGCCACGGCACATTAGTTTATTCCCTCAGAGGTACCCATTTATACACCTGGGTGGAGAGGAGCAATGTGGGACACATTCTTTGCTCAAGAAAATTCCCATTGTCCAGTCGGATTCAAACCCAGGACCCTCTGGTCCCAAAGCCAATACCCTACCACTGGATTACGGTTCCCACATGTTTTATTAGTTGTCTTACCATTGTCAAAACAGACCATGGTCAGCTTAAGGGGCCATGCATGGCCTTGCAGGGCCTTGGTGTTGAAGCAATGCTAGGCTACGTAAACCCCCCCCCCTTCCCTAAGGTGTAATAAGATGTCTTACCATTGTCTCAAAGACCATGGTCAGCTCATGGACATACATGGCCTTGCAGGGCCTTGCGATTGGAGTACAAATAGGCCACATAGGCCACCAAAGGAGTGATCAGACGTCTTGCCATTGTCTCAAAGACCATAGACAGCTCACGGGAACAAACATGGCCTTGTGGGGCCTTGTGGTTGGAGTAAGATTAGGCTACGTAGACCCACCCACCCACCCTAAGGTGTAATTAGATATCTTACCATTGTCTCAAAGACCATAGTCAGCTGTGTACTATCCGGACTCTGTAATGACACGAGGCTTCCTCCTTTATTAAGGAGATGGACTCCAGTTCCATGTCCAAAATAATTCCAACCCGGAGAAGTGAACCAAGTTGTGTGGGCTGAAATAAGAGGACAGGTATTGTAACAGGTGATTCAAAAATAAATTGCAGGTTTTTTTTTTCCTTTCATTAGGAAGAGGCCCAAGCCTGTTGAATTTGGGAAGTTTCATTGCTAAAATTGCTGATTTAGGAAACCAAAAGGCTGGTATGACTTTGATTTTTTTGGGAAATCTGCATCATTTTAAAGAAATTTTCAAATGGGAAGCAACCTTTTATAAGACCCTGATTTATAACAGAGAACACCCTGAATTCTGTCATACAAGTAGAAAAGGCTCCAATTGGGCAATTTCACCTTTTTGTCCGAACATTTCCTTACAAAGATCATGACAGAAATGCTAATCTACCAGAAGATTACTTTCCAATTTCATCACATTTTGAAATGTCATCTGCAAACTATTTCAATTTGGGACAGTCCATTTCGAAATGTCATCTGCAAACTCTTTCAATTTGGGACAGTCACAAATTTGGTGTTTGGTATAGCGTTAAGACCACCACCTTAACCATTGGGCAATGCACAACCCAAATTAAACCAGTAGAAAATCAATATAAAGGTTTGATTGTACGCACCTGTCATCCAGATCGGGGCCTCTACCCTGTAGTGACCACTCCATGGACTAATGGCGGTCATCAAACCATCTCGACTAAATGGCAACGCGTCATAGTAACTCGCAATTAGATTCCATGATATTGTGCTGTATAAAAAGATCAAATGTACAAGCATTCCATTTAAAGGTGTTAGCGCAACAAGAACTACTCGGGCATTTCCGTGAGCTGAGAAATACACTTCAGATATAAGTATAGGCCTTACGATATTTCGGGTAAATCGTCCTGGGCTTATAACACATTCCCTATAAGAGTCAATGTCCAAGTACACTGACGTGAGTCTTGCGAGAAACAATATGGCAGCATCACCATTATCTCAGAGGTGTTTTATTGGATAAAGCCCATGAGTTTCTATTGGTGTAAATGCTCATTTATTCTTTATGGTGTTTACACTTCTGATTTGAATCAATGTTCAACATTTGATTTATATAAGCCAGAAATACCATTTCTCCTTTATTCAAACTTTTTTCATCAAGGAAAATGAAAAAAGAAGTATCAAAACATCAGAATTAATATCCAATTTCATAATATTGTGCCATAAACAAATGAAATCAAACTTATCAAATTATTCTATTTTAATTGGCTTGACTGTTATTGGTTTTTATTCTTTTGAAAAATGATGATGAAGGATGTCATAGGCACCTGCTTGACAATTGCGGAAAAGGTTGGCTGGCAAAACAAACTTGTATTACCATTTAAATATAGATCATTTCTGGCCTGCTTAACCATTGAGGAGAAGGTTGGCTGGCAAAACAAACTTGTATTACAATTTGAATATAGAATATAGATCATTTGTAGATTGCAAACATTCATCAGGAAGCTAAATGCATTCTTTCTTCAACAATTTGTTCTGCAGACATAATTAGCATAATATGATTGGTCCATCATTGTAAAAAAAAACACATAAAACAGTCATGATTGAACATGGATGACTTTCCTATTTGATATCATTCCTACCTTGTCATGTTTCCAATAACATAGTTTTGGTTAAGAATCTGCAATGTAAAATACAGATATTTACAGAGATATCCTTTAAAACATAAATAATGGTGTAATCTTAAAAGTTTGCATTCAAAGATGGAAATTTGAAGAATAGTCATTTAAAGCCAAATTAGATAGTTTTTATTTTGATAAAAAAATATATAAGTGAATAAACACATATTTTAATCCCAAAGTGTGACATCACTCTTAAAATCTACTGCATATATACTGTACATATTTAGATAAATTGAAGCTTCCTCAATTAAATATGCTTTCAATAGCTACTTTCCATTGTATGCAAACAACACTAATGTTTCAACAATATCTTATTTCAAATTTCAATTTTCTTGTTTTGAATAAGCTTGGTTATGCTTCCTGGGTGGATAACCAGTACTTTTGCCAAATAGGATCGCAAAGTGGACCGCTTCTTATGGGATTCAAACCCACTACTTTCATGTCCAGAGGCATATGCTCTACACAGTCAAGATGCAAAATCAATATGAAATACAAAAGTTTGAACTAAACTTTCCATGTCTATTTATTAAATCAGTTTGTTAACCCTTTAGAATTGTGGGTAATTTTTCTAAAATGAATAGATATTTGTGTCATATGCTTTCCAAAACCTTAAATATCTGCTCTATTTTGATGAGGAAGGATATGTTTACTTGGCCGCTGGCCTTGATCTAACCCATTCAAGCATGAAGTCAATTCTAGCACTAATTAAAACAGTTGATTAAATTGTCCAATACTCCACTTACCCTAGCCCAGCATCCTGCCCCTATGTTGTCGTTATACGTACTATAGTCTTCAGAAGACCACAAAGGCTTTCCAGTCTTCACTGCATTCTGGGTGCTTTTTGTCCCAGGGTAGTGGGTGCTGTAAAAACAAATGGGCGTTTATGTTAACCCTTTACCAAACCTCAAATTTTCTACTCTCCCAAATTGAAAGCGATTGCAGACGACATTTCAAAATGTGATGAAATTCAAAAATAATCTTCCGATGGGGCAGAAAACATTGTGAGAAAAGGACAAATTGCACTTAATGGCAGAAAAATTTGTGGGAAAAGGAGAAATTGCTCCTTAAGAGCAATTTCTCCTTTTCCCACAATGTTTTCCAGAGTCGCCTGCAACAAACTGTCCAGATGTTGTTATTGTTTGGTAATGGGTTAAAACAAGATATTGTGTACTGACCCAATTGCATATACAGCATCTGCAAGCTCCTGATCGGATAAAATATTCTCCGAGATTGGACTCCATAGACTATCCGAGGCAACGATTCTCACATCTGTGAAGTTTGCAAGGTCCAGCTTCTTCCTCAATAACTGTATGAAAAAAGGATATCCCGTCATACATCTAAGAATAATATGGATTAACCCATTATCAAATAATAACAACATTTAACCACTGTGTTGAAAAAAGACTCTGGAAAGCATTGTTGGAAAAGGAGAAATTGCTTGTGATGAGCAATTCTTCCTTTTCCAACAATGTTTCCAGCCCTATCAGAAGACTATTTTTCGGATTTCATCACATTTTGAAATGTTGTCTGCAAACTCTTTCAATTTGGAACAGTTAAGTCCTTTTTGTTGGGTAAAGGGTTAATGCATGAGTTGGCTTCTGTTTATCCATAAGAAACGAGTGAGCAGAGCAAATATTTCAAAAACATTTCTAGAAGTTTATTTCATTTTTGTCTTTTTTTGTAGTATTTTAAATGACATTTCATTAGCCATAGTTATATGAAGTTAACTTTTTCCAATTCCATACCTTCAAATGGTATCTTACTACAGTCGACCCGCAATAATCCGAACGTCGTTTATCCGGATTATTCACCATCCGAACAGAATTTTGAGGGAACGGTCCTTACCTTCATCAATTTAACTGTTTAATGCGGAAAATCCGCGCTCCGGAACCGGACAAAAAAAATCTGGAACCAACAGTCACTTTTCATAGTATATGTGTATGGCTAGTCCGGAAACCAGTTAAATCGTTTATTTTGCGGTTACAGTTGAAGGGATAGGTTTTCTGTTGTAAACGGCATTCACACGTTTTGCAAACTGGCATGTATGCTTGACCATAACATGTCACCTAGTGTAGTGTACTGGAAGGTGTTGATCGTTTGTTAATCGGTCATTCTGTCAGTTGATTGGTCTTACATAATTGTAATTACGGTCGCATGTCGATAGTTGAGTTTGTAAAAGGTGTTGATTGGCTGATTGGCTGCTTAGACAGCGATCGGGAGACAATGTCTGGCAATCATTTTCAATTATTACTCAATCGATATGCTCCTTTTCCCTATAAATAAACTCTCGACAATCCCTCCCTATCTCATTTCTCTATATTGAAATAAGAAGATACAAATAAACACTTCCTTAACACACTTTATATTTCCCTTAAAAAAAATGATAATTGTGTATTTCTTACTTCATAAAAATTATCATGATACACTGACACCGTGTAAAGGTAAACATTTTGCTTTAACTCGCATATTCTTTATTCCTGAAAATTCGTTAATACGAACATTTCTCCTGGGAACGAAAGTGTTCGGATAAACGAGGGTCCACTGTAGTCACTTTTCAAGAATCAACAACAGGCATGCATACTTATCTAGCATTGAGAGAGCAAACACCAAAGGGGGTCAACTCTGTTGTATTCATATTCCTATGGGTTTTACATCACATCAACATTATTTCAGTTATGTTGCCATGCCGACTCTTCATGATGGAGGAAGATCCCATACTCAACTGCCCAAAAGGGCGGGTCAACCCGGTTGGAACTATCAGCATTCCGTAAGTCAGTCGGAAGACTACCTCTCATGAAAATTCATATCTGTCACCTGGATTTTAACCCCCGGGGATAGGGGCCGATGGGATTAATTTTGTACTCTAACCACTAGGCAACTCAGTTGTAAGAATTTTTTCACAATTGCCGTAAACCAAAAGTAAGCTTAAATGTGTATCCGGTATCTAATTTAGGAAGATCTAAAAATGTGAACTTGAGTTATTAGGGTAGGCCTCTTGCACTGCGGGTCCTGGGTTCGAATCCCTTTTAAGTAAGGTGAAAATTGCCAGGACAAACCCACAAATCAGCAAAAGTACTTGTTTAGTATCCAGGAAGCAGTCATTGAGAGTGAATTTGATAGGCTTAATCAAGCTTCATTCACATTTGATGTAAAAAAAAAAAAAAATACAAACAAACAAATATATATATATGCAATGAATATTTGAGTCTATCATTTGAAATTCTTTTGGTATGACAGAATACTTACCTTTATATAACTTGCATTGTAATTTCTTTCATTCCATATCTGTAAATAGCAAAGAACATGTAACTATTTAATCAAGGATCTAGACAATTGATGCACAAGCTTAGATATAAAATAACTTGTATTCAAGATAAAACAAAAGAAAATTATGTGATATGAAAGATATAAGATAAATTGTATCCAAGATGATATAAATGAAAATTATGTATCCAGGCTAAGATATAAGATAAATTTTATCAAAGATAATACGAGAAAATTATGTTTCCAAGCTGAGATATATGATAAATTACAAGCAAGAATATTAGAGATTAAGTCAGCGATGAAAAAAATAACCTATAAATAATATCAAAGCCTTAATACGAGAGAATTGGTCAGCAATTACAAAAAAGCAATTGATTGGTGCATTAGATTTGTGATATAAACTGATATCAACTTCATCAGCTCTTTGATAGTTTGAAACAAAGGTTGACTGCATATATCAAGATATGACTTTTAACTTGGAGATTAACCCTTAAAATGCTTGATATATTTTCTAAAAATAGATTTTTCTGCTGTCTGCTTTCCAAAACCTAAATATCACTTAATTTTGATGAGGAGAGGTTACTCATGCATATGCAAACAGGTTAGATCACAGGCCAGCCACCAAGTAAATTGGCGGCTGGCCTGGATCTAACCTGTTTGCATAGGCATGAGGTTGGTTCCAGCAGTACAAGGGTTAAAGGCACATCAAAGGAGATGAGTTCATATAAATTACTGAAAAAATATATGGAGTTCTTTTATTATGTTCATTAAAGTCATGAGAATTAATTTACAAATGCATTTACACCCTATTAAAAAGACTCCTTTAATATAAGTTATTTTGTGCTTGATATATAGTTGTCTCCAATTCAATCATGTTTATCAACAACCTGTTTGTTTACATATTCAAAATAACAAATACTGATTGGTAGGTTTAAATATTTGTGCATCATATGCCAAGGTCAGAGGTGAAAAATGAGGCATTCTGAATTATCAAACTTGCTAATCTGGGTTATTTCTGGTTGACTTTCATGTTCAAGTTTTGCTGATGGTTTTTTGTGGTGATAACTAACTTAATCTGATCAAAAGTTTACCAAATAAGATAGTTTGATTTAGCATTTATCTCCTTTTATGAGCCTTTAAACACCAATTAAAATATTCTTATCATTCTATAGGAAAGGAATCACTGCAGGAAAAAAGAAAAAATTATTCCAAGTAACTTCTCATGTCAATAGTGATTTAAAAGGGACTGAAACAGACCCGTAAACGCTTGCAAATGATTTTGAAATATGTTGAAATTATTCAACTTACCGGTAATTTTCAAGACACAAATATTTATCAATATAAATAAATGTTTATACGTCTAAGTCTATAAAATTTATGAAGAATATGGTATTTCTAGAATTTTTCAAAATCATTTGTGAGCTTTTACAGGTCTTTTTGTATGTTATATATTTCATTGCCATTTTGCTAAAATAATAAATATAAAAAGAAAGCCTTACTCCAACATAATTCATCCTGAGTTTATAATGAGTCCATGCCCCGTTGATGAACTTTATGACATAGTCTGCAGTCTGCCCAATGTCGTGGTATGGGTTCCGGGTTCCATTCCCAACCCAGGCAGGAAAAGCCCATGGTAGACAGTACAGTAGAATATCGGGATTTCTCTATAATAGATATTTATCACATTATTCAAATGGGGTTAAATGCAGTGTCAACGATTTTACGGTAATGTTAAGGCTCTCCTGGATTAACCAGTACTAGGCTAGAGCTCTTAAATGTCTTCCCAAAGGACATTACCACAAAACCCGAGGTACCTGTGGGGCTCGAACCAGGGACCCCAAAGTTCTCAGATCACCAACTCATCCAGTGTGCTATGCATGACCCATTAAATTTATAAAATCTTTGTAAGAAACAAATTTCCAAAGATGAAAGTGTTGTAGATCACAAGGATTTATGCATAGATGATGTTTTAGAAATAGAACCATGGTAGGCAATAGAAAGGAATCTGCAGTTGAATTACTTAACAAGACCTATCCATAAGTCAGTGTATTTACTATTTAAAACAACCTTCAAAAATATGTAATTGGAATGGCATATGTTGATAGCCGAATAGAAAATTCAAAAGATGGACCTGTGTGAAAAATAAAACTTGGACTCTAATAACATGAGGATATTGGGAAAGGCTTTTGTACATATCTTAAATGAAGATCCATTAACCCTTTCCCAAACGCCAAATTTTCGACTGTCCCAAATTGAAAGAGTTTGCAGAAGACATTTCAAAATGTAATAAAATTGGAAAGTAATCTTCTGATAGAGTAGAAAAAATTGTACAAAAAGGAGAAATTGCTTGTGACGAGCAATTTCTCCTTTTCCCACAATGTTTTCCATAGTGTCTGCAACAAAGTGTCGTTATTGTTTGGTAATGGGTTAAAAGGACTTGTCTGTAAAATAAAAACAAGGAAAATGCCTGTGTTCATTGATAAATTGAAGATCCAAAAGATGTGCCAAATTAAATAAGGATTGAAATAGCATAAAGGTATTGGGAAAGACATATTTACATATCCTATATACATATCTGCGTTACACCTACATTCAATATTCGGAAGAAGAAAATCAAGTATACGACTTCAACATACCTTTTTAGCCTCTAACATAAGCCACCACTCGTAACCTCTCTGATAATTCTCATCCCAACTGTAATGCATGTGGGAGGCTTCCGTACCATCTGTAATGTGGATAAGGGTTGATACTTGTATTTAGTCAAACAGATAAAAAACGTTTGATCTATTGGTGTTTTACATTGCATCAACAATCAGTGTTCTCAATAAGAATTGGTTAAACAGGCCAAAACAAAATCTAATATCTTAAGAGGCCACTTGGAGGTTGGATGGGGCTCATGGGGGTTCTTAACATCTCTGCAAATTTAAACCGGCCAAAACATATTCTGAAGCAGTGATTTTTAACTGCGGCCTGTTCTTATTGATAATACAGAATAATGGTTTGGTTAAATTGGAATCCTTGGCTCATTAGGGATGGAGTAAGACCCCAAGCTTAAGGTATATTATCCATAATCCGCCATTTTGAAACTCATTCCTTCGATTACTTTGGGCATTCTCGGTATACATCAGCCTTGTCTGCAAGTATTCGCATTAAACATCTGTCTCAGCCAGAACCATTTGAAAAAAAACGAACAGATCAGGTTCTAACCAATGTTTACCAAGAACGACCAAAGTAATCCGATGAAAGCATGAGTTTCAAATTGGCGGATTATGGGTATTCTATCTTCTCTGCTCATAACTGCTGGTCAAGCTTAGTAAAGCCATTAGCATTACATTGGTCAGTCAAGAGACTATCCTAATGAAAAACCAAATTTTGACTATCCTGCTTTAAACCCTTTCTACAGCAGAGTTCTGTACTCTACCAATTAGGCCGGTATGGTCACTAAACACAAACTATAATTCAGTACATGTAACTTATACCTAGGGATCTCAATGCAAGCTTAGAGTTAGTCCTTCATTTCTTTGAGGAACTAACTATATATTACATAGACTACTAATTACATCGCAAATAGGTGTGTCACTTTCTTTAAATGCACCCAATACCAGAGATCTTACACATGTCCTAGTACGGGATTTCATTATGTGATCCCCAATATGTGAAAAATCCTACTTCAGAACATGTGAAGTCACAGTGAAGAAGAATATCTTTTTAAAGAAATCTTAGATATCCAAGTTTCCACACCCCTGTGAACAAGTAGCATTAACCCATTACCAAACAATAACAACATTTCACCATTTTGATGCAAATCCCTCTGGAAAACACTGTGGAAAAAGGAGATATTGCTCATAGCATGCAATTTGTCCTTTTCCCACAATGTTTTCTGTCCTATCAGAAGATTGTTTTCCATTTTCATTTAAATTTGAAATGTCGTCTGCAAACTCCTTCAATTTGGGACAGTAAAAAATTTGGCGTCTGGTAAAGGGTTAAGCCTTTCCTTAAGAGCCCTTACCTGTACTCTGAGCATCTCCGCCAATCTCCACCTTTAACATACTTAACGAGGCACCATATCCCGGCTGTGGAAATAATACAGGGACTTTGGAGATATGAGATGTAAATAACAATTTGCCTCACACATTGTTGTACCAGGACATCAGTTACAAGGGTTGTGTGAGAGGAGCAATTACTCTTTTTTATCTTAACCCATTACCAAGCAATATCAACATTTGACCAGTGTGTTGCAGACGACTTAGGAAAATATTGTTGGAAAAGGAGAAATTGCTTGTCATAAGCAATTTCTCCTTTTCCTACATTGTTTTCTGTCCTATCAGAAGATTATTCTACAATTTCATCACATTTTTGAAATGTCGTCTGCAAACTCTTTCAATTTATGACTGTCAAAAAGTTGGCGTTTGGTAAAGGGTTAAGTCAATATCTCATTAAAAAACAAAACATCATATGTTAACATTAGAAACAATAAGGTCAAAAGGATTAAACAGAAGCATGTGGCTTATTAAATGCTCCCTACAACCTTTGATCCTGAGGCTGACGCCATTCCAAACGATCAGAGCGATTCTAGCGAGTCTGAGACAAGGTAGTTCAAAAAGTGTTTTATCTTGCAACTTCTTTGCATAATTTTATTATCAAGAATACAGTGCAAGCTGAAAGTTTGTGATTAATGTTTATAAAGGAGTCTTACTATGCTCTTGGATTGAACCCTTAATCTAATCTAGACATTATAGTGTTGGCAAATCCACCTATTCATTTGATATTTGGAGCACAACTTTAAGCCACTTTTGTTAGTATTTCAGTCTTTATAGGTATTGTCAGTGCACATATCCATGTTTCTGATATTCTTTCCAAGCAGCTGATTACTTTCCTATATACGTATCAAGCATAGATACAAAAGATCACTGATCTTATAAGACCCCCCCCCCAAGAGTTATTGCCCATAATTTGTTTTTCCGGTATAATTGCCCTATTGATATGATGTTATATTGACATTTTTAAAATGAGTTAAGGACAGTGGACCAGGTTGAAACTTGTGTGTAGCTGGGATCATTTTGTGACTTTTCATTAAGCCGCATTCAGCATGACTACTGGTTTTCTTTCCAGGAAGCAGAATTGAGAATTATTAATCTAAATTTTGAGACACTGTTCCACATCTAATATTATACAAATAAGCTTTAACTAACTAAACTTTGAAAAGAATATAGCCTGAGGAAGGTCTCAAACGCGGACATGTATATTCAAAGTTTCACATGCTACAAATTAAGGTCTTACTAGACACTGACGAAAATTTACCTTAAAGAGATAATCCAATATCTGATCTCGCTGCTCTTCTGGGTAGTTAACTAAGAGTTTGGAAGTGGCCTGAAATTACATGCGAAAATTATTAGAACAGAGTAATATCATCATCCGCCCATATTCAGAATTTGTAACAGGTCCAAATTAAGAACAGTAAGTAAAAACAAGCTGAGCAGTTAAAAAGTTAATTCACTTTTAGATAAAGGTTGGATTCTACTGTGACGAATAGATGCATTGCTTATTGTGTGGGGAAATGAAATCAGAGTCTTCTGATACATAGGTCTTTGTCAAATAAAATTGATTTTGGGACTGGATTGATTGATTGGTTTACTGAAGATTTTACCTCCTGAAGATTTCGCCTTCAATGAAACAATTAGTTAATTTAGTAAACCTATGAGTTTTTTTTTTTTGCAAAGCGAATGTATATAAAGATATGGCTAACTTTTATGTAGCATTGTAGGCGAAATTGTCAGTAGGCGAAACCACAGGGAGATATATCATAATAGACCTTTATTAACACTATATATACACAAGGGAAACAACTTCAAAGAGAAACTAGTCTCAATAATGATCCGTGAACGAAGCTTTTTTCGTCATTTGGACATTTATCGTGCTTCGCTACGTCTCAAGTCCAACGTGATTTTTATGTTACAAAATTTCGAACGACCGACTCAGTGCTTTTAACTTGCGATTTTTCGTTTTCAAAGGGACCAAAAAATAAACGGAAACTTGAAATACATACATAAATCATTTATAAATCGTCTCAGCCCACACAAGTATCCAGTACACCTCTTATATGCGAGTTATCTATCAAGAAACATCGACGATGCTCAAAAATAAACAATCGCCGTCCATGTTGTTTACCAACGGCCGCGAGATTCCCACGGATATCTTGCGGGTCAAAGGTCATCGCATTATGTATACAGTTTGGGATGAAGTACGCGTCTTTCACCCTAAAGTCGAGTTGTACTAAGTTGAGCTCTCTTCACATACAGATTCGGAGAAGATATGCTTGGATAAGATGTCTTTTGCAAACCAGCATTTGAAGCATAGTCCGTTATGGTTCTTCTAAAATAACATCCTTGTTTTTGTTATCTATTAATTCGCTTATTTTGTTTAAGTAGGCCTATTACGTGATTGTAGTGTTACCAAAAACAAAAAAATATATATACTTTTTTTTTTCAAAATGAACGGAAATCATTTCATGTTTTGTTTTGAATCCAATCTAACAGGAATAAGGATCATTTAACCCTTTCCCAAACAACACATTTTCGACTGTTCCAAATTGAAAGAGTTTGCAGACGACATTTCAAAATATGATGAAATTGGAAAATAATCTTCTGATAGTGCAGAAAACATTGTGGGAAAAGGACAAACTGCTTGTCACAATCAATTGCTCCTTTTCCCACAATGTTTTGCACAGTATCTGCAACAAACTGGTCAAATGTCGTTATTGTTTGGGAAAGGGTTAAAAGTTTGATTTATAAAATTGTGATTGGAGCGATATTTACGCCTAGCGTAAAACGCCTGACGTCGGACCGATAAAACTTGTAGTTGATTTCCTTGAAACTATAACAAACTATTTCCTTCACCTGTGTTGGATCGGTGATGTTCAGTCCTATGAACACCAAACATATATACTTACTGCAACTAGTGTTTAAAAAGTTACTCATGAAGTATTACGTTGGGTGTTCATCGGGTACATGCTATCAGCGACCTGCATGTGAACACCGCGTAACCAAAGCCTATCTATCACGTATTTACACAGTAGATTTAATGTCAAAGGAATAAAACAACACATTTTGACATAATGAATATTTTACTTAACACCTTCATAACAATATGTCGTTGCACAGTGTTTATAGTGCTTGAAGAAGGGGTGGGGATCAATAGTTCAAGCTTATTATCATCAATCCTCTACCAGACAACAAGAGGAATCTGTGGGTTTGTTTTGTAGACGACGTTATATACATGTGTCGTAAACCTCGCCTCGGGTAACGAGTTTTATCGGGTTCGGGCTCTGGATAAAAATTGTGTAACTCGGGTTAAACAATTAGTTAGTCAGGATCACACCACTAGCTTTTAAATTAAATGACAATTAAGGTAGCTAGAGCCTAACAAGAAAAATAACAAAATATTAAAAGGAAATAATAAAGATTTTAATCCCTTAAAGTTACAAAGTCAAGTTATTAAACCAAAATGAAACAAAATGCTTTTCCAACAATGTTTCTAGTTCGGACATAAAGTGTTCAATAAAGTTCAATCAAATTATAAAGGATAAATTCACAAAGTCAAAACGATTAAATCTGTTCAAGCCTATCCATTATCATCAATTCCTCATCAGACACCATGAACAAGGAGGATCTGGGTTTTTTTTTTTGCAGACGACGTTATACGCATGCAATATTGGTATATTAGGAGCAAGTGGTGCGCTGTGTTTCAAATGATATCAATTCTACAATTCATTCAAATTACGAACCTATAATGTCAACCTATTTACCAAATGTAGTACCTTTATACATGTACTTGAATCAGGCTTCTGTACCGAAATGAAATGTTGCTCATAAGAAGCGAATTTTCAATTAGTTACATTTATTTCAACTCCTTTTTAATTAAGAACTTTAATCTGTTGTTACAACAATTTGTTCCGCCTGTTGATCGCTGAAATTTGGACTTCTAACAGGTGTTCAATGGAAGTATTCTTTTGGAAAAACTGCTCCTTTACAGACCGTTTCCCTGTGAATTCACATAACTTCCTACAAATACTACAACGAGTACACGCAGTGCATTCACAAACGGGACACTCCTTTGCAAAACAATAATTTGAACTCTGTATTTCACACTTGTCCATTCGATGCGTTAGCAATTGACTTAAATCTTTCTCTCCACAAGATCTCTCATATAGTCGTCTGTGATTGATTTCATAAGGGATTTTCCATATGGAAACAGAATTCTGTCCTACACGTCCACTACGCCTAACATCTTGCCAGTACGAAAGAACACTTTTGGAAGCCCTCAATGAACGATCACTTCAATATCGGGTACGTTGACCCCAATTACCTACAGAACACGAATGGAGGAGGCAGGCGAACAGAATTCCTTTATTATCCATTTTTTGTTTGTTTCTTAGTCCTAGAACTGTGAAACATTTCCACGATCCTTCCCCTTGTGGCCTTAATACTGTCTTTGTATACTTGAATCAACAAACACCTTTCAAAGGAGGTCACACTTACCCAATTTGTCACTCGAGGCAAACCATCCAAAACAAAGAAGACCAAAGGTATTTCAATTTGCGTCAGTATGACAATTAAAGACCATCACATTTGATTATTAAGTAAGAGAGAGAACAAATTTTGCCGAAAATAAGAAAATTAACGTCGAAACAAGTTTCACGGCATAATTGACCAAGTGCCATCGGCGTAATAGAGCAAAATTGACAGGTTAGTGTGATCAGAGACATAGATGTTATGATTGTAATCTATGTCTCTGGTCTGATAAAATATATTATCTCCATTTAAGTTTTTATTGAAATATAACGGAATACTATCATAATATATCAAGTTAACTTACAAAAGATTAATATGAGGGGGAAAATGTCGCCCTCGATCTACATTACAGTGAGGGGACAAATGTGCGCCTAAACCCATTACTAAACAATAACCAAATTTACCAGTTTGTTGCAGACGACTCTAGAAAACATTGTGGAACATGGATAAATTGTTCTTAACGAGCAATTTATCCTTTTCCCACAATGTTTTCTACCTAATAGAAAGGTCATTTCCAATAACATCACATTTTGAAATGTCGTCTGCAAACCCTTTCAATTTGGGACGGTTGAACATTTAACGTTCGGTAAAGAGTTATACAAAAATGGGGGCAAATGTTCGTGGGGGGGGGGCAACTTCCCGTATATCATTTCGCAAGTTTCAGCCAATGCGTTGAACTAAGTCTGCAAGAAGCGCAATTTAACTTTCCATGTATTTGGTTTCAATTAGGAAAAATGACGGCCTCAACTTTGTCTGGACTTCTCATTTTTAAAACAAGATAGTTAACACCGTCGAATTCCATAAATGAATCTATTGTTTCAAAAGAAGTAACAAAAACATATATAATCAGATGATGAAAATACTGTGGGAATTATTTTAGTCGAAGTACAGTATCAAGTGCTCACAAATAATGTACTCCCGCCAAACGCGTACAACGTTACTAACAGTGATCGAGTGTAAATAGAGTGTTGACATGTATATCGGACCGTGTAACATAACCCAGAGCGAGACTTAGCATCCGGATGTTTCGGACTTTTACCTCAACGTTTGAAAGCAGGTTTTATGTGTGTGATTTAAATCAAAGTTTTGGATATTTATACAATAGTGACACTTTTGAGACTTCACACATCGACAGATAAAAGGTTGATCTCCAAATCAGTATGTTTGATTTCATAATCCATTGCATATTTATGGAATGATAGGTGGTTAAACATGCGCAGAAAATCTGTGCGCAGAAAATCTGTGCGCAGAAAATCTGTGCGCAAAAATCTAACGTAAAAATCACGATTGACTCTGGACTCGAAGGCGTCAGTCAAAATAGCAATAGCCTTCGAGACCAGTTATCTGGACTAAAGAGAAACCAGTCCTGACGTTCAGGAATATAGACTGACAAACGCGGAACGTCAGAACTGGTTTGTCTTTGAAGTTGTTTCCCTTGTGTATATATATAGTGTTAATTAAGGTCTAATATGATATATCTCCCTGTGGGCGAAACTGTCAGGAGGCGAAATCTCAAGCCTGTGTGAATATCAACAGTTATCTCGATTATTACATAGAATTTATGTACATACTCCCCCGCCACTAAGCCCTCCGATTCCCTCATACTGTCTACCCATTTCACCGGTATTGTCAACCCTGTAGACATCATGGCAGTTCACGATGATTCCACAAACTAAAATTAATACGACACACCAGCTACTGTCTGCCATTTTTGTTGCTACAACCGAATGGTGTGTCATATGACAATCACGTGACTTTTGTGATTAAGCGAGAATTCGGTCTAAGGGAGGTAAATGCAACAGATTGTCTTTGAAATTTAGACGGAGGTATCTCCCCTTAAACAAAGAAAAAAGCAAGAGAAGAACAAGAAGAAGAAGAAGAAGGAAGAGGAGGAGGAGGAGAATGAGAAAAAGAAGGAGGAGGAGGGGGAGGAGGAGAGAGGAGAGGAGGAGGAGGAGGAGGAGGAGGAGGAGAGGAGGAGGAGGAGGAGGAGAAGGAGGAGGAGGAGAGGAGGAGGAGGAGGAGGGGAGGAGGAGGAGGAGGAGGAGGAGGAGGAGGAGGAGGAGGAGAAAGAGGAGGGGAGGAGGAGAAGGAGGAGGAGAGGGAGGAGAGAGGAGGGGAGGAGAGGAGGAGGAGAGGAGGAGGAGGAGGAGGAGGAGAAGGAGGAGGAGGAGGAGGAGGAGGAGGAGGAGGAGGAGGAGGAGGAGGAGGAGGAGGAGGAGGAGGAGGAGGAGGAGGAGGAGGAGGAGGAGTAGGAGGAGGAGGAGTAGAAGGAGGAGTAGGTGGAGGAGTAGGAGGAGGAGTAGGAGGAGGAGTAGGAGGAGGAGGAGGAGGGGGAGGAGGAGGAGGAGGAGGAGGAGGAGAACAAGACGAAGAACAAGAAGAAAAACAAGAAGAAGAACAAGAAGGTCAAAAAGAATTAGAACAAGAATGAGAACAAGAATAAGACAAGAAGGTCAAGAAGAACAAGAAGAAAAACAAGAAGAAGAACAAGAAGATACAATTGAAAGTGACGTGAAAGCATTTTGTATGGCTCTGATAAGAACACACGGTAACTTTGATTTGCGTCAGTAAACTCTTACAATTTAAACTGTTCGGATTGAAAGATTAGAACTTACTTTACATTTCGATGACCTATACTGGAATTTCAGATTTCAACTCCACTATTCCTTCACTCCGTTATGCCATTTATGGCATGTCTTATTTTGCCCCACATCATGTACGACATAACATGAAACATTGATCTTTGATTATGACAAGCATATAGCCACATTATTCAATAGCATCCCCAATATCATAAAACACATCATAATGTTTAACTCTTTCCCAAACGCCAATTTTTCGATTGTCCAAAATTGAAAGAGTTTGCAGACGACATTTCAAAATGTGATGTAATTGAAAAGCAATCTTCTGATAGGGTAGAAAACATTGTGGGAAAAGGAAAAAATTGCTCGTTACTGGCAATTTCTCCTTTTCCCACAATGTTTTCCAGAGACGTCTGAAACAAAGTGGTTAAATGTCGTTATTGTTTGGTAATGGGTTAACTTTATTAATGTCGTCTGCTGTTGCTTAAAACTTCGACCTGTTTCATAGTACCAATATTGTAACGAATTTACGCATCTATAGTTTAAGACTGCACAGACCAAAAAGTCAAACGAAGAAAGAACGCCCGGTATTTTCTACCTGATGTCACAATGTCACAGAACCTAAGACTGTCGTCTGGTTTTGAATCGAAAAGACGCCCTAAAAGATCCAAGACACGACATGTGTTGCATGTAAAAGTAATATTTCATAATACGCCATTTAGGTTCTAGTTCGTTTTTGTTTGAAACATGGAACAGTTAGTTGTGGAGGACATCCGTAGTGTGAAGGCCTCAAGACACGATGGCCGTGGGTTCGAACCTCGTATATAGATGGATCTACTTTGGGACTTTCTGGTAACCCACATTCAGCGCAAAATATGTCATATATGCAAGAAGCATACTCTAAGCTGGCTACTTTTTTCACAATCGATGTCCAATGAATTAATTCTAAATACAATATTTTCATCAATTGAACATTTTTTATAGTCTCATATTGCTTGGGGTCCATGGTTCTGTTATATAACAGACGACCATCGAAAAGAAATTCATTCCCTATCCTTATCGTTATTAAATCAAAGTGCTGATAGCGCTGAAGGACTAAGGTGCGTTTAAAGCAAGATGATTGAGGATACATTTGAAAATTTCTTTGGGCAACATCTTGAGGAAAACAGCTGCTCCTTTTACCACCATTACTATGATTATTATTCCTGTGAATAGAGACTGAACGATAGTCTATTTTTCGAACATCTGGACATTTTAAGATTTTCCACGATGCAACAGTTATAATGATATAGAGCAAAACAAAGCGGGTAAATCCGGACTACATTCCTAGTCCCAAGAAGGTATTAGTCCGCACAGTGAAGGCGGATGGTTAATGAGTAATTGGGGTCTGACCGCTGTTTGTGTATCGATAAAGTACCGTCCCTCAAAAGTGGTATGTAAATTCAATGGACTAAGGTGCTGACGCATCCTCAGTCCAAAAACGCGTATCAATCTTTCATTTACAAAAACAAAGGGATCTTTGAGATTTTTAAAGGTTCAGGCAGTTTTTTCTATACGTCTACGTAAAGTTACAAATCTTTGTATGACATGCCCTCGTTTGATAAGCAAAGCAAACAGACACGACTAAAAAGTTAACCTTTGCAGAAATGTAACCGAACAAATTAAACCTTAAAATGCTGGGTAATTTTCTGAAAAAAGATTATTGTGTAGTCTGCTTTTCAAAACCTTAGAAATCTGCTTGATTTTGTTGAGGAAAGATACCTAGAATAGCAAACAGGTTAGATCACAGACCAGCCACCAATTACTTGGCGACTGGCCTGTATATAACCTGTTTGCATAAGCATGGAGTCGGTTCCAGCGCTATTCGGGTTAAAAACAAATGACATCTTCCCGAAATTAGAGCCGGTGCAAAGACCTTATGACGGTACTCAGTCTTTGGACAGCTTTAAGTAACGGAAATTGATTTTGCGTTGGATCTTGTGATTGTTATATATCCATCCAAGATAAAGGGTTCTATTCGAGGGTTTTAAATCTTATCTTCATTCTAAGAGCAAGATCGTGACTTTCGCCACGAGTGATTTACTTTATGATCGCTCTACATCATTCAAAGACCACTTATCCCTTAACAGTGTTTGTTCACAGATGTGAGGAGGAAGTGTAAGATTGATTTCTTTAAAACTACACAACAGGGTACCGTTTTACTAAACAGTTTACGCTTAAAATTTGCGTAAGTCTACAACAACAATTCCTCTTATTTTAAAATTGGGCGAAGCAATATTGCAAAGTAACACATCATTGGAAGCGTCTCTCCGAGACGCTTTCAATGATGTGTTACATTGCAATATTGTACTTTCGTTGAAGATACTATCCATGTGTATCAGTTTTGACTTACGCAAATGTTTTCCGTAAGTTGTTTAGTAAAACGGTACCCAGCTGTACTGTTATATGATACGCACTGAAGAAGTCATTGGAAGAAAATTTATATCGTTTTTGATACTTTAAAGTGTGTACACTAGAATTAACTTGAATCATAATCCGAAAGCAAATAAACTGTACATTCATAGATAAATGGGTGCTTGCTTTCTTTCTCTCTGTTCTTAATCATTTTATCCTTTCCAAATATTGAATTTTTAAACTGATACAATTTCAAAGGAAAGAACCAGAGGAAACAAATCACAATGTCTGCAAATTTTGATCAAACCTTTGACGTCTAAAGAGTAGCAAGATAAGGACTGCATGATAACAAATCTCAACCCGAGGTCATCTTGGCGTTTTTCGCTTTCGTTTTTGACACGTACGTTTGGCATGATTTAGATCGACGCGTTTCTTACGAACTTCAGTTACTGTAAACCAGTAATGTTGACTCCTTTGTTCACATGGCTGTTCCAAGGTAAAAGCAATGTCAGATATACACTCATACAATTAGAAAAATACAATTTCGTTTTTATTATTGAGTTAAAGTCTCTGTGATTAAAGAAAATAAAATCGGTTTAACTTTAGAAGCAATTTTCACATGTAAGTAAGTTATTCCCGGTGCATATAAATGATGATCCATTTCAACATAAAATCTGGACGTTTGTCGGTTCTATCTATTGGCCGAAGTATACCAGTTTTAGAGATAAGATAAAGTAGGATAAACGTGACGTCTCTCGACTGAACATTGCTTTACTTTCGACCGCTATAACTTGAAAGAGTTTGCAGGGAAATGATTTAATTTAGAACTCCCATCATACGAAAACGTTCGAATGTTTAAAATTTGAAAGAGCCTGCAACAAAAATGAAAAGTTACAGGATATCCCTCCAAACTAAATCGTTTGGCCATTCCAAATTGAAATAATTGCAGACGACAATTTGACTCGTGACGTACATGTTGTTTGTCTTACATAGAATAGAATAGAATCCAAAGTTTTCTCAGAGATAAGAAGTCACTCTCATAAAAACTTTTTCCTTCCTTCACACAGTACCTACACGTTCCTCTACAGAAGAGGACAAGCAAGTGTCATCCAAAGAATATATCCCCCATTACCAATCAATAACGACATTTTACCGCCTTGTTGCAAAAGACTCTGGAAAACACTCTGGGAAACTTTGCCCACAATGTTTTCTACTTTATCAGAAGATTACTTTCCAATTTCTTAACATTTTGAAATGTCGTCTGCTAACTCTTTCGATTTGGGACAGTAAAAAAAAATGGCATTTGGTAAAGGCCTAATCTACGTCATCAGTAACGACAGACCCCGTTAGTGCAAACGCGCACCTGTCGAACACAAAGTCCAAGAAAATGCCTGTGAAGGGTTACACGAAAATAAATCAGATGGATTGGTTTATCTTATCTAACGTCATTCGCTCACGAAACAGATGTGATTTGTCGCAAACCAACATTCTCCTTATTCGTATGCTTTATCAATTTTCCTTTTGAAATGTGGATCTTAACTTATATCCTCACTCTTTTAAATGGTAAACAAAATGTTACAACTAGTAACCTATAGTTTTGTTGCAAGATGGTGCTGATAGAAACTCGATTAATATGTCGAGAACATGTACTCTTGCAAATTTGATGGGTAGTTTCTCCCTTTCTCGTTGCAGTTTTGTGGCGATTCAATTATTGCAATCGGATGTATGGAGCATAGGCTAGAATGCTTTTCTAACATGCAGTTATGCACAAAACAAACAACAACAAAGGACTCACTGTAAAACAATCTGGACTTCCCATTTTCGCGGTTTGCAGTTTGTGCTACTAGTCAAACGTTCTTCATTTATAGTCTGATCTGAATTATTTTACAAAAATCCGCCACGAGACATGAGAAAAAACGCTCGTTTCGAGGAATTTGCTCCCATTCGTCACACCAGTTTCGTTTCGTTTACAGACAAAGGAAAACCATCGGGACCATAGAAAGTCAATTCAGTAACATACAATAAATCAATTCAGAACAATCAAAGAGTCAGTTCGGAAACATCAAAACAGCAATTCGGAATCAAATGTAAAATCGCGAGCATTAAAAAAACAATTCGGAACCAAAACAAAATCAATTCGGAACCATATTATATGAATACAGAACAATAAAAGAAAATCAATTCCGAATCGTCAAAACTCAGCACCATAAAAAAAGTCTATTCGGAACCACCAAGAGACTAATTTGGAACTATAAAAATGATGCGAATTAATAAAGAATCTATTCGGAACCATCAAATATTCTTATATATGGGTCTGGGTAAATATAGCACACGTGTTATGGGTTCTCGTCCCACTATTTCGGACACCTCTGCAAACATCGACAACGATTATACGTCCGAAATAGTACCAAACCATTACGTAACTAAAACCTAAGGACACATTTAACCATGTCGAAGTGATGAGCATCTTATTAAGCCTTCAGTACAACGGCCTCTCACATAATACCTCGAAAAAGAGAAAGAAGGGGAAAGGCAAATAAATGACAAACCAGATCCTATATGTTAAGGACATTTCTACAGTTTTATAACAAAAAAAAGCCTTTCATAGATTTTTCTATGATATTTTAATATATTAATCAAAATTTCATTGAGAATTCAAAAATGAAAAAGAAAAAAAAAAGTCTACGAGTAAGTTTTTTCGTAAAATGACAGTTTCCACGGTAACCGTTTTGGACAAAAATGTCCAAACGACCTTACCATCTTCAAAGGTAATAAAATAATTTTTGGAAGGTTTATTAACACATAAAATATGAATTCATACATTCAATACCTTATAATTCATTATTGCTTTTAGATCATTACAATCTGAACAAATTTTGTAATCCAAATCAGTTTTTTCAATTTTTTGTATTTGACAATTGATATGAAGGCAAATAAATGAAGGCATTTAAAATTCCTTTCATAGAATATCCTTATTTTTCAGTATGTGAAGTAAAATTCCATCTTGATATACTAAATGAAAAAAAAAAAATGTTTACGAGTTAATCTTTCTGTAAAATGACAATTCCCATGGTAACCGTATTTGATAAACATTTATAAAAACGACTAAAAAACTTTTAACTTAAAAAATAGAAGCTGGGGGGCTCAATTTACATTAGCAATATATAGTAATGTTAATAAACATTTATAGTTTTATGGATAATTCTTTGAAAAAAGTTGCATACAATAAATTTTATCCGAATAAAAACGGTAATCCGATTACTATTCAAGTACGTCTTCGGTCACAGATTATTATCTCCCTTTGATGCGCAGATGGAGTGCGCAGAAAACACTACCAAGAACGTCCTTAAATTGTCCACTGCTTTGTTCACCATTGTAACGACTTACTTACCGTGTGTCATTACTGCAGCAGGGCAGCAACAAAGCGTTTCAACTACTGTCTGTTTTTGTCTTTCTTTCAATTGTTCCCCAAGTGTGGTATAAACTTTGTAACAAACCGAGCAAATTAACCTCTCATAGCCACGAACACATCCGATTAGTGAAATCACTGTCGTCCACTGATTAGTTCATATGTCTTTCTATATATCTGCAAGTTCTCTATTACTATGGGCTAGGTTTTCAAATTCGCATATATACGTTCTATGAACTTAACACCAATCCTTAGTAAAACTTATTTGGCGCGATCGGGAAATATAGATTATTTTTGTATCGGACAATTTCTCCCGTTAAATTGCCCCATCGAAAGATAAAAGGCAATCTTCACGTCGAATTATTTTGTCTTAAACATTCTCGTTCAGTCAAAAATATCATGATGAAGTAAAAGGTGAAGCTCCATTTCCCCATGTCACGGTACACCATATATAAGAGCCCTTAGGTTTCTCGATCAGTACCAGTTTATCGCTGACATTAGAAGTATCACCACACATTCACCATGCTGAAACTCGTCATCTTCGCAGGGGTAAGTTTCACAGGAGTTAACATCGCTTCAACACTTTTTCAGTTAATTTGCATTCTCTGTACTAAACGTAAAAAGAAATAAAAAACGGAATTAAAAAAAAAAGAAAAACAGAATATGCGCATCTGTTAGGATTTTCCTTACAGCAAAGGTGTTGCTCAAAAGATACTCGATAAACTGAATTCAAAATAAAAGGACTATTTTGATAAACGTTTAGTCTAGAAACTTATTAACATCATCTTAAATGAAAACACAACATTGTCATGTGACACGTCATTGGAAGCGTTTCGGGGACACGATTCCAATGATGTTTTACATTGCAATATTGTTTAGTCCAGTATTGAAACAAGAGGACATGTTCTTGACTTACGCAAATCTTTACCATAAAATGTTTCGTTAAACAGTACGGATCTTTACATTGCAGTGATGTAAGATCTCATTAAGTGAGCTATCTACCAGAGTTTGATATGATATTAGGTTAAGAACCATTCGTCTGTGGACGTGCCTCCATGGAGAAACGAAACTGTTTACTCGCAAAGAAAGATTTTACTCGTTTTAAATATAACGATAAGCATGGGTGTATGATCAAAGAACATGGACATGTAGTTGTTTTATTTTGGATTTAGCGAATCGATTTTCTAGTGAGCAGCAACTTTGTTGTGAGAAAAGTCCCAACATTGTTCATATTCTGTTCTATCCTTTTTAAAAAATTTGTTATCTTTTATTTCAGATATTTATTGATATACGTCACTTAACGAACGATTCCAACAACTATCTATTCATAAAATCGTTTATATTCGGTTTAGAAGTACTTAAAACTAGTTCTGCACGTCTGCAGCTAGCGTTAAGTTTATGAGCGATTAGCAGAAAGTAACTATTGTTTAATGAGTTTATGAAATAGGGTCTCACAGCATTCATATATTAATTTTCATGATTTCTATGAACATTGTAAAAGAAATCCATGTATTTTTTTCAGTAATTTAGCTGTACTCGTCTGCTTTCATGTACCTTCAAATAGCGTCTCACAGTATTCATAAATCAATTTTCATGACTTTTATGAACATGATAAAAGAACTCCATTTATTTTTGTCAGTAATTTATTTGTACTATTATCATTCCATGTCCCTTTAGACGTTAGTTTTATTTTCCAGCTGGCTCTAGCTGTTTGGGCCGCTACCACTGTAGTACCAGCAGGACCCAAAGTCCTCTACGACATGAAACACGTACGTGGCGATTATTCGTTTATCTTTGTTTACCCTTAGCATTCTGAGTAATTTTCTACAAATAGATTTTTATGTCCGTCTGCTTTCCAAAACCTTGTGGCACAGTCAAGACTACCCACCGTGAGTCTGGAAGGCAGCAGCTTTGAGACCACACTGGTCAATTTTCAATTTTTAAGATTTTGTGTCGTCTGCTTTCGAAAACCTTAAATATCTGCTTAATTTTTATGATGAAAGTTACTTTAGGAAGCAAATAGGTTGGATCACAGGCCTGCCGCCAATATGTTTGGTGGTTAGATTGGATCCAACCTGTTTGCATTAGTATGAAGTCGGTTCCAGTACTATGATTTTTACAAATTTAAAATATAATATGTTAAGTAAAACGGTACCCAGGGTACAAGTTTACTTAGCAACTTCAGAAACTTATTTTCGTAAGGTATTACTGATAAGCATGTATAATATCTTTAATGAGAATACAATATTTGCAATGAGACTCCAAGCATGTGTTTCTTTGCAATATTGCTTAGTCCATTCTATAAGCAAGAGCGAATGTTGTTTTGAACTTACGCACATTTTCATGCATGAAATATTTTATAAAACGGTACCCAGTATCAAGTCCTATATTTTTCAGCACAAGGCTATCATTGTGAACGCCGTGGGATGTTTCGAGTACGCCATGGACCACCAGGATGTGATAGACGCAGAGGCTGGAGGTTCTGCTCAACAAGCCCTTGAGGTAAATCACACAACATAACATAATTCTATCAGAACTTTGGCCCATAGTTTCAAACATGTTTACAGTTATATGCATGAACATAAATAAACCTTTTAAACCATTGTGACAGAAGGAAATATTGCTTCTTAGGAGAAATCCATGCCTCAGCGATTTCTTTAGACGTCAGCATCCAAGACGTCAAAATGATGGATTATTGAATGAATGACGAGTACAAACAATCAATCGATGAATCAATCAATCAATATATAAATCATTGGATGGATGTATGAATGAATGAACGAACAAAGGAACGAACGAACGAGCGAGCGAGTGGACGAATTATTAAATGAATGTATAAACGAACGAACAAACGAACGAATCAATCAAGCAATCAATCAATCAGCCAATCAATCAATCAACTAATGAATCGATCAATCAATCACGTTTTCGTTTTCCCTTTATCAGAGCCGCATCATCGGAGAGCTGGCGATGGCTTCCAGCTGCGAGCTGATCGGACACAATCACGGGAACCATTTTACCGCGGAGATCCAAGCCGCCTGCCTGAGCCTTCCCTACTATCACTTTACCGACGTGGACAACTCCACCGGGGTCGACTGCCCTTAAATCAGGGGACGTAACCCGTCGGTGCCGCTTTGAAGTACCGGGATATGGCGCCGGCAAATTTTCGATAATAAATAATTATCACTAATTTTCTTGTTACCCGAATTTTTTTGTTATAAGCGAAATTATACCATATAATCATCCAACAAGCGCTTTGTTGCAATTTTCATGTTCGATAAACACTTTATTATAGTTTCTTGTTTACCTTTGTGAGATTTGACAATCATTTCAACATTTTTTGAATAGCATCTTTGGACAACATCACTACAAAGATCCAAGCAGTAACCTGTGTAAGCAGAGTAAAATATGATTAAATCAAGGGAGATATACCTTGATGCAGCCTAAACAAGCCCAGCGCCTAGACTATGCACTGGACATAAAAAGATATATTTCATTTTTTATGTACTACAATTCGTTTCAAAACATGTAAGAATTTCATTTAATATGAACTATAATTCGTATTAAATTATAGACTGGTTACGAATTGACTTGTTAAAAATTAGGATGGGTACGAATTGACCCAAAAGTGGGTACGAATTAGCCAAAAAAGGGTGTGTACGAATTGGTTTGGGTACGAATTGACCTGCTACCATATGAGATATCAGAGACATAGATAATTATCTATGTCTCTGGATATATGGGGTATCAAAGGGATCCAAACTTCTTAATCTTCTACTGATGAAGGCTTTGTTTTAATAATGCAACAGCAGAATCAAAATGTTCAAAGAGTCAGTTCGGAACCATCAAAACAGCAATTCGGAATCAGATGTAAAATCGCGAGCATTAAAAAAACAATTCGGAACCAAAACAAAATCAATTCGGAACCATATTATATGAATACAGAACAATAAAAGAAAATCAATTCCGAATCGTCAAAACTCAGCACCATAAAAAAAGTCTATTCGGAACCACCAAGAGACTAATTTGGAACTATAAAAATGATGCGAATTAATAAAGAATCTATTCGGAACCATCAAATATTCTTATATATGGGTCTGGGTAAATATAGCACACGTGTTATGGGTTCTCGTCCCACTATTTCGGACACCTCTGCAAACATCGACAACGATTATACGTCCGAAATAGTACCAAACCATTACGTAACTAAAGCCTAAGGACACATTTAACCATGTCGAAGTGATGAGCATCTTATTAAGCCTTCAGTACAACGGCCTCTCACATAATACCTCGAAAAAGAGAAAGAAGGGGAAAGGCAAATAAATGACAAACCAGATCCTATATGTTAAGGACATTTCTACAGTTTTATAACAAAAAAAAGCCTTTCATAGATTTTTCTTATATTTTAATATATTAATCAAAATTTCATTGGGAATTCAAAAATGAAAAAGAAAAAAAAAAGTCTACGAGTAAGTTTTTTCGTAAAATGACAGTTTCCACGGTAACCGTTTTGGACAAAAATGTCCAAACGACCTTACCATCTTCAAAGGTAATAAAATAATTTTTGGAAGGTTTATTAACACATAAAATATGAATTCATACATTCAATACCTTATAATTCATTATTGCTTTTAGATCATTACAAACTGAACAAATTTTGTAATCCAAATCAGTTTTTTCAATTTTTTGTATTTGACAATTGATATGAAGGCAAATAAATGAAGGCATTTAAATTCCTTTCATAGAATATCCTTATTTTTCAGTATGTGAAGTAAAATTCAATCTTGATATACAAAATGAAAAAAAAAAAATGTTTACGAGTTAATTTTTCTGTAAAATGACAGGAAACTTTTAACTTAAAAAATAGAAGCTGGGGGGCTCAATTTACATTAGAAATATATAGTAATGTTAATAAACTTTTATAGTTTTATGGATAATTCTTTGAAAAAAGTTGCATACAATAAATTTTATCCGAATAAAAACGGTAATCCGATTACTATTCAAGTACGTCTTCGGTCACAGATTATTATCTCCCTTTGATGCGCAGATGGAGTGCGCAGAAAACACTACCAAGAACGTCCTTAAATTGTCCACTGCTTTGTTCACCATTGTAACGACTTACTTACCGTGTGTCATTACTGCAGCAGGGTAGCAACAAAGCGTTTCAACTACTGTCTGTTTTTGCCTTTCTTTCAATTGTTCCCCAAGTGTGGTAGAAACTTTGTAACAAGCCGAGCAAATTAACCTCTCAAAGCCACGAATATATCCGATTAGTGAAATCAATGTCGTCCACTGATTAGTTCATATGTCTTTCTATATATCTGCAAGTTCTCTTTTACAATGGGTTAGGTTTTCAAATTCGCATATATACGTTCTATGAACTTTACACCAATCCTTAGTAAAACGTATTTGGCGCGATCAGAGACATAGATAACAGAGATTGGCAACTCCTTCTTTACCTATAGCCGGTTTCTGCGATATCTCGCATGACGCGTTATTTAGCGAGACCTTTCGAGATCTGTCTATCGACGCAATTTTCAACTAAACGCGAAATAGGCAACACACATTTAAGCGTGTTTTAAGTCATAATCAAATTATTTTCTTACCGAATTTACTATCTCGTTATTGTTAGAAAGTTTCTCCATCCAACAAGACCGATCAGCAAGCTATTATCAAAGAAATAAACATGGCAAACTGCGACAAACTTGATTGAATTGTTCGCAATTTCGTGGTTTGGTGCGATAAACGTGATAATTGAGTAGTTTTAGATTCAAACTGTTCTAAAGGAGGGTTTTTCAAACATTTCCAATTCAAGTCCATTTTAAAGAAAGGGTATGTTTTTCTACATTTCCAAATTTTCAGTTTGGTATTCCTTGTCATTTAGAAGTTATTCCGTACTGAATATGTCCATTTTACGACCCTAATGAGTTTAACCATCTTGATTTACAAGCAAAAATTAACAAAGTTGTGGACAGTAAAACTAAAAAACTACGCACTGGATCATATCATACTTGACATTTTCCTGAAGTGTTATTTTTGTTTTATGGTTGCCCGCATTTTTATAGTAATCTTCGCTTCCATAGCGAAGTTATGCCAGGTTTACTTAACCACACAAGCATGATCATGATTTCGGCCATTTTATTTTCAACCAAAATATTTCATACTTGTAAAAAGTAAAATGTTTTAATGGAGGTTTATTCAAACATTTCTAATTTGTGTTCATTTTAATGGGTTAATATGATTTTGTCGGTTTCCAAATTTTCAGTTTGATATTCTTTGTCATTTAGAAGTTATTGCGTACTAAATATATCCCATTTACTACCTTAATGGGTTCAGCCATCTTGATTTCCAACCAAAATTTAACAAAGTTGTGCACAGTAAAACTGAAAAACTATGCACTGGTTCATATCATACTTGACACTTACCTGAAGTGTTATATTTGTTTTATGGTTGCCCGCATTTTTAAAGTAATCTTCGCCTCCATAACGAAGTTATACCAGGTTTACTTAACCACACAAGCATGATCGTGATTTCGGCCATTTTATTTTCAACCAAAACATTTCATACTTGTACAAAGTAAAATGTTTTAATGGAGGTTTATTCAAACATTTCTAATTTGTGTCCATTTTAATGGGTTAATATGATTTTGTTGATTTCCAAATTTTCAGTCTGATATGCTTTGTCATTTAGAAGTTATTGCGTACTAAATATGTCCCATTTACTACCTTAATGAGTTCAGCCATCTTGATTTCCAAACAAAATATAATAAAATTGTAGCAAGTTAAACTAAAAAACCACTGCACTGGATCATATCATACTTGACATTTTCCTGAAGTGTTATTTTTGTTTTATGGTTACCCGCTTTTTTATGGTGATTGTCATGTTTATAACGAAGTTATACCAGGTTTTTACCACACAAGCATAATCATGATTTCAGCCATTTTATTTTCAATCAAAATCTTTCATTTTTGCATCAATTAAAAGTTAAACTGTGTGACTTGGGTTTTATCAAACGTGTTATTACTGAAAACGTCTGAATGAGTTTGAATTGATCCCGTAAATGCTGACTAAGTTTTATAGTTTCCCGTATTTTCAAAGTGTTATTCCTATATAAGAAGAAGAAAATCCATTCAATTAATGGACAAAAGAGAATGGATAGATCTTCTCAATCAGAAACACCACGATATTTCCTTTTTCGTCATACTTCTTCTTAATTCCGATCGCTTGCAAATATGTCAAGTGAAATGTGTCATTTGAAGAACGAAGGGTGATAGAGTCAATCACGGTAGTGGACAATACAGGCTATGATTGTAAATTGCCACCCCATAAAATATGTAGTTTGATGTCATAAAACCTTTTGATGCTAGGGCGATTACACAAGAAGTGTGTGGCGCTAACCCTGTGTCCACTCTCTGACACCTCATTCAAATTTAATGACCTAAAGATCCCGAAAACAAAATAGGGAGGATTTGTTCTGTTTAAAGCGTCTGTCTGGTTTTAAAAGTAGTGTGCTTTGACTTAATTTCTCGTTGAGAAATGATAATAAAAACGAAGGTGAAGACACACTATTTTTTTGGTTTAACATTCAAAAAGCTCACATTTCTTTTTTTCTAAAATCATTTCGGTCAGCAGCATGATAAGACCAGACACTTACGTGTTTAAGAATAATTATGTACTTATTGATTTGCAATCAATATTAGAGGAATCTGCGGTAAAAGGTGTATTGAAAAACTTTGCACGTCAGTTTTTTCTTACGTGTCCTTTCGTTTACTAAAACCACTTTTACAAAAATTCTCATCACATGCATTTTAACATCATAAAGTACTTTTAATCTTCTTAAATTGAAACATTTTGCTTGAAATAATGTCATGATGAAAAATGTGTTTTGTTTTGACAAAATTAGCGCTGTAAACAGTTTTACGACACAGAATAAATGAAATGAAGTGAGAAAGCAATCTTTTAGTATTGACGAAAACTATCATGTCTTAGTGGAAAGTTCATGCTTTGGTTATTAACTGCAACTAAATAGAGTCACTTGATTTATTACAAAATATTATTCAAACCTTTGCTTGAAAGACATTGTCGTTATAAGTACAATTCTGAATTGCATGGTAATCAAGCCTGTCATTGAAAAAGAAGGCCTACTGGAACTTTATGTTATGTTTTTAACATAAAATCAATTTAATAAAATGAAAATAAAACAAAATGTCCAGAAGATGTTTCAGATAACCAAAACATAGCTATTTTACTGTAATAAAGAAGTATCAATTTCGCTTGACATCTCCCGTGACAACAGATAAACAGGTAAGCACTTTCCTTATCTCGCAGAACCTCGCGGCACGCGAGAGTTTGGCGATAATTCCGGAGTTGCCAATCTCTGTTATCTATGTCTCTGGCGCGATCAGGAAATATAGAATTTTTTTGTATAGGACAATTTCTCCCGTTAAATTGCCCCATCGGAAAATAAAAGTCAATCTTCACGTTGAATTATTTTGTCTTAAACATTCTCGTTCAGTCAAAAATATCATGATGAAGTAAAAGGTAAAGCTCCATTTCCCCATGTCACGGTACGCCATATATAAGAGCCCATGGGTTTCTCGACCGGTACTAGTTTATCGCTGACCTTAGACGTATCACCACACATTCACCATGCTGAAACTCGTCATCTTCGCAGGGGTAAGTTTCACATGAGTTAACATCGCTTCAACACTTTTTCAGTTAATTTGCAATCTCCGGTATCATTTTACTAAACGTAAAAAGAAAAAAAAACGGAATTGAAAAAAAAGAAAAACAGAATATGCGAAACTGTTAGGATTTTCCTTACAGCAAAGTTGTTGCTCACAAGATATTCGATAAACTGAATACAAAATAAAAGGACTATTTTGATAAACGTTTAGTCTAGAAACTTATTAACATCATCTTAAATGAAAACACAACATTGTCATGTGACACGTCATTGGAAGCGTTTCGGGGACACGATTCCAATGATGTTTTACATTGCAATATTGTTTAGTCCAGTATTGAAACAAGAGGACATGTTCTTGACTTACGCAAATCCTTACCATAAAATGTTTCGTTAAACAGTAAGGATCTTTACATTGCAGTGATGTAAGATCTCATTAAGTGAGCTATCTACCAGAGTTTGATATGCTATTAGGTTAAGAACCATTCGTCTGTGGACGTGCCTCCATGGAGAAACGAAACTGTTTACTCGCAAAGAAAGATTTTACTCGTTCTAAATATAACGATAAGCATGGGTGTATGATCAAAGAACATGTACATGTAGTTGTTTTATTTTGGATTTAGCGAATCGATTTTCTAGTGAGCAGCAACTTTGTTGTGAGAAAAGTCCAAACATTGTTCATATTCTGTTCTATCTTTTTTTAAAAATTGTGTTATCTTTTATTTCATATATCTATTGATATAAGTCACTTAACGAACGATCTATCTGTTCATAAAATCGTTTATATTTGGTTTAGAAGTACTTAAAACTAGTTCTGCACGCCTGCAGCTAGCGTTAAGTTTATGAGCGATTAGCAGAAAGTAACTATTGTTTAATGAGTTTATTAAATAGGGTCTCACAGCATTCATATATTAATTTTCATAATTTCTATGAACATTGTAAAAGAAATCCATGTATTTTTTTCAGTAATTTAGCTGTACTCGTCTGCTTTCATGTACCTTCAAATAGCGTCTCACAGTATTCATAAATCAATTTTCATGACTTTTATGAACACGATAAAAGAACTCCATATATTTTTGTCAGTAATTTATTTGTACTATTATCCTTTCATGTGCCTTTAAACGTTAGTTTTATTTTCCAGCTGGCTCTAGCTGTTTGGGCCGCTACCACTGTAGCACCAGCAGGACCCAAAGTCCTCTACGACATGAAACACGTACGTGGTGATTATTCGTTTATCTTTGTTTACCCTTAGCATTCTGAGTAATTTTCTACAAATAGATTTTTATGTCTGTCTGCTTTCCAAAACCTTGTGGCACAGTCAAGACAATCCACCGTGAGTCTGGAAGGCAGCAGCTTTGAGACCACACTGGTCAATTTTCAATTTTTAAGATTTTGTGTCGTCTGCTTTCAAAAACCTTAAATATCTGCTTAATTTTTATGATGAAAGTTACCTTAGGAAGCAAATAGGCTGGATCACAGGCCTGCCGCCAATATGTTTGGTGGTTAGATTGGATCCAACCTGTTTGCATTAGTATGAAGTCGGTTCCAGTACTATGATTTTGCAAATTTAAAATATAATATGTTAAGTAAAACGGTACCCAGGGTACAAGTTTACTTAGCAACTTCAGAAACTTTTTTTCGTAAGGTATTACTGATAAGCATGTATAATATCTTTAATGAGAATACAATATTTGCAATGAGACTCCAAGCATGTGTTTCTTTGCAATATTGCTTAGTCCATTCTATAATCAAGAGCGAATGTTGTTTTGAACTTACGCAAATTTTCATGCATGAAATATTTTATAAAACGGTACCCAGTATCAAGTCCTATATTTTTCAGCACAAGGCTATCATTGTGAACGCCGTGGGATGTTTCGAGTACGACATGGACCACCAGGATGTGATAGACGCAGAGGCTGGAGGCTCTGCTCAACAAGCCCTTGAGGTAAATCACACAACATAACATAATTCTATCAGAACTTAGGCCCATAGTTTCAAACATGTTTACAATTATATGCATGAAAATAAATAAACCTTTTAAACCATTGTGACAGAAGGAAATATTGCTTCTTAGGAGAAATCCATGCATCAGCGATTTCTTTAGACGTCAGCATCCAAGACGTCAAAATGATGCATTATTGAATGAATGACGAGTACAAACAATCAATCGATGAATCAATCAATCAATAAATAAATCATTGGATGGATGTATGAATGAATGAACGAACAAAGGAATCAACGAACGAGCAAGAGAGCGAGCGAGCGAGCGAGCGAGCGGACGAATTATTAAATGAATGTATGAACGAACGAACGAATCAATCAATCAATCAATCAACTAATAAATCGATCAATCAATCACGTTTCGTTTTCCCTTTATCAGAGCCGCATCATCGGAGAGCTGGCGATGGCTTGCAGCTGCGAGCTGATCGGACACAATCACGGGAACCATTTCACCGCGGAGATCCAAGCCGCCTGCCTGAGCCTTCCCTACTATCACTTTACCGACGTGGACAACTCCGCCGGGGTCGACTGCCCAGCAGGACCCAAAGTCCTCTACGACATGAAACACGTACGTGGTGATTATTCGTTTATCTTTGTTTACCCTTAGCATTCTGAGTAATTTTCTACAAATAGATTTTTATGTCTGTCTGCTTTCCAAAACCTTGTGGCACAGTCAAGACAATCCACCGTGAGTCTGGAAGGCAGCAGCTTTGAGACCACACTGGTCAATTTTCAATTTTTAAGATTTTGTGTCGTCTGCTTTCAAAAACCTTAAATATCTGCTTAATTTTTATGATGAAAGTTACCTTAGGAAGCAAATAGGCTGGATCACAGGCCTGCCGCCAATATGTTTGGTGGTTAGATTGGATCCAACCTGTTTGCATTAGTATGAAGTCGGTTCCAGTACTATGATTTTGCAAATTTAAAATATAATATGTTAAGTAAAACGGTACCCAGGGTACAAGTTTACTTAGCAACTTCAGAAACTTTTTTTCGTAAGGTATTACTGATAAGCATGTATAATATCTTTAATGAGAATACAATATTTGCAATGAGACTCCAAGCATGTGTTTCTTTGCAATATTGCTTAGTCCATTCTATAATCAAGAGCGAATGTTGTTTTGAACTTACGCAAATTTTCATGCATGAAATATTTTATAAAACGGTACCCAGTATCAAGTCCTATATTTTTCAGCACAAGGCTATCATTGTGAACGCCGTGGGATGTTTCGAGTACGACATGGACCACCAGGATGTGATAGACGCAGAGGCTGGAGGCTCTGCTCAACAAGCCCTTGAGGTAAATCACACAACATAACATAATTCTATCAGAACTTAGGCCCATAGTTTCAAACATGTTTACAATTATATGCATGAAAATAAATAAACCTTTTAAACCATTGTGACAGAAGGAAATATTGCTTCTTAGGAGAAATCCATGCATCAGCGATTTCTTTAGACGTCAGCATCCAAGACGTCAAAATGATGCATTATTGAATGAATGACGAGTACAAACAATCAATCGATGAATCAATCAATCAATAAATAAATCATTGGATGGATGTATGAATGAATGAACGAACAAAGGAATCAACGAACGAGCAAGAGAGCGAGCGAGCGAGCGAGCGAGCGGACGAATTATTAAATGAATGTATGAACGAACGAACGAATCAATCAATCAATCAATCAACTAATAAATCGATCAATCAATCACGTTTCGTTTTCCCTTTATCAGAGCCGCATCATCGGAGAGCTGGCGATGGCTTGCAGCTGCGAGCTGATCGGACACAATCACGGGAACCATTTCACCGCGGAGATCCAAGCCGCCTGCCTGAGCCTTCCCTACTATCACTTTACCGACGTGGACAACTCCGCCGGGGTCGACTGCCCAGCAGGACCCAAAGTCCTCTACGACATGAAACACGTACGTGGTGATTATTCGTTTATCTTTGTTTACCCTTAGCATTCTGAGTAATTTTCTACAAATAGATTTTTATGTCCGTCTGCTTTCCAAAACCTTGTGGCACAGTCAAGACAATCCATCGTGAGTCTGGAAGGCAGCAGCTTTGAGACCAC
Organism: Cerastoderma edule; assembly: GCA_947846245.1. Lineage (NCBI taxonomy): Eukaryota > Metazoa > Mollusca > Bivalvia > Cardiida > Cardiidae > Cerastoderma > Cerastoderma edule. The sequence continues at coordinate 33,914,110 of OX401415.1, forward strand.
ACTGGTCAATTTTCAATTTTTAAGATTTTGTGTCGTCTGCTTTCAAAAACCTTAAATATCTGCTTAATTTTTATGATGAAAGTTACCTTAGGAAGCAAATAGGTTGGATCACAGGCCTGCCGCCAATATGTTTGGTGGTTAGATTGGATCCAACCTGTTTGCATTAGTATGAAGTCGGTTCCAGTACTATGATTTTGCAAATTTAAAATATAATATGTTAAGTAAAACGGTACCCAGGGTACAAGTTTACTTAGCAACTTCAGAAACTTTTTTTCGTAAGGTATTACTGATAAGCATGTATAATATCTTTAATGAGAATACAATATTTGCAATGAGACTCCAAGCATGTGTTTCTTTGCAATATTGCTTAGTCCATTCTATAATCAAGAGCGAATGTTGTTTTGAACTTACGCAAATTTTCATGCATGAAATATTTTATAAAACGGTACCCAGTATCAAGTCCTATATTTTTCAGCACAAGGCTATCATTGTGAACGCCGTGGGATGTTTCGAGTACGACATGGACCACCAGGATGTGATAGGCGCAGAGGCTGGAGGCTCTGCTCAACAAGCCCTTGAGGTAAATCACACAACATAACATAATTCTATCAGAACTTAGGCCCATAGTTTCAAACATGTTTACAATTATATGCATGAAAATAAATAAACCTTTTAAACCATTGTGACAGAAGGAAATATTGCTTCTTAGGAGAAATCCATGCCTCAGCGATTTCTTTAGACGTCAGCATCCAAGACGTCAAAATGATGGATTATTGAATGAATGACGAGTACAAACAATCAATCGATGAATCAATCAATCAATATATAAATCATTGGATGGATGTTTGAATGAATGAACGAACAAAGGAACGAACGAACGAGCAAGAGAGCGAGCGAGCGAACGAGCGGACGAATTATTAAATGAATGTATGAACGAACGAACGAACAAACGAACGAATCAATCAATCAATAAATCAACTAATGAATCGATCAATCAATCACGTTTTCGTTTTCCCTTTATCAGAGCCGCATCATCGGAGAGCTGGCGATGGCTTCCAGCTGCCAGCTGATCGGACACAATCACGGGAACCATTTTACCGCGGAGATCCAAGCCGCCTGCCTGAGCCTTCCCTACTATCACTTTACCGACGTGGACAACTCCACCGGGGTCGACTTCCCTTAAATCAGGGGACGTAACCCGTCGGTGCCGCTTTGAAGTACCGGGATATGGCGCCGGCAAATTTTCGATAATAAATAATTATCACTAATTTACATGTTACCCGAAATTGTTTTGTTATAAGCGAAATTATACCTTATAAACATCCAAAAAGCGCTTTGTTGCAATTTTCATATTCGGTAAACCCTTTATCATAGTTTCTTGTTTACCTTTGTGAGATTTGACAATCATTTCAACATTTTTTGAATAGCATCTTTGGACAATATCACTACAAAGATCCAAGCAGTAACCTGTGTAACCAGAGTAAAATATGATTAAATCAAGGGAGACATACCTTGATGCAGCCTAAACAAGCCCTGCGCCTAGACTATGCACTGGATATATGAGATATGGGGTATCAAAGGGATCCAAACTTCTTAATCTTCTACTGATGAAGGCTGTGTTTTAATAATGCAGCAGCAGAATCAAAATGTTCGACCCCTCTTGGCACACCATAGAGATACGCACAGACTCAAGGCTACGACAAAAAAGGAACGCAAGACATATTCACAAGGATAAATGGATCTTAACGTATATTTCCAACCCCGTTGAAAAACTTCTTTTTGATTGGTTAAAAAATAAATTGAAATGCAGATCATGAAAGTATCATTTAAATGGCATCTACCAAGCTATTTTTCCGAAATTTGTCTAATTTTGAATTTATATTTACAAAACAAATTTCAACAGGTTTTATCGCAGGGGATTGAATGAATGCATACCTTAATGCTTATGTATATACCATATAAGTTATAGTATATATAGAGGGATTTGGGAGGTATGCATTGATTTATAGCCACGTGGTTGTATTTGAATCCATAGTTATTATCTCCCTTTAATTATCAAATACATTGAAATTAAAATAACATGAACAATAGATGGCAAAAAAATCAATTCATAAGAAGTTCTTTTGATATAAAATGGCATTTTAAGTCTTTGGCGTCTTCCATTAGGATCGAATCTTAAAAAGGTCAGTTAAACCATCCTCAACACATGATAAATGACCTTTATTGATTTGTTTATTCACAAAAAAATGGTGAAATCTTGTGTCTATACCAAAGGTTTCTTCTTTGAGGGCTTCGAGTGTTGTGCTTTGATAGAAAAGCTCTGCTTGTAAAAAAAATATGTTGCCATGCCCAACTCTAAATGCTGGAGGAAGACCGTACCCTTAACTGCCCAAACAGGCTGGTCAAGTCGGGACGAACCATTGGCATTCCGTAAGTCAGTCAGAAGACAACCTCTCATGAAAATTGAAATGCCTTCTACAGGATTAGGACCCATGCACCCCATGCAGAGCGGGGCCATGTGATTTCAAGTTCTGTACCCTTACAAGGCCAATGGATCCTCCTCGAGACGATGTCCACATTAACAAATTATAGTAAAATGAGTCAAAGGCCAGTTATCAAACATTTGCATTTATTAGTCATTGAGTATGCGCTTAATAATATCTTAACATAGAACTTAAACCAGATTTATTAGTCATTGAGTATGAGCTTAATAATAACTTAACATAGAACTGTAACCAGAACAAATATAGTAAAATCCAATACAGTGAAACCTCATTTATCCGGACCCCAATTATCCGGATGTCTCGCAATCCGAACAAAATTGTAAAGGAACGGAATTATTTGACCGGTTTGTTTCAGACGACTTTTGAAAACATTGTGGGTAAAGGAGAAATTGCTCGTAACGAGCAATTCCTACTTTTCCCACAATGTTTTCTGCCATATCAGAAGTTATTTTTGAATTTCATCACGTTTTGAAATGTCGTCTGCAAACTCTTTCAATTTGGGACGGTCGACAATTTGGCGTTTGCTAAAAGGTTATAAGTATACACGTGCATACAGACTGTTTATGTCTTAATGTGTATAAGAACATGCTCAGCTTCATTAGTCCGGATGATTGGCCATCCGGACATTTTGTTGGGAACGGACGTGTTCGGATTAATGAGACTTCACTGTAGATAATATCACTTGAACGACATCTACAGAGACCAAGATGACGGGCAAATCAGTATTTCTCGATTCAATGTTGCAAACACTTGTAATTGATTTGATCATGCATGCACTGTTTGTGCTCATTTGAATCTGGTCTTGTCAAAACGAGTCTAATAAATGCCTACAACTGTGGATTTTGAGAAGAATTAAAGAAGATAAAAAGGAGTTATCTTCACTTCCAACAATGGTAACTCTTTTTTTTTTTCAAAAAAAAAAAAGTTATTGTTAGAGCAGCCGTCTGCTGATGATTGAAAATGAAAACATGAAACAAACTGTGTGTAAAAGATGCTCAACAAATGATTATCAAATCCTTTTGCCAAAATGTTTTTAAAGTAATTGGCATTGAAAGCAAATGACTTGATTTCATACCAAAGTTTCAAAGGCATAATTAAAACAAAGTTAATTAAATGATTTGACAAAAAATATTGTTATCAACTTTTTATATAATAAGGACGTGACTAGTAATTTGGCCTACACACCAATACTGATTGCTTGCAAGTGAAAGAACAAAATGATTTTATTACGAAGTCCAAATAAGAGATGTAATTGTCTTGCAAATTTCTTTACCAATTCTCTCAATCGGAACTACTCGGGTATTTCCGTGAGCTAGGAAATACACTGCGGATATAAGTGAAGGGTTACAATGTTTCGGGTAAATCAGCCCCGGCATATAACACATTTCCACATTAAGTAGTTTAATGTATATGGACGCGTTGGACAATCGATTAAATCATATTTTATTGGTAACTCATAAGAAATGGTGAAATGATAAGTTGTGACATATAAACGTGTGTGATTAATTAAATGAAAGACTTTTAAGATTTCACATTAAGGATCTACTTTTGAAACCGAAAGTAAAGTGATGTCATTCTCGCAGGACACAATATGGTGTCATATTTCAGAGGTGTTTTCATTGGATAAACCTGATGTGTTCAGATTGCAATTCTCTAAAACCTATATTGTGGGAAATCATAATAATCCCCTAATCAAGGGGATTCTATTGAATAACCACAATGAGATTGATCAAATAGTCTTTAACCCTTAGAGTTCTGGGCAATTTTTCAAAAATAGATTATTGTGTCATCTGCTTTCCAAAACCTTCAAAATCTCCTTAATTTTGGTGAGGAAAGATGCTGAGAGTAGCAAAGAGGTTAGATCACAGCCCAGCTGCCAATTTACTTGGCAGCTGGCCTGGATTTAACCTGTTTGCATAAACATGAAGACGGTGCTAGCACAATAAGGGATAAAAATACTTCACGCAAAATATACTCGCATACATATTCTTATTGTGACCACTGCTCTTTGTCAGTGTTTCAAGAAGATGGCAGGCATCATTATCAATAGGAAAAGTCACAAAAAAGTAGCTAACAAAATAACTTTAACAGGAATAATCATCTAGACATAAGGAGACTTTGCCTTGACTAGTAAGATATATAAACATATTTTGTAAGCTTTAAACATGTTTTTTGATGTTTTAAGCTGAAGAAAATTATTTTATGTTATGTTATGAGATCCATTTCAAAAATTTAAATGAATTAATTATGTTCTATTCTAACCCATTACCAAACAATAACGACATTTGACCAGTTTGTTGCAGACGACTCTAGAACACATTATGGAAAAAGGAGAAATTGCTCTTAACGGGCAATTTCTCCTAATTCCCACACAATGTTTTCTGCTCTATCAGCAGTTTATTTTTCAATTTTATCACATTTTGAAATGTCACTTGCAAACACTTTCAATTTGCGACAGTCGAAAACTTGGCGTTTGGTAAAGGGTTAGAGTTATATGAATTAGAAGAGTCAAAACATGTTCATTCTTGTACATACTGATTCAATGATTCAAGCCATTCCATACAGGTATTTTCAAATGAATATCAATGAAATATGTTTAAACAAAAAAAAAATGATAAAATATACTTAAAAGTTTTTTGCCATTGTACAGAAAATAACATCCACTCACAACTATGCTTAAAAAAAAAGATAAGGGTGCTTTTAGGTTATGATAAGGAAATTATTCATATGGCAGCTGGCCTGGATCTAACCTGTTTGAATAAGCAATAATTCTGTTTCAGCACTATAAGGGTTAAACATATAAGAAATCCCTTAATTAGATGCCAATTAAACATCAAGTTCTTACACTCATCATTTGTCAATGATACTTTAAATTACATTGACCACTGCCATCACATACGTCATATGACCAGGGATGGGGAAATCTGCTTATGGTTTAATTATCAATAATGCCAAACCTGCATTTATCATAGAATGGTTAAAAAGTAAATTTTAGAAAAGTTCACTTGTCCACTAAGGCTTGTTGACAAGCTTGGCATTTCGGACAACCGATTTTGCCACCCCTGGTGACCCTATAAGAAACTGTAAGACACAAGTAATGAAATGAAATATAAACAGTAAAGTGACCAAAGTTAAGTTACCAAAACTACTGAAATTGTTTTGTTTAAAAGAATTACGCATTCTAACTTTTAAGTATGTAAACTTTCTTCTTTTTATCTGACACTGTGACTTATGTTACTCATATTCAAAAGGTTTCTAAACAAAAATCAATGATAGCAAAGAAAGAAGATCAATAAAAGTCAAAGACGACTCAGGAATTTTCTTACATTTGCTGATATTTAGCCATATTTATATTTTTACATGTTGGCAGTGGTTTATGTATTGTAGCAGAAGGGACCCATGTGTGTAGCCGAGTTTGGTCAAGTATGGTCAATAGATAGGGGATGACGAGACATCCATATCATATGTGTCTTGTGAAGTCTCATCTGAAAATACAGCCTCGACTTCCTGAGAGCAAGTATTCGAGCCAATCAGATTGGGCTTATTTTTAGATTGGCGCCTGACATCGTTATCACTAGAGTTGACCTCCATGCTCATTCCATCTTTGGCATCTTTCATATCTGACAATGGGTTGTCCATTTTTTGTGTCTCCTGTTTATTTCTTGACTGGGTTGTCCTTCTCGTACCCTTGGCCCCGTCAGTATTGGCTCCCAAGTTTCCAGGCTGTTTTTGAGTAGCTGGCTCCTTCACACTACTGTCTGTCATTTCAATAATGACCAAATCGGAATCGTCTGTGTCACAATTTACTTCATTCCTCTTTTTACTGTGGTCTTCATCCTGTTTTGACAGTTCAATCATGCTGGAAACAAAAGAGAATGGATCTTTCCCCACTTTCTTTACCTTTGTTGTACCTTTCGACTCGGGTCCCTGAATTTCTGCAGATTTACTCCGCACATGCACATTTGTCATAGAATCAGTAACACTGCCATGCGTAAAACTTTTATCATCAGAAACTGAGGTTGATCTATTGTGCGACTTAACAGGGGAGGTAACCTTTTTCTCAGAGTTTTCTGATGCTCCTTTGACGACAGAGGTACCTCCCTCTTGAGAACATTGGGATGATGTATCATGTGGTTTAGAAATCTTGATGCTTGGAGTAGAGTTTGGTGCCAAACTGGGTTTAATGTCACTGCTGCATGCAATATTGCCGTCATGCATGTCCATAAATAGGATATCATCAACTGACTGCTTCTTGGGTATTGAAGCATTTGTAACTGGCCCTGGAAAAGAAACGTAAGATTATATTATGTAACAATATCCTCACTTTGAGGGTTCAACTGAGGGTTTTTTCCAATATAATTGAAAATCTTTATAAATCATAGCTAAATTCTTTCTAAATGGATGAACAACTTTTTAAGAGCAATCTCTCCTTTCATTAAAAATGAACTTTTCCAAGTAATATTTAAAGACACCAACAAGCAATATCTATTTATAAACTGTTTTTGAAAGTAATTATACAAGTTTTCTTTTTTCATTAAGTTGTTGTTTAACCCTTTACGGTATATAGCGCCGTTCGCCGCCTTATCGATTACCGCATAAAACGCTTTTCGCCGGTATACCTATTACCGTATAAAACCTATTTTGACGGGCTATCGATTACTGCATAGAACGCTTTTTGACAGCTGAAAAATTGATTCAACTTCAACCCTTAATTACACAAATAAACACACACGTCATTTTCTCCAAAGTTTATTTTCCTATTAAACAAATATGTTTTCTTTCATATACGATGATAAAATCATGGGGTCAAAGTTTAAACTTTTGCTCTAGAGCGAATCTTTTGATAGTGGTCACGTGGCACACTTCTAAAAGAGACGCTATGGGATTGAGATGAAGGGAAATGAAATACCCACCCCAATAAAACTGAAAGCGGCCTTCGATATCCTGTCATAAAGATCAAAACAATGCCGATTTGTAAAGACTTGATAAGGATTTCCTGCAATTCTTTACAAACTAACACTTTTCTAAAAATATTATCCAATTAAAAAGAACATAGGGCACGCGACCCGTAGACTATTTAATGAGAAGTCTTCCGGTCATAAAAGATCAAAACACTGCCGATTTGTAAAGACTCGATAAGGATTTCATGCAATTCTTTAGTAACTTAACACATTTCTAAAAATACTATCCAATTAAAACAGAGCATACGGCACGCGACCTGTAAAGGATGTTTATGACACGGAGCTATTGTTCAAAGTTTAAAGGCGATTGAAAATCGAGCCGTCAAATAATTGACGTTATAAAGACGGCCTTTTTAAAATATTTAGCCAATTTGGTGTTTCCGATCGCAAGTCGGACATCAATGTAGATTCAGAGCAGTAATTTGATCGTTTTTTATTAAGCCTGAAGATGATGAAATGTTGATAAATATAACCAATTCACGGACAAGCAAATTAGATCATTCCTCCAACTTTGACTACAACTACGAGCTTTTGGTAAATTCATCACCCATGGACACGTATTTTACGGAAATATAAGCATGTTTCGTTGCCAAAATGAGTTGATTTTTACTGTTTTACATTTATAAGAAGGACTAGGTTTAACTCCTTTACAAAGCAATATTGCGCTGAAAAACATTCTTTTATATATTTTGGAAACGGTTTGAATGGGAATTGAAGTAAAACGATTCAGCTTTGTTGAGAAATATGTAAAGACAAAGTATGTATCTCGAGTCATGAACGGTATTTTTCGGCAACAAAATTCCCTGCAATTGATGACAAACGGAAAACAAATTACGGATCTCTCAGGGAGAACACATAAGTCATATTATTAATTTTGATTTTGTACAATTCACACCGTAATATACATTTTCATTGTTTGTTTAATTTTCTACAACTTAATCCTGATATGAATGTATCACTAAATAAAGAAAAAAAACATCAACTTAAAGGAAATTTTGTTCTCGTCGTCTTTTATTCTTTGAAAAAATCTATTAGATGAATGTAAAATGCATTAATTTAGGTTTGATTAACAGTACCCCAATCAATAACAATTATCGGAGATAATCCTGTGCAAATAGGTACCCAGGGTGACTAGTTATGTATGCGTTAATGGTCTTCGATAATCGGATGGTTTATACCTATAGTGTCACTGATAAGCCTTATCTCTATACCTTAAAGGGTTAACACCGAATCAACAAGTTTTCAGTTATAATATGAATCTCTTGGATACACCTCTACTAGGCTAGGGCTCTGAAGTGATTTGCCAAAGGACACTTCCACCAAACCAGAGGAATTGTTGCAGCTTGAACCCGGGACCTTAGGTTCTTAATTCGCCACCTTACCACTGCAGGACCACCTCTCAACAGGACTATACAAATGAGTTTTAACAATAGGAGGGTTATACACCCTTATCTGAAAATGTGCAAAGTAGAAGGATGCTCTCTGAGTTAGAATAAGTCACAATTTTACTGTAATATGCAAAACTTGTAATGTGATTTTAAGATCTATAAACTAACTTCTTGGCCATGGAGGCCAAAAAGGAAATTAAAGACAAAAGCGAAGGCAAAACACTTTTGAGCCTACTCTTAAGAACAATGTCCGCATAGCTAGAAAAATCCACTTTTGATTTATTGTCCCCTGTGGGGATTCGATCCCGGTTCTCCAAGGTGACAGTCCAAGACATAACCACTGAGCTAAAGAGTCGGCTCAGTAACGCAGAGGTTACATCTTGGCCTGATTGTCCTGATTGATTGTTGCTATAATGTAGAGAGTGAAGTGGCTACGTAACACACCCCCTCTTATAGAAGTCATCATTAATGATGACATATAAGCCATTTCGACTTTTAAGCCCATTTCGGACAAATTAATGGCTCAATGGCCAATCCCGGACGAGCCCCCACTTTGGATTTTAAGTCCCCTGTGGGGATTCAATCCCGGTTCTCCCGGGTGACAGTCCAAGACATAACCACTAAGCTAGAGAGACGGCTCCGTAACGCAGAGGTTACATCTTGTCCCGATTGTCCTGATTGAGTGTTGCTATAATGTAGAGAGTGAGGCGTAACACTACGCACAATTCATAAGCTAGGCATTGACAATGAACTACCAGATGAAAGGAAACAAAATATGAGGATATATAGAGTAGAGGGAATACCTGAACTTTGTTTCTGTTCCTCCTCAAGTGTCTTTAACCTGACTTGCTTCCTCAATTGCTGAACTTCTTCTTCTAAGCTACTTAGTTTGGTCTCACTGTTTGCAACATCTTTAGATATATCCTATATAAAATAGTCATAGCAAAAATATGTCAAAAAAAAGGTCTGTAATTTTGTTTTCCAATATTCTTTATCATGAAATTATCCAGCTTTAATAATGTTAATTTATTACTAATATGAATGGTTAATTGTCTTTTTATATGTATACCCATACATAAACAAATTTATTAATAGCATTCCCACACTTTTCTCCTTAAGGAATGATATTACTGTAAAAGTGTAAAAAAATACTATGTTCAAAAGTACTTTACTGTATTGTTTTTTTTTGTTTTTTTTTAATCTATGTCACAATGATATGCTTATATGTAAGCAACAACATGTATTATAATTTACCCTATTAAACTTTTGAACTTGTTATTACTTAAACGAGGGTATGAGATACCACCCTGTATGAATTACACTAAAATGTTGCAATATAATTGTACTATTTATAAGATGTAAACAAGATTCAATAACTTGATGAGTTTACAATCAAATTTATTGACTTTCTCAAAATTTGTCACCAGTTCAGTGACACCTAAACAGACTACACCTTACACCTTATACAATAAACTAAGTTTTAACTGTGTGAAGTTTGAATCCACTCTATATCAAAATAAAGTGATGTTCAAATGGTAGAGGTTATAAAGTTTAACAGAAAGTTTCGACTTAAAACATATTCCAAACACTGTCTTTCCCTGTCCCTTTTACACTTGTGGCAAAATCTAGACTTTATATTTGATTTTTGAAACACTTTTGAAGAAGTTTGCCCTTTTTTCTGTATAAAACACCATTCAACAAAGCTTACCCTGAATAATATCTTATTCAGGCACCATTCAATGAAGCTTACCCTGAATAATATCTTATTCAGGCACCATTCAACAAAGCTTACCCTGAATAATATCTTATTCAGGCACCACTCAACAAAGCTTACCCTGAATAATATCTTATTCAGGCACCATTCAACAAAGCTTACCCTGAATAATATCTTATTCAGGCACCATTCAACAAAGCTTACCCTGAATAATATCTTATTCAGGCACCATTCAACAAAGCTTACCCTGAATAATATCTTATTCAGGCACCATTCAACAAAGCTTACCCTGAATAATATCTTATTCAGGCACCATTCAACAAAGCTTACCCTGAATAATATCTTATTCAGGCACCATTCAATGAAGTTTATCTTATATATCCTCTCATGCAGACACCACTCAATAAATCTTACCTTAAATGTTTTCTCATGCAGACATCTTAAAAAGTAACTTAAGTTTACTTCAAATTTCAAAATAAAGTTCACCTCTTATATGTAAAGCTCGGATTTAAGATTGTTGATTCTTTACAATCTATTGCTTATGAAAGAAACTAAATAAAACTGACATTCAATGTCATCATAAGGCATCATTCATATAAAGCTTACCTCCAATTTTCTACTTAAGGCACCATTCAAACTTTGTATTTGTCTTACTTCCATGTGACCATTGACATCTAGAAATGTTTCTCTGAAAATAGAATTGTGAGTGATGTTCTCAACAGCAGTTGAAATAATGTCAGTTTCAAAACTAATTGTTTGCTTTTCAATCTTAATTAATCTAAAAATAAAGACCAACTTCATTTTGAGATAACATACCCAATGAAAACTGTGCGCATTTTCAGGGAGATAAATTCTATTTATATCACAGTATTTCCTAAATGCTGAGGGTGTTAGAAGTGGATTAAAAGCTAAATTAATTGTATACACACTGTATTAACTGTATAAACACTGTCTTCAAGCATAAAGGGTAAAGGACATTGGTATCTTGTAATAAATTTACTTTGTTGCATGTATGGCCTTAATATGGAAACAAGCACCTTTAAGGAAATAAAAATTTTAAAATAACACTTACTCTTGTTGTTTGACAACCATACTGAAGAAGCCCTGATTGCGTGACGCAGTGTGACTAGGTAGGGTTTTATATTCCATATGTGTGGTATCACCCAAGTTGATGATGTTGACATGTTTGCTTTGAAAACTCCTGCAAATACAATGTATGGTTTCATTCTATTTTCTTATGTTATCTATCAGACTGTGTGGGAAAAAAAACAGACTTTACCAGACCATTGACCTTGAAATATTGATGAATTTATAGGACCAAACACATTTCTATCAGACCGAGGCTTTTTACATGAAAGGACCGGGCCTTACTCTACGAGAAAACACCGTGAAATTACTCTTGGCGAGCAATTTCTTCAAAGGTTTCTGCTTTATCAGAAGATTTTTTTCAACTTCATCCCATTTTGAAATGTTAACAACACAAATATCAGGTAATTGAGAATCAAAGGCCTGAAAGGCCAGACTGCGTCGCAGTGGAATTGTATTCCTTAGTCTGAAGGACTGTTTGTGCGTTTGAATTTAAAAAATATCTAGAAGATAAAATGCAGATAAACCATACAACTCTGTTGTATATTTTATTTATTAAAGAAAGAACAACATTACTGTAAATATAAACAATGTGCAAATGCTTTTAAATGTATTCTATGAAAAACGTAATAAAAATTAAGTAAGAAATTAACTACAGTATTAAGTTTTTGTATGATGAGACATAACAAGAGACCCATGAAGTCCTGAAATACTGACTAAATTTTCATCGATATTGACAATCTGATAAAAGTTGATAAAGATTTCAAGAACATAATTCAACTCTTTACGTCCATCCCCATCTCTTGCATGTGAATCAAAAATGAAAAAAAATCCAAATGATAACAAATTGCTTTTGCATTTCCCTTACATATGAATATGCTGTACTGAAATTCTTCTTGATTGGCAGGCAATCCAACTCCTATAGCCATCTCAAGTTTAACAAGGGGGTAATTGTCTGTGTAATTCGGGTTCTTTACACCACTGTACATTTTCTTTTCTTTGCATACAAAATACTCACTAGACAAACAAATGTAGGGAGGCAAGTCATGTACTTCAAGAAACTCAACTGAGTTGTTGTTATATTTTCTTATATCAATATACAAATCATCTCCTGCAATCAAAACTTGATCCAAATCATAATTCCTCCAAGAAAACTTATCAAATGGATGTGTAAAAAGTATGGTACACACTGCTTACCTCTTGACAACACACTAAACATCTCATTACCCTGGTGGATGTTTCCCTAAATAGGAAATTCATTCAACATTTTGTTAATCTGACTCTCTGGCCCAGGATTCGTTTCGACATCACCACATATCATCAAAAGTAACATAATAAGTAAGAGGTTTCTGTTAGCATGACCATAAATAGCACTAAGATAAAATTTGGTTTACAGTCTGTGTCCTCATCTCCATCAAGTTTACCGGCTTGCAGTCGTAAACAAAAACATCCTATCCTCAACATCCACTGATTAACATTAATCCCCATTTCTTCACATAATATTGCCATGCAACTCAAAACAGTATCTCCCTTCATTTTCAAAAGATGAACAAATCGGAAAGGTTAGTGAATCCACTGTACACGAAGTCGAACTTTTTCAAGCATAACTTAGCACAAGATAGCCGGAAATTCGAAATCTTGAACAATGCCGCTCAGCATGCGCAAACACTTAACGCCCCGGCAAGTGAATAGATAAAACAACATGTCTCTGGATGTAAACATTGAACGTTTGGAAGCGATCATGTAATTTTCCAGACATAAAACCGTATCTCAACTCTAGGACCAAATAGTTGTATCGACTCTAGTATGTTCTCCAGAAATAAAAACAATATACTCCAAGATAACTCCAGACAGTGTGCAGTGCTCGCAATTACTTATTACAACGTAAATTCCCCGCAAAAAGGCCCCGACAGGAGTATATATATGTAAACCGAGTGTGTTAGGCCCTGGCAAGAGTATATATAAAGTGAGTGTGTATTGAAGGCAAAATAAGTCCACAGCAATTATATAAACATGGAACGTTCGAACTTAATCTTCAAGCGATCAAACCATGGATCATATGATTTTTCCTGACAAGGCGACCCAATGCTAGAATCAAATATTTGTATCCCATTCCATCGAGAATATCTAAAAAGAATAAACAACGTTTGAATTCGCCTCTGCGGTTCAACGTTGAAAGTGGTTCTTTGGTATACATGCGCGAGCGCGGGAGTATTCTCCCGCCAAAATTCGCGGAGAACTACTTGATTTTTTCCCCCGAAATTCGCGTAGGATTAGTTTTATCTGAGTGATCAGCCCCCGAAGGACAAAGAACGATTCAGATCGATGACTATAAGCAGTCGCGCATACGCGACGCTTAATAAAATAGGTTCAACAGTTTTAACGTTATAGATTAACAACTCACAAAGACCCTAAACTTAAATAAGGACTGGTCAACGTGGGTAGAATCATTGACATTCAGCAAGACATCTTGGAGACTACCTCTAATAAAAATGTAAAAAGCCATTACTGGAATTTAGGATAGCTATTTCATCAAATGTCCCATATTCTAACCACTAGACCATAGAGGCTCCTTCTCATTAAAGACTTCATAGCTCAATTTCATGTACAGACAACTATAGTTTATTCACTTTAGGCATATTCATATAGAACAGATTGCCAATGCAAACCATCGTTAAAATCCAATCCATTGTGAATCGTTTACTTCATGCCCTGGATGTGTCACTTCAAATCTTCATAAAAACCCTGTGACTCACTGTTCACTGTTAACTCTTCATATAACATTTGTCTCTTTTTCCTAAATATTTCTGTGTGTTTCCATTATTTATATATCTTTTTAAGAGAATGGTAAGATAACATTACGCGCTCTAATATGAATTCTCAGTCTACCGAATCTTTAAAGGCACATAAAAAGAGATGAGTACATGTACAAATAAATTACTGAGAAAACATATGGAGTTCTTTTATCATGTTCATAAAAGTCATGAGAATCAATTTACGAATGCATTGAGATCCTTTAAAATAGACTCCTTTAACATAAGTTATTTTGTGCTTGAAATATAGTTGTCTCCAATTCAATCATGTTTATTAACAACCTGTTTGTTTACATATTCAAAATAATTAATTCTGATTGGTCGGTTCAAACAGTTGTGTATCAACTGTCAAGGTCAGGGGTTAAGAATCACACAATCTGAATTATTTGCCTGGTTAATCTGGGTTATTTCTTGTTGGCTTTCATGCCTAAGTTGTGCTGATGGTTTTTTATGGTGTAAAATATTTGATACTGACCAAAATGTTATCAAATTATATATCTGATATAGCATTAGTCTCCTTTAATGTGCCATTAAAAGACAAATTCTATAAGCCTCGCTTTCGTTCGCATCCTTTCCTTTACATCTATAAACTGGACAACTGTTAATTCACGCAAAGTTGTAAAAATGTATGAAATGATAAATAAATTATGTTTAAGCTAAGTACCTGTGATTAAGGCACGAAAAGCTGTGATCCATAGAATGCGTAGATTTGTTTGTTGTAGTTTTCGAGGAACACAAAAGGAAGAGGAAGTGGTTAGAGTCCCGTTTTTGAAACCGTAACAGATTTTCGTGGATCTGTCGTTCTTTTAAAGAGGGTCGCATTGCTGAATTCCGTCTAAAACTATACCAGCCAACAATATTCTGAAATGTAAATACATGTATCACAGCTAAAACCAATTCTGCAAATATACCCTTTTTAAACACTCAATACCAGAACTGCACAATATTCCATCGTGGCAAGTGATAGTTTCCTCTCATTGACAACTGGTGAGAGTGGTAGAGTGTCGGTCTCTGGTACTGATGGTTCCAGAGGCCGACACTCTACCATGGTTCGGGTTTGATCCTGTTTTCAGCCAGGTAAAAATGCTGGAACAAACCTACACCCCAAATACTGATTATGTGTCCAGTAAGAAGCATTGAGAGTGGTGTATCTAAGTTGTAAGAACATGTTTCAATATAAAGGTAAAATTTTTAACTAAACAATTGATTTAGCACACACTGTGAAAGAATAACACACCTTGTCAAATTAATTGTCTTCATTAAACATTCTGAAAAATATCATTAGCAAAGCAAGGCTGTTGTATTGGACAGAGCCTCAGATTCTTTTCAGAAATGGCGGGCCAAATTGGGCTATGGTGTCAAAACATGGTGGGTCATTTTCGGAAGTAGTGGGCCAAAACGTATAAAGTAGGTGATATTCTCAGTAGAAAGAAGTGCATTTTTCTTTTAGGTGTGTGCTGCTGGTTCGGGCCCACCGTAAACCTTAGTTCCGATTTAGTCCCAAAAAACAAAAGTTTTCCCTATATGCTTGGTAGCTTGAGACAGACACATTTCCAATCACATTTACTGACTACATTCCCAATAAAGCTAATGTTTCAATTTAATAATTCCTGAAAAATTCGGATTTGAGCGAAAAATACGCTGCTTTCCCCATTTGTCCAGTACTATACCCATTCCAAAAATTTATGAAAAAAATTGATGTAAAATGAGTTAACATCTGCTGTGTAGGATAAATCTATCTTCCATATTCTTTACCTGTGACTCTTTGGGTAATAAGGAATTCAGTTGATCAGGCAATATCTCATATCTCTCATTATAAAAGCACTGATCTCTTGGGCAGGCAACAGACCCGTAAATAACTGAAATAAAGAATGACATGCCTTTTAGTCCATACCCCAATGGAAACAAAGATTTCTCTTCTAAGAATCAGGGTTTTCGTTAAGATTTAAAGAAACAGATCCAGGTTGAGATCTAAGCAATTCAGCCAGACAACCCTCTTTATATTAGAGTTAATGACTGGGCATTAAGTAACCAATTCACAAGGGCTATTGACCGATGGTGTGCATCTGTACAGGCAATTGATTCTTAATGAAAATGTTGAAAGTACTCCTAGGTATCCATGCATGGACTTTCCAAACTGAAATAAATCCATCTTTCAGAATCAGATGTTTTAATCATTTCAGATTGTAGGCAACATTTGACAAATATCAAGTACAGAGTAAAAACCATTG
Source organism: Cerastoderma edule (assembly GCA_947846245.1). Lineage (NCBI taxonomy): Eukaryota > Metazoa > Mollusca > Bivalvia > Cardiida > Cardiidae > Cerastoderma > Cerastoderma edule. The sequence continues at coordinate 33,930,807 of OX401415.1, forward strand.
TGGGTGAAGACAATATCACTTGTTAGAAACATTCTTTATCTTTTTATACTGTTGTTGCTTAAGTCATATGCTGTAAGTGCATCAGAATGAGTCAAAACGACGGTAGCTTATATTCATCACTTGTTTTTTATCCCTTGTCCAAAATACCTCACATTTGAAAGAAACTTTTATAAAGTTATGGAAAACAATGACCAATATAAAGATGGTCTACATGAAAATCAAATGGCCGTTCCATGAACTTGATGGTTTAAATGGAAAACAATTGCCCTTTCTGGTAACTTGATAAATGAAAGCAATTTGTTTATTTTTGCAATAATTTGATTGTCTTTATGGAAAGAAATTGTCCTTTCTGTTAACTTGATGGTCTAAATGAAATGCAATTTTCCTTTTCGTCAAATTGATGGTCTACATAGAAAACTATTTCCAATAACAATAACTTGATGGTCTAAATGTAAAGCAATTTCCTTGTCTGTTAACTTGATGAGTCTAAATGGAAACCAATTGGCATTTCTGATAACTTGGTTTACTCCCTCAAATCCCAAACAAAGGCATCTTTAACTTAATACCAAATAGAACAAAATACATTTACATGTACTCACAAATCTTTGTTTCCTTTTCATAATTATTGATCTGTGAGTCACTAATGGTATCTATCATGTGACTAACAACCTGTCCTGTCAGAAAACCCATCTGTTGGAAATAGAAAGGGTGAAAATTAATGATAAATTAACATCACAGACTTTTTCAGAAATTATCCTACAAAGTGAATAAGGTGGTAATAAGAGCTGTCAATATTCTATAATGTTCATAGTTTCAGTAGGTATAAGTAATACTCAGAGCTTTTTTGCTTATATTGGGCAGAACCCCCAGGCCTGCTAATTTTGGAAAGTTGTAACAATGAAACTGGTAAATTACATACCGAAAAGCTCATACTTGTGACTTTGAATTATTTTGGAAAAACTGCATGATTTTAAGGTAATTTCCAATTGGGAAGAAGCTTTTAATAAGCCAATGTTATAAAAATCTGAAATCCCCTGATAACTGTAAGTTAACTAAAGGTAATGTTTCAATTGAAATGTTAATATATAAATAAAAAAAAAAATGTGTCAAGATCAAATCAATCCACATAAAGCCATCACAATAAAGTAGACATGGGAGGTAAGCTGAACCCAGAGTGGAGCTTAACCCAATAACCATTTCAACAATAGAATGGAGCTCTCCGAATAGAGCTTATCAGCAGCTAGTCTTGCCCCCTAACAAAACACTCCTTCACTCATTAACCCATTACCAAAAAATAATGACATTTGACCAGTTTGTTACAAACGACTCTGGAAAACATTGTAGGAAAAGGAGAAAGTGCTTGTGACGAGCAATTACTCCTTTTCCCACAATGCTCTCTGCCCTATCAGGTTATTTTTCTGTTCATCACATTTTGAAATGTCATCGAAAAACTCTTTCAATTTGGAACAATTGAAAACTTGGCATTTGGTTAAGGGTTAAACTTAAAAAAGGCTTTCAACCTCCTCCAAGAGTTCCTACCATTTAACATTATAACATTAAGAATGAGAGGAAAACTTATCCCTGTGTGGGGCTTAAAACCCACAACCACATTAACACTAGGATGCTCTACCAATTGCCCTGGTTTACTTGGTTTGATGGTTAATCCCCTACACACTTCACTTACAGATCTGATTTTTTGAGGAAGAATACAGATTTATGTAAGGTTGAGGTTTCTTAATAAATAAATTGACATTTTTCTCATCAATTTGTAGACTACATACAGTGGTTAAGTGTCAGCCTCCTGTACCATAGGTCCCAGGTTCGAATCCCCTTTAGTGCTTTGGGCGAGGTGAAAATTGCCAGGATTAACCCACAAATCAGCGCAAGCACTGGTGTAGTATCCAGGAAGCAGTCATAGAGAGTGACTTTGAAAGGTTTAATCAAGCTTCCTTCACAGTCAATGTAAAACAAATCAACCAAACATGCCATGGTATATTGAATATCACTACTTTTTAGTCCAGATAACTGGTCTCGAAGGCTATTGCTATTTTGACTGACGCCTTCGAAGCACGATAAATGACGAAAAAAGCTTCGTTCACGGATCATTTTGAGACTACACTACTTTTGTGCCAGTGTTTTTTAATTTCCCGGGCCATAACACTTTTATTTAAAAGATTTTTTTTTAGGAAATTTGTTTCAGAGATGTTTTCAGAACAGAAGTTTACATTTATCTAAAGAATCAAAAACATTAAAAAAAAATAAATGGCTTTCTCTATGTATGAAATTAAAGCAAGCAATTAGATTGCTCTTCTAGAGAGCCATGCGTTTATAGAAAGGCGCCGAAATTACAAAGGTATGGATCCCTGTTTGAATGAAAAATCAAGTTGTTATCAAGTCAGATTGTGCAGAAATATGACGAAATTAGTATTGAGAACCGAATTGTAATTTGCACCCATGTTTACAAACAAGTGGTCCTTTAACAGATGACTCATATCAATTGTTATTTTGCTACTTCACTCATCCGACAGTGGCTCATACATTTTGCCTCAAAAGAATCTACCTATGCCTACCTGATGGCCCTCACTTTGGGCCTGATCGTAGAGCAACGAGGCCAAAACTGTTCCGGAAATATTCACCGCCATTCCAACTAAAAGTTTTTCTCCGCCACAAATTACTCGGTTTTCATGAAAAAGCTCATCATTATCCGAGAGTACTGCGATTTGATCTTTGTAGCGTTTTCGATTACACTGCTCGAGTAAATAAAACCTTTTTAGTCACGTTGAAAACTGACCCGAATGATTCAGTTGTACATTAAATTACATTTTCCATCCATTTGTCAAGGACATCATGGACTTTTAACCTTTTTGTTTTTATAACGATTTGTCATTCGATGATTTGTTCATGAGTAACCATTGCTGATCAGACTGTTCCTTGATTTACAACTTAGATGCTCACGAAACAGGGACCTTTGAAATCTTACAATTTTTACCACAAAAGAAAGGTTATTTGTTTCAATTATGGTTTTATTATATTGACCAATCCAATTAGAGAGACCCATCGTCTATTGCAGTCTCCTTTGCAGCACTATAGTCTGTGAGATTGTGATTGTAGGTGGAAAAGTTGAAGCCAAATAATTCATACCGGTTTGATTGTGAGTCGAGCATTTCAATCCTCATGAAACCGGTATTTCGTTAGTTGATTGATCACTTTGACAAACGGTGTCCAGGCTAATGACAATGAGATTATTATTGAAATAATATATTTTGGCTTTATTTCGGACATGGCCAACGAATTTGGGAGCAGCCCATTACATTTAAAAGAATAAATGCACGTTTGAAACATATAACCGTCACTGAGAGGTATATTTGATCATTTATCGTCGAATTTTTATTGTGTTTAAAAGCATACTCGTGTAATAAGTCCTACCTACTCGAAAGTTATTGATGTTTCGACCATCACTAGAAATCGGATAATTTCATTTTGTTTACATAATTCACGAGCCAAATTTTTAAAGTTAGCCAAACATGATAGTTTTCTATACAAATGATAGATTACTTTTGCTTTAAGGTGTGTTTATATCCAACTTTTATCAAATGAAATTGAGGCAAGTTTGGAAATGAATTTGTGTAATTTTTGATAGGTCAATATCTCAGGACTGTCATATTGTGAAAGTTCTTCACAATTTGCTTCTTTGTTTTTTAAGTTTAGATTGCCCATCATGGAAAAAGCAATCTTAACATAAAACTTTTTCGACCAATCAGCAATTATTTGTTGATTCTTAATGAGATATAATTTGGCTATGAGTTTATATAATTGTCAATACGGGACGGGCCATCAATACGATTTCAGGTTTCAGGAAAATTTGTTATTAAGGTGTACTAGAGTTAAAGGTCCAGAGGTTTGGCTAGTCAAACTAATTTGACGCAATTGGAAAATAGTGAGAAAGTTTTGCATCAAGCAATATCTCGCGTCACGTCACACTTTCGAACGATGACTTTTGTGGAGGACAAATGCGACAAAAATTTTATCGCAACATATGAAGACCAATATTTGCATTATTATTGAGAATAAACAAATTATGTTACTCACAGTTGTAAATTAATCTTTTTTTAATCAATCTATGCACTTAACATGTCTGTATTCCGTAAAATAAATTTGCAGGAATGGTTTTATTAATACTAGGTGACGATCTTTTGCTCCCAGTGAATTTTCTCTGCACATGCTCTCTGGAATGTGAAAAACCTAATTGGTAGTTTTTAAATTGTTAAATGTAAATTGATGCCATTATTTGGTGGTATATCAGTTTATTTTACATATCTTATCTTATCAATTGACTTTGAATGGCCATTTTGTGCTTTAAATCCGAAAAAACAGAATCTCAAAAGTTCAACACTACTTTGATCTTCGGAATGTAGATGTTAGATCGCCCCACCAGAAAATAAAAAGCAATCTTCACATGAAGTTATTTTGACTAGAGGTTTGGGTAGTTAGTCTAATATTGTACTTATGGTGTAAAATGTAGTACTATTGTAACGAACCGAGGAAATGAACCTCTCAGAGACACAAACACATCCGATTGTTACGAGCAATTTCTCCTTTCCCACAGTGTTTTTCAGAGTCCTCTGCAACAAAGTGGTTAAATGTCATTATTGTTTGGTAATGGATTAATAGTGATTTTTCTTATAGTTTTTGAGAGGTCAAGTTGGAGTTATTCCATCTTCATAAATGAGTGAATAGTCTCATAATTGAGGGTTAAATAACAGTTTCTTGATTTGTAAATCACGAAAGGAATGAACAAAGAAGTTACATTGTAAATAACTATCCTTTGCTTCAGATGATTCCACAGATAAAGAAGTAGAAGATGATGGAAAAGCGTGTCAGACTGAGGAATGTAAATCCCTGCATAATATGTGCATTGTGTAAAGGCTACTTGATTGAAGCTACAACTATAACTGAATGTCTACACACATGTAAGCTGACATTCTTACCAAGCTCCCCGACATTGTAGCATTTGTACAGAAGTCTAAGAATGGGAATGCATACGAGTAGTGTTTTGCATATGGTTTTTACTTGATAGTATTATACAGTTGCCTAGTTATTTCATATGCATTTGTATATCAGAATATTTAAATGGTTGATGATTTCCGCTTGTTAGTAATTAACAGTCAAGGAATCCCCACCCCTTTGTTTGCTTGAGGTGTTTTAACATAGGAGCTATTGAAATCAATTCATGTGTGCATTTGTTTGTCTGAGGTTTGTTGAACTGTTCATCGCTAAACATCGCTAAACATTGCTAAACATCACAATAGAAATGTTGCTTCTTCTAAAGTTTTCATCAAGAACCTGCAGCCGGCCAATTTTACCTCTTCAAATGACTTTTGGGTCATCTCAAATAACAAACAAAATTAAAATTTTGGCATTAGAAGTAGTTAAAACACCAAATATTTGTTGAGTGTTTGCTTCATTGGCCTTCTCAAATCAGCAGATGGCTTCATACTCCAAAACTTAATGACACCCCTGTTATTCACAGGTTAACCAGCCTCTATAGGCAGTTAAGCTTAGAGTTTTCCTCCATTTGAATGAGCAGGGCATCTCAATATAACTTACATACTGTTGACTTGAAATGAAAGCCAATTAAACTGTCCATTTTCTGAATTCATAGTTGTTTTACTGTTATTTGAGGAGATCTTTATGGTCAGTCTCAAGCTAGTTGACTTGTTATACATCATACATCTAATTACTGACTTGAGTTTCAAATAAGACCAAGCAATTTCTAACATTTTCTGTAATTATTATAAGCTAAATTCAGGTACATTATTAAATCAGTACTTTTTAAAGTTACTAGAATTTCATGATTTTGTAAGTCATTTTCAAAAAGAAAATATATTACTGTACAGCTTTCTTGAAGAATATTTTTAACATTATATACAAGTGTATACGTCCCTTAGAGAACCCAGCTTAGTAATTGGAAGAAGAAGAAGTGACCGGGATTAATGCAAGACTTTTGTAGGTCTTTCATAAAGGTGAAGCACATTCTTTAGTCATGCACCAACCCTCAGTATTCAGTTATAGTTTCAAATTCAAAAACATGTTTAAATATCACTTTGATAGAATTTTTCTGTAACTTTGGCAACAGTTATTTTATTACGATTTCAGTTTGTCGGAGTTGTCTCGTTAAATTTCTTCTCGAAAACAACACCTGTCCAAAATGTGGGATATTGATACATCAGAGTCATCCATTGAACTACATTAGGTAAGATTCTTTCCCCTATCTGTTTATATGATAGAATATTGAGTAGTGAGAATAAGTGAGTAGTGAGAAATCACTAAAAATAGTTAATAGCGGGTTCTGCCATGCAACCTTTCATTAATCCTCATTTGACGGGAGAACTGGTTATGTATCCAGGAATCAGAATCAAGAGTAATAATATATGCTGTGAGAATTTGTTTCTTAATTACTATAAAAAAAAGTTAGTTAGTCCATACACTTTCAATGATGAAATATATCCCCATATCTCACAATAAACAAACAACTATTCTCTTCATATTGCTGAAACATTTAAGCTCTAAGCTCTTCACATGGGTGAAGGTTTTCCGTTTTATGAAAATGTCCAGGGGTCATTTTTTGAGTTTCGCCGAGAATCGATGAGAAAATATTGGGGGGGGGGGGTGAGAGTTGGCAATCAAGGCTGGACTCAATTAATCAATTAAGTTTTGTTTATCCTCGCACCATGATCGAGTCATTTCGGCGGCTCAGTATGGCAAGCAACGTCTGGACCCAGCGTGACCTGATAATAAAAAAATTACCAGTGACGAGCAATGTTTCCTTTTCCCACAATGTTTTCTGCCCTATAGATCTGAAGATTATTTTCCAATTCTATCACCTTTTGAAATGTCGTCTGCAAACTCTTTCAATTTTTGGACAGTCTGAAATTTGTTGTTAGGGAAAGTGTTTAATGTATCAACTTGCCCTCACCCCTGTGTTCTCTGATTGTAGCCATGACAGAACAATGCAGGATATTGTCTACAAACTTGTACCCAATCTACAAGAAGGTAAGTGCTAATTGGCAGTGATCATATAATCCTTGTTCAATTATGATACATATTTACCTTTAAGGGGGCCTCTGTGGCCTAGTGGTTAGAGTACAGAACTTGAAATCACAAGGCCCCTCTCCGCGTGGGTTCAAATCCTGAGAGAGATATGGATTTTCATGAGAGGCAGTCTCCCGACTGACTTACGGAATGCGGATGGTTCTACCCGCCTTGACCAGCCCTTATGGGCAGTTGAGTATGGGGTCTTCCTCCATCATTTAGAGTCGGGCATTGCTACATAACTGAAAGAATGTTGATGTGATGTAAAACATATAGAAAAAAAAATTACCTCCAAACTTGCATGTTGAAAAGCAGTTAGTGACATGAAACCCAGGGGTTCCATTGATATTTGTAGTTGGAGGGTGATTCGCAAAAGTAGGCGGGCGTAGTGGGAACCTCGTAAGTAGATTTATCATACAACTGAGCAAAGTAGGTGGGGGTTCTGGTCAAAGAAGCTGAGAAAGTCCCCAGTCCCCGGCTCTTAATGAAACCTCTGGGAACCAATATTGTGCAGTACTGGTGAGGAAATATCAGGAGTAAGGGCATGTACTCTGACTATTTGAGATTGTAAGTGAGTTACTGTTGAAAACTACATAAACCCCATATTCCTTCTAAAATAACTTCAGACTTGACCCTTTATAGTGCTTGAACAGACTTCATACTTGAGCAAACAGGTTGGATCCAGGCCAGCCGCCAGGTAAATTGGCAGCTGGCCTTTGATCTAACCTGTTTGCTACTCTGAGTATCTTTCCTCATCAAAATTAAGTAGATAGTTATTGAGTACTCTTGTTATCAAAAGATTATTTACAAGTATAAAGTGATTAAATGTTTACAGCTCCCCTCATATGAAACTTATAATGAGAAAGTCTCTTGTCTGGGTTTTTAAAGGTTGATTGGTTAAACCCCATTGCAATTGTCTAACAATGAGAGATTGTTTTTGTCAAGCAATTCCACCTTTCATCACAATGGTTCTCAGATAAAAAGTGATGCTTCACACTGTTTTACACATCAAAGTTGTAATTTGACATATCACATTCCCATTTGGAGGGGGATTTAGAAAAGTAAAGTATCAACTACATGTATTATGATATTTTTTGTAGTTGAGAAGAAAAGACGAATAGACTTCTACAGGAAAAAAGGACTTGCCCTGCCAAATGGAGAAGGTTTGTGAGATTGACTTATATATGTGATTTAGTAAAATATGCTGAACAATGTTTATTATTACACACTAACATTCTTTAAACCTTTATGGTATAGAGATAAGAATTTGGAGAAAGTGACGGTGGTGTTCATGTGTGTAATTAAGGTTTAAAGTTAAATCAATTTTACAGACGACTGGAGACGTTCTATGGGGTCATGGATAGGATGCCCTGTTTTTTATATGTATACCTTCATAGGTAATTCAACGGATTTGGTTTATACGGTAATCGATAAGACGGCCTGCTATGTACTGTAAAGGGTTAACAGGAAACTGCCTTGGTATGAAAACATATGATCATATTTTACAAGTAATTGACAGGGAAGCAGGTCAATTCGTACCCAAGCTGATTCGTACCCACACAAATTTGGCCAATTCGTACCCACATTTATGTCAATTAGTACCCATATTATTTAAAGATGTCAATTTTCAAACATTCATGGGTATTCTTTAAGTTCTTTATCTACATTTGTTTGATATACAACATAACCCATGGGTTCAAATTCCTGTGACTGTATTTGGAGTTTTATGTGTGGTAGTTTCCTGGTCAACTTATGGATAGCTGACTGTTCTATCAAGCTTGAACAGCCCTTGCAGGCAGTCAAGTTTGGGATCATCCTCCATCATTATGAACTGGGTATTGTAACATAATTGAAATGATGTTTTATGCGATAGAAAACCCATATGATAAAATGATATTTGATTTACAGTCACAGAAGAAGACAAGAAGAACATAGAAAAGAGCACTCCCGAAAAGGAGGAGAACAAAGACTATCATAGACTAGATGAACAAGTGAATGTGCGTCTTGAGTGTAAAGAAATTAATAATACAATCAAAAGTTTACGGCGTAAGATATTGAGACTTTCATCGCAAGCCACAGTGACTCATTTGAAAAAATTCCTCGCGTTGAAGTTATTTGATTCCATAGAGAGATACAGAGATGTAAGTATGGTTTTTGGCTTTAGTCCCCCACCAAAAAGTATCTTTTTTTAAACCTGAAAGAGTGATATTTTCCCTGTGTGGGTAAGATGTTGCTTTTGATGTTGAGGTCTTGAGTTTGAGCTTCACGGCTACCTCTTGTTTCAGGAGAGTGTCCTTTTTACAAGATACTTCAGGGCCTAGCCAAGTACTGGTAAATCCAGGAAAGCTGTAACGTAACTTGTTGACACTGATAAACCTCACAAAGCAAAACATAAAATTCCCCTCTAAGTTGGTTATATTTACGTTGTTCTTTACTTGCTGAATAGGGGGAGCTCACTATGCAAACGTTTATGAAAACAAAAGGTATCCCGAATTTTATTACTACTTTAATTGAAAGATACTTAAATGACTTTTAAAGTAAATAGAAGGGTTTAAGCCTGCTAATTTTCAGGCCTGGTCCTGATTTCAGGTTTTGAGATTAAAATTTTCCTTCTTGATATTGATGATGTTTAAATTAAGGGTTCAAGTAACGATTTTCAGGCTTGAGCATTCCTTAACAATATCAGGCCTGGTGGTTAGGACAGAACTTTGAATCACATGGCCCCGCTTCACCTGGGTTGAAATTGGGTGACATTGGTTCAGGGGTATTAGGCGGGGTGAAAGTATCCAGGACTAACCGACAAACCGGCGTGATTACTGGTTTAGTATCCAGAAAGCAGTCATTGAGAGTGGCTTTGAACAAGCTTTCAGCTTCCTTCACAATCGATGTAAAACAAATACGACACGATACGAAATTACAGTTGTAGCATTTTTTTTATGGAAGGTGGTCTCCTGGTTGACTTGCGGAATGTAGATGGTTCTTGTCTGCATGACCAGCCATGATAGGCAGTTCTGTTAGGGTTCTTCCTCCATCATAATGAGCCTGGTATTAAAACGAAACCAAAAATCTGTTGAATTGATGTTAAACACAAGTGAATAGATAAAGGATTTACAGAGAGATTTGATTTATTTAATCAGATTGTTTTTTTCAGGTTAATGGCATTAAAACAAAAACAAAATACTGTTGGATTTATGTAAAACCTAAGTGAATAGAAAAATGTTTAAAAGAGAGATTTGATTTTTTGTGATCTAATTGTTCATTTCAGGTTGATGGCATTAAAATAAAACCAAAATACTGTTGAATTGATGTAAAACCCAAATGAATAGATAATTGTTATATAGAAATTTGATTTATTTAATCTGATTGTTCATTTCAGGTTGATGGCATTGAAATAAAACCAAAATACTGTTGAAGCGATGTACAACCCAAATGAATAGATAAACGTTATATACAGATTTGATTTATTTAATCTAATTGTTCATTTCAGGTTGATATTTTATGCAATGATGAATTACTCGGCAAGGACCACATGTTGAAGTTTATAATGGCCACAAGATGGATGGCTAATGTAAGTTTTCTTCTCGTTCAAATGAAAGTCAAGGTTAAGTGCATTAATATATAACATAACATGTTATAAAGCAGTTTTACAAGAATTTTAAAATAGACGTGGATTTACAGAAGCCCTTTTCTTTTAAAGATATTATTCAATTTCTATTTTGCTGAGCATAATATATATGCATGTACTTAGACAGATTTAAAATAGTTTTCTTTGAAGGACTTGACAATAGCTTATTAAATTTATGTATATTTGGCCATGTATTATATATATTGTTATCTTAAATTTGAATGTTTTGAACAAATTATATAGTAAGTGCTTCACTCATGTGATAGGCCTACTATAACTCTTGCATTTAATCCTCGAAATGTTCTATATAATTGTCATTTTCAATTTTAAGTTGAGTTTTTAGTGTAATACTATGATAAATGCTTTATGTTTGTGAAAGACTACTACAGTCTAACTTGTGTTAAGCAGCCACCCTTTTAAGCAGCCAACCTGCCTTAAACAACCACTACAGAAAGTCCCATTGTTAGATTTAAAGTGTACATCAATTTGTGTTAAGCAGCCAACCTGTCTTAACCCTTTACGGTATATAGCGCCGTTCGCCGCCTTATCGATTACCGTATAAAACCCTTTTCGCCGTTATACCTATTACCGTATAAAACCTATTTTGACGTTCTATCGATTACCGCATAGAACGCTTTTTGACAGCTGAAAAATTGATTCAACTTTAGCTCTTAATAACACATCTTTGCACACACGACATTTTCTCCAAAGTTTATTTTCCTCTTAAATAAATATCTCTTCTTTCATTTCCGATGATAAAATTATAGGGTCAAAGTTTAAACTTTTGCTCTAGAGAGAATCTTTTGATAATGGTCTCCCGACACGCTTATGGAAATAACGCTATCAAATTGAGATGAAGGGAATCCAAATTACCAATCCAATTAATGAGAAGTCTTCCGGTCTTAAAAGATCAAAACACTGCCGATTTGTAAAGACTCGATAAGGATTTCATGCAATTCTTTAGTAACTTAACACATTTCTAAAAATACTATCCAATTAAAACGAGAGCATACGGCACGCGACCTGTAAAGGATGTTTATGACACGGAGCTATTGTTCAAAGTTTAAAGGCGATTGAAAATCGAGCCGTCAAATAATTGACGTTATAAAGACGGCCTTTTTAAAATATTTAGCCAATTTGGTGTTTCCGATCGCAAGTCAGACATCAATGTAGATTCAGAGCAGTAATTTGATCGGTTTTTTTAAGCCTGAAGATGATGAAATGTTGATAAATATTACCAATTCACGGACAAGCAAATTAGATCATTCCTCCGACTTTGACTACAACTACGAGCTTTTGGTAAATTCATCACCCATGGACAATTATTTTACGGAAATATTAGCATGGTTCGTTGCCAAAATGAGATGATTTTTACTGTTTTACATTTATTAGAAGGACCAGGTTTAACTTCTTTACAAAGGTATATTGCGTTGAAAAACATTCTTTTCTTCATTTTGGAAACGGTTTGAATGGGAATTGAAGTAAAACGATTCAGCTTTGTTGAGAAATATACAAAGACAAAGTATGTATCTCGAGTCATGAATGGTATTTTTTGGCAACAAAATTCCCTGCAATTGATGACAAAAAGAAAAACAAATTAGGGATCTCTCAGGGAGAACACATAAGTCATATTATTACTTTTGATTTTGTATAATTCACGCCGTAATATACATTTTCATTGTTTGTTTAATTTTCTACAACATAATCCTGATATGAATTTATCACTAAATAAAGAAAAAAACATCAACTTAAAGGAAATTTTGTTCTCGTCGTCTTTTATTCTTTGAGAAAATCTATTAGATGAATGTAAAATGCATTAATTTGGATTTGATTAACAGTACCCCAATCAATAACAATTATCGGAGATAATCCTGTGCAAATAGGTACCCAGGGTGACTAATTATGTATGCGTTAATGGTCTTCGATAATCGGATGGTTTATACCTATAGTGTCACTGATAAACCTTATCTCTATACCTTAAAGGGTTAAACAGCAAATTTACTCTGTCCCATAGGCTGGCCTCTTAACACAAGTTTGACTGTTGTTATAGTTGTGCATTGAACCCTAAAAAGGTGACATAGAATGATACTACTTGAGGGTCAGCACAATACTGCTGTACCTCTTGTTTTAACCCTTAGTGTGCTGAAACTAACTTTATGCTTATGCAAACAGGTTAGACCCAAGTCTGCCGCCAAGTTAGCTGGCGGCTGGACTGTTATCCAACCTGTTTGCTACTCTGAGTATGTATCCTCATCAAAATTAAACGTATATAAATGGTATAAGCTGTATAAGTGCTTGCCAAAAATATAATAATTCTTTTTCTAATTCCAGGATGGACCACTTATTCTTCATTATAGGAAGAGATTTGAATTGTGATGCAGGGTTGTGACTATTTATTCCAATCACATAATTTTGGTGACACATCTACATTGAAAGTTCCTGTGTCTGTAGAGGCCAAATACATTTCCCAAATATAGCTTATCATTTGAGGGTTCAGTGCAATACTATAGTAAGTGCGTCACATTTGTGAAGCGCTTGCTATAGTATTGCGTTGAACCCTTAAAATCTGATGAGGGAAGTTTGTGTTTTGATAGAGACTGTCTTTGTTGTAAGAATTGGTGACTTCCATGGCCTAGATGTAAGAGTGCAGAACTGGAAAATTTGAAATAACATGGCCTCGCTCGGCATGGGTTCAAATCCAAAGGGATGGCATTTATATATTCATGAGAGACAGTCTCTGGACTGAGTTAGGAAGATCCAATGGTTCCATATTGGCTTGACCAGTTATTTAGTGACTGGTCCTATTTGAAAGTATCTACAGATGACAAAATCTCTGAGGGTTTTGTGTAAGACTAAATGCTTAATGTTTGTGAGGCACTAACTGTAGTCTTGCATTGAACCCTCAAAATGTTTTACACCAAACAACAGATGAAATTTCATAGGAATCATTTTCAAATTTTGCTATATGTTCACATGTATTTTTTTTTTTGCTTTTATATCTTCTACAAACGTACTATTTGAAGCGATATTAAGATAAATGAAATTTTCTTTCTTTATGATCAACTGCTGCTTTTGTGATACTTGTGTTTGCCTCCATCTATTCAAATAGGGCCTCCATTGCTCAGGGGTTAGAGTGCTGGGTACTGTTTTACAAAACAACTTAAGGAAGATATTTCTGTAATTCAAAAAGGATTAACATGGATAGTATCTTAAATGAATGTACAATATTGCAATGTGACACGTCATTGGAAGCATCTCGGAGAGACGATCCCAATGATGTGTTACTTTTTATGAAAGAATAAGCCAGTTTGATTTTGAGATTAGAATTTGTGTTAAATGCTATTCAAAGTTTGCTGATAATTGTATGCTTAAGGTATTTGATTCAAAATGATACCCGAGAAATGTGGAAGACTTTCTGCTGTTGAGTTCTTATCTGGGTGTTTATACACTGGAGTGAGTCATTTTGTAATTGTTTCCAAATATTATTTTTTAGCCAATGAAAAAAAAATCTGTTCATTAATTTTCAGTATTTATATTATAAACATGTAGGGACTTATTCATCAACATTCACATTTTTGAGTATTACTTTGAAACTTGGTTCAATGTTCAAATCACTGCCCAACATAAAAAAATAACTCATTTCTCCAAATGGAAATGTGTGGCTGGCCAGACTGCAAAATTGTACAACACTTTTAATATATAATGCTATCAAGATGTTCTAAAGGACAAACCTTTTTATTTTATTTAACAAGTCTTCCATCAAAGCACTGAAATGCATGATAACTTATTTCACTTTTATTGAATGAAAACACAGGTTTCAGGAACTTTAGAATTAAGAAATTGAAATAGTCATTTGTATAATGACAAAGATTGTTCAAATAATGTTTAAAATTTTGTAACTCGCAGAACAAACTCTTTGTGATAGTTCTGTTAACAAAAGTAATTTTTGTACATGTATGTGATTCTTTAACAACATGGGGTGGATCCTTGAGAACCACCTAGCTCTTTTTGTTAGAATGTCTTTTTGACGTTTTTTGTATTCATTTCGTTTTCTTCTAAACTAGGCAACAATTAATTTTTGAACTTTGTTAAGTGCGCATCCAAGTGCTGCACGTTATTTGTACATTTTTACTGTAAATATTCTTCTACTATTATAATGATTGAATAAAAAATCAAGTAAATGTCCGAGGACGCCTTTCCTTTATATCTCATCTTGTACTCTGTGCCAGTATGAGCTTTTATCATACTGGTATGTCCGTTATCTATATTTGTTCATGTATCATGCAATATTTGAAACAGGTTTTTTGTTTTCATTTCCCCCCCATACGGAAGGTTGGGCTTAAATTGAAAACGAAAGTAAACTATAAAAAGTATACAACTTAATCTTTTGTTGAATAGCCCATATTGACATTTGTACTATGTGTGTATCAGAAACAATGGTGATCAAAGAAAAAATTGTTCCTTTTTAGCAATTAATCTTTTGGTACAATGGTTTCTACGCAATATATCTGGTCTTTCTATCGGTGGTTTTAGTTCATTATTGTCTACATGTATGTATCTTAATTTAAACCTATGTGACAATTTAGGCTTCTGCGACCATCAAATGCAATCCTGCCGTGACCATTGTTCAATAGTCCATGTCACCCTATCATTTTGCTGAAATCTAAAACAAAACACATAGGAAGACGTTCAAGAAAACAGAAGAAAGAAAAAGAAGAGGAAGAAGAGTTGGGTCCTGTGTGGCCCAGTGGATAGGGTGACAGATTAAGAACTCGAGGGTCCCGGGTCGAACAGAACTCGGGCATCCCGGAGTCGAGCCCCAACGAAACCTGCGAGTGGCCTTATGTAAGTCACTTCAGAGCCCTAGCCAAGTACTGGTGGATCGAGGAAAGCCATAGTTACATAACTGAAACATTGTTAATACGACATAAATCTTCAAAAAGGGGGAAGAAGAGGTAGGTACATAAACAAATTAACAAGATAAAAGGCGCCGCGACCATAACCGACGATCATGTCACGACAAACGTCCGTCCTTTCGCCCGTGATTTGTCTTTATATAATGCGCAGCAAACACCAAAGTTCCTGCATCCATACGAACTGTCCAGCCGTAAAGAACGTCCATTCGCCCGTTGTATCATTGTCCAGGTCGCTGTACCTTAACGAAAAGCACAGCGAACAGCAATGCTCCTGTGTCCATTAGCGACTGTCCTGCCGCGAAGAACGTCCATTCGCCCGTTGTTTACCATTAAGCAGGTCGCTGTACCTTAACCATTATAGTACTGGAGCGACTTCATGCTTATGCAAAGAGGTTAGATCCAGGCAAACCGCCAATTACTTGACGACTGGCCTGTGATCTAACCCGTTTGCTGCTCTGAGTACCTTTCCACATCAAAATTTAGCAGATATTAAAGTTTTGGAAAGCAGACGACACAAAAATCGTTTTTTAAGAAATTTATGCTGCATTATAAGAATTATTTAATTTTAAGCAGTGCGATCACCAAATACAATACTTTCTTTGCCCGTTGTTCAGTATTGCCCCGGTCGCTGTACCTTAATGAAAGGCACAGCGGACATCAATGCTCCTGCGACCATCAGTGACAATCCTGCCAAGACGAACGTCCATGTAAAGCTCTTGGTGATGTCAAACAGCCAGCCTGAAACATGTGAGAATCATACGTCAACCCTTTACCAAACGCCAAATTTTCGACCGTCCCAAATTGAAATCGTTTGCAGACAACATTTCAAAATGTGATGAAATTGAAAAATAATCTATGATAGGACAGAAAACATTGTTGGAAAAGGAGAGATTGCTCGGTACGAGCAATTTCGCCTTTTCTCACAATGGTTTTCAGAATCGTCTGCAACAAAGTGGTTAGATGTCGTTATTGTTTGGTAATGGGTTACAAATCAATCTAGCGCATAGCTGCTGAGAAACATGAACCGTCTTGACAAGGCGAAAACTAACCAAACGAAATGCTAATAAAACGAAAATCGAATATTGAATTTGAAGATAAGCTGGCGTTTTTAATCGAAATTAACACATCTGTCAATAAATCTAGGGACATTCGATGAGTAGCCGATTGTCACTAAGTTATTTTCAGGGGAAATCTACTTTAGACATTTCAAGGTTGTTTATATAGTAACGAGCAAAATTTTATTTCGTTTATCAAACTCAAAAACAAATTAGTATGAATATGAATTGATTCATTAAGAGCATCAATTTTGCTCGGAGATCGGAATAGTGCTTTCTTGTTCCTTTCTAATCCATGTTTCAACACAATTTAGTAAGTTTTTTTTTTATAGTTTTTAATGTGTAAGTTAATGGCGCTTCACTAGTAAGAGAAACACAGAGAACATACAAAGATATGGTCATCACTTGCCTGCGAACGGTGTTCCCATTAGAATGGCCACTCCTAAGAAAAGGTTCCTGGCTCCAAAGGCTTCCGCTAACACATCGGTTCCAACAAAGTCGGTGATAATCACTGTCGTCAGAGATATAATTACACCTGAAATGAAATGAGCGGTAAATGATTTTAAACATTGAGCTAACAGTTTCTTTCGACAGACTCTCAGCCTTCAGTGTATGTCGGGCGTGTTTTCACAATAGGAGCTACGGAAAGCAATGTCAACGTGCATTTGTTTATCAGAGGCTTCTAGCTACTGTTTCATTGGTTTTAAACTTAAAACTAGGAATAGAAACGAATAATCGGTTTTAGGTTCGAAAATTCGAATCGCGAAAAACTATTCGAATATATTTTGATAGGGTGTTTGAGATTTGATCAGTTTAGGTATGGGAAAAAAATGCAACAAAATATGGTTTTCAAAAGTATCAATTTAACAACTACAGTACGTACCATTGACCCAATTAAAACAAATATTCGCGTGTTGTTTCAACGTCATTTTATTTTTAATTTCAAATCCTGTCGAATGTAAACAAGCAACTTTAAACCCGAAACACGATACTGTTTTCGATACTTACCGCTAAACAGTCCATAAAATGCCGCATACCCGACTAGCGCCTCGAACGACCCAAGGAATGGACAGAGAACCGTTCCGGCGCCGCACAGTACTAATGCGGTGTTGAAGAGTGTCAACCGGTTCACACATTTCTTGTCGGAAATGAACCCGAATCCCACCCGACCGACAGTGTTTGATATGCCGATCGTAGATACCAGCCAGGCGTAACCACGGATACCTGAATATTGTTTAGAAGTATGACCATTATTTCATTGTAGGATGATATAAATGTAGCCTAAATGTATTTAAGAAGGTTCAGCGTAGGATACCTTTTTTGCCGGCGAAACTTAACTCAGCTTTACAAATATTTCGTATCATAAACGATACCAAAGCAAAGTTCCCGCTATGCATGTGAGGGACGAACTTTAACACTGCAAAGGTGTTTGCGATTAACGACGTACCATTGTGTTAATAAATATCACACTTTCTATGCACGGTATATCAAAATGGAGTTAAAGGCTCATGAAAGTAGATTTGGTAAACTTTGGATCAGGTTCATATAGTTACCACACCAAAAAATGGAAAAAGAATTAACTCACAATATCCAATCAAAGGATTCAGATACTTCACCTCTAACGTGGTCACGTGATACACAAATACAAATGTTTGAACCGACCATTCAGAATTCGTTATTTTAAATATTTAAAAAAAAAAAAAAAAAAAACAGACAGAATTGGAGACAACTATATTTTAAGCACAAAATAACTTATGTTAAGGAGGCCTTTGCAACGACAACTCGGGTTGCGTATTTGAAATACAAGACCTAATGGTTACAAACCTGACTGCTCTGCTTTCACTGGTAAGTAGACATATGGCACGAAGGACCCAAGTCCTACGAAAAATGACGCGACCACATAGACAACCAACCGCCTGTTTGTAAACAGCTTCCATCTGGACGATCTCGTCTCCAGCGCTACGGATTCTGCGCATGCGTATGAGCCTGTGTTTGTTACTCTTGGTTTCGATTTGTCGATGCTTGCAGCCCCTTCCCTTTCGTATTCATTGCTAAAACTGAAAATCACCGAGACCGTATCACTTAGAATATCCCATGTGTTTCTGTTGCTTGGAGTTGCCGGAAGGCTTTCATCAAGTTCACCCGTAGTTTCCGCTTCAACGTGTCTATTAAGCGTGCAATAACCATTTGGCTTGCCCGATGTTTCGGGCTTTATGTCGAAGTTATCAGTGGTAGGTTTAGCATCGTCAAAGGTCGGTGTGTCTACACTTGGTTTCGTTTTGGAGTTATTTGTCGAATAGCTAGCATATTGCTCCGTATTCTCGATCAATGGCGTTTGTTCATTCGATTCCGTTAATTCAAATCGACGAGGAGGTTTTTTCGCTCTTTGTAGCTTCTTACCCGAATACAAATTCAACGGATGGGTTAAAGGCAGATACACCAGTCCGCAGGCGATACAGTTGAGAATCAACCCGCTCTGAATAAGCAACGCCCCTTTCCATGTGTAGGCATTAATCAAAGCTTGGGTCAACAGGCTTGCAGCGAACGTCCCTATACCGGATCCGCTCACTCCTAGGCCTACAGCGAACGCTCTCTTCTTGTCGAAGTATTTCGTCAAACACACCAGGGAGGGCAGGATTACCATTCCGTATCCCCAACCTAAAACATGAACAATACAACATATGTTATACTGGGTTCTTAACCCTTATAGTGCTGGAATCGACTTAATACTTATATAAACAGGTTAGATCCAGGTCAGCCGCCAAGTAAATTGACGACTGGCCTGTGATCTAACTTGTTTGCTACTCTATATATCTTTCCTCGTTTAGCAGATATTTAAGGTTTTGGAAAGCAGACAACACAAAAATCTTTTTATTAGAAATTTACCCAGCGTTCTAAGAGTTGATGTCGGGCTGTTGGCGGGTGTACATTGTTACCACAGCATTGAACAGATACTATACAAATTTCGCCAGGATGAGGCAAATGGGTACTTTGCGCCGGTGTTAAGAATATTCATAACTTCTCCTTTCAAAAGATATTTCTTTAACTGTTTGAGATGTGGCTCATAAACGAGTTTGGTTAGTTGTCTTTATTGCAAAAGGTATAGGAAGAATTAAAAAGTATAATTGGCGCCTTTCTTACTCTTGAATTTAAATGTACACCGATAGTATTAGTTTAGAGCAGCGAAAGGACTTTTTGATAGTTTAGACCTCGAAGGACGTTGTTATAGTTAACTTACCTGCAAACCCAAACGTTACGAACAGAAAGTAGATATTTGGCGCGAAAATACTTGCGATGAAGCATGTGACCATGACACATGAGCCGGCTATGACGACTTTTCGATCACCGAATCTGTTGGATATTGCAGCATTCAGTGGCCCTAAAATACACAGGACGTATTGTTATAGTAAAACACATGCATTGCCAAAGTAGCTTAGCTTTGTGACGTACTGTATATATATTACAAAAGCCGGCTTTTACAGACACACCCATTCCTCTAACGACAAAGCGACTATGTTCAGTGTGGCATAAATTATACACGCCTGTTATAACAAAAGTACCTACTCATTTGTGGACGAAGCAGCCAAAGTCTGTGATGTATATGATTTACGAGTCGGCTTTTACAAACAATACCAATACTTTTATATAAGGAGCTGCCAAGTTATGTTCGATCGATCAGGTCCTTGTTCACAGAAGAGATGATTTGAAAGACAAGATAAAATGCCGTCGTAACAATAAAGTTTTTTTGATATTGTTGTTTGATATACAATTAACAAGAACGAATACTTTTACAAAGCGTCAATTCATCTCAGTATGAACAGTTTATATGCTTACCTGACAGCATGGATATTCCGTAATATAGCAAAGCTGTGAATGCCGTATTGCCCTTCCCTTCGTTAAAGTATTCAAGCAGCTCTACGAAGAGGATTCCGAATGAGTACGTAATTCCGTCGGTTAGCGCATGCGCCATGAAACATGCAAAACAAACAACCCATCCCCAGCTTCCGTCATGCGCACGAATGGTGGAAACTTCTGCCATCGTGCTGTGCGAGAACTTGTTGCAACGCAGGTATTGAGTAATTCTTCTTACACCTGACTAGAAACAGATAAAACTACGTTTGTAGACCTTCCATTGTTGTAACGCATGGATTGGACAATACTTGACACCTGGATTGAAGAAGACGAAGCAAAACAAATTGAGGACCTACCAATGATAATAAGAAACCATAATAACATTGTAGTTTATCAAAAAGATAATCAGGAGACCACAAGACAAACCCTGGGTGTCAAACAACCACGCAGGGATTATGTAAGTCAACACGGCTTACGACCCTAAACGGATAAAGTAAAGTAAAGTAAAGTAAATTAAAGCAAATTAAATTAAACAAAAGTAAAGTAAAGAGAAGAGTAATGTGTTACCGTTTATGCAATACGACCAGCTTTAAAAGTCCAAACTTTGCTTTTGCTTAGCATTACGTTTATATGTCATTCGGCTTATATAGGCCTAATGCGTAGGCATACGTCAGGGTGTTCTGATCTACTTGCATGTCCATTAATAATTGAACGACTCGAGGTCCTTAAATTAACATGGCTGCGTGATGACAACATGTGTATGATTAAATTCAGCCCCTTTCAAAGCTAAATGCATGTTTATATTTTCTGGGTAAAATTAATTGATCAAACAGATAAATTATTCCGTACGAGCACATTCCGCCTTGTTATAGCTCTTTCATAAAGTTATTTAGAAGTATGCACTTCTAAAGAGAGTCAATAAGACCTAGCGAAATAAAGCTTTTTTGCTGTTTGTGCACTTTATATTTCCAACCATTTTTTAAATTAATTTGATTTTTTTTAAATTTCAAACCAGTTCTTTAATAATTCAATACAACATATACATTCATCAATGATTTATAAGGATGGGATTACATCCAGAGACCAATGATATATCACCCTAATGGCCCGGCGATAGAAAGATGAAGGTGGGAGACCAAGTCACGCATAAGACGAAACAAAAACGCGGCTCGTGGTTGCTTCTCCATACGGCATTCTGGGTAATAATGTAGTCAGTTTCGCGTCAGCCGGCAATCTGAACACATCGGGTTTATCAAATGAAAACACCTCTGAAATAATAGGGATGATGCCATATTGGTTCACAGCGGAATGACGTCACTTCACTTTCGTGTTTAAATCTTAAATGTGAAATCTAAAACGTCGTTAAATTTGATTGAGGAAACAACTTTACATATCACAACCACAATTTAGCCATTTGGTATGATTTACTGATAAAAAAGATTATTTAAAAGGATGTCCAACCTTTCCATACACATTGAACTACTTAACTTGCACGCTTAGAAAATGTGTTAATTGCCGGATGCCGACTTACCCGAAAAATTGTAAGCCTATACTTATATCCGAGGTGTATTTCACAGCTCATAGAAATACCCGAGTAGTTCCGATTGGTCAACCGGGGCATCCGTTTCATAGTGATAAGTGTATACGGCTCATAATTCACATGGTCTATCTGGTTCATGGTTCGAATTGCGTTAGAAGTATGTGAATTTTCATGAAATGTAGTCTCCTGTATGGTAACGGAGTGTCTATGGTTCTTTATGGCTTGACCAGCCCTGTGAATCGGGGGTCTTTCTCCGTGAATTGTGAGCTAGGCATCGCAAATTAACCAAAAAGTTTTTGACGCACAGTAAGATAAAGAACCAACGTCTTGGTCAAAGGAAAGCATAACTGCTTGGCGTTGAAGGAGAATGAGTGCCGGGTTTGTGATATTACCAAAGTATTGTTGAAAACCGAGTTAAAAACACACCACAAATAATCAATCAAGCAATTTTCTCTATTTGAACACTTATGTGTTTGTAGGATGTCTGTCAGTGGCTTTGTAAGAAGTTGCTGCTGTTCTGGTATCAAAGTTCGAGATACATGGGTATATGCTCTATATAGGGTAACTAAAATACCGTTTTTCAACGATGTAAAGCTCTTATTTTTACATAGGGGTGCAATACACAGATAAAGAGCATAAGCCCCATTCCCCGTAGCCCCCAATACAGCCCTTCATCACTGCCCGCTTACATTTGTTCTTAAAAAACTTGTAAAACATATACGGGCATCTGATATTGTTGATTATTTCTGTTAACTTGATATATATGGATAATGTGAACATGCTTTAAGAAAGATGTTAGAGGACAATGGTGTAAGGGCTTGGGAGGGATGCAGAAGGGGGTGGCCATAATGCGGGCGTTACCTGTGTTGTAACCGTAGTTAATACAAAAACGAAACATCAATAAAGGAAATGCGCCCTTGTTTGGCCAATGACTTCCATGTATCAATTATGAGGGTATATGATTATGCTGCAGATATCTGCCGATATCTATTTATGGATAGGAGACATTATAAAGGCAATTTCCGCTGATTTTCAATTACAATTCATCGCTCACCAGCGAGGCATACTATCAATTCCATTCGTAGGTTTGACACTCTTTCAATTTATTTAACGATGAAGACATGTCGTTTGGCGTAAAGAGAAATTTTATTTACAATCAACGATAAATCTTTACTCTTCTCGTCTTCATTGACTTATTGATTCAAGTTGGAATAATACAGCTGTATATGAAGTACATGTAATAAACAGGCAAGAGGGGCTCTGTGAAGAAAGACACACCTTTCTCATAACGGGTAACATCAAATGTCACGACACTTTTATTCCATTCCCCCTGTTTCAATTGATTTGGCGCGGCTCTTTCTTCATTTCCTCTCACAAAGTTTCAGTCCTTTCAGTTTATGGAGGTGTCCGAATGAAAAGAACTTAATGAAATTATTCGAACGCCTCTAGAAACTTCATCGACCCTCATTTGTCCGAAACGTTGTGTATTTTTGACTACGTGAAGCTGGCTTGGTGCATTATTGGCGAGAGTCCTTCCCGTTAATGAAGAATTTGAATTAATCTAAGACAATTTCACACTTATTGTGTAGCAGTATTGTTGAATATTTAGGACCACAGGGGCTTGAAGCAATGAACACTCCCAAGTCCATATGCATATAATGATAATCTATATACAGTGTATACATGTAAGATTCGTGGATTTGGGAGTTACGCATTGTTTAAAGCCCCCATGGTTTACACACTTGACAAATGATTTATTGTTGTATTGAACACTTCAGGTATAATCTACAAACTTCCTTCTTCTTTTAAATTGTCTAAGGGATGACATGTGTGTATACTGCAATAGGATTATTACGGACCAAGTCATTTCTTAATTTCAAAGGCCATTTTGACCGCATAGGAAATTACATTGACAATAGAGCGTTGTCTTATCAGCCTTCTGGATAACAGTGAGTGTACTTATCCAATTTACTTCATTTTCATTCACTTTAAGCATTTATAAAACATCAAATTTTCGACTGTCCCAAATTGGAAGAGTTTGCAGATGACATTTCAAAATGTGATGACATTGAAAAATAATCTTCTGCTAGAGCAGAAAACATAGTTGGAAAAGGAGAAATTGCTCTTTAAGAAGAAGATCGTTTATCAATTTCATTACATTTTGAAATGCCGTCTTCAATTTCGAACAGTCGAAAATCTGGCGTTTGGTAAAGGGTTAATATGATTAATTATTTGTGTTCGTTTATTAATTCAGTTTAACATTATCAATCATTTACCAATCGGCATACTAACGATAAATGCTTTACTCTATAACAGATTAAATGAACCTCTGCTGGGGAAGACCCAGTCAGCCACTCTGATTTAAACCTTTACCAAACGCCAAACTTTCGACTGTTCCAAATTGAAAGAGTTTGCAGACGACATTTCAAAATGTGACGAAATTGAAAAATATTCTTCTGATATGGCAGAAAGCATTGTGAGAAATGGAGAAATGGATCGTTGGGAGCCATTACTCCTTTTCCCGCAATGTTTTCAGAGTCGTCTGCCACAAACTGGTCAATCATCGTTATTGTTTTGAAATGGGTAAATGATAAAACGCTTCAAACGGTACAATTTGTTCGTTTGTTAAAATGGTTTCCACCAAATTCAACAAAGATGATGCACATTGTTATACTAGTCCTATCATCGCCTGCTGTTTAATCACTGTAAACCACGCATAAATTTCAATGTAGAGGTTTGCATGTGTGCGCGCAACCAAATAATTTAGAAAATACAGATACAAAAAGGGAAAAATAGAGAGCGACACCACCAATAAAAATAATCCTGTTTCACTTCGAACCGAAGAGCTACTTAGAGTTTCACTTTTGTTCTGGGCACCTCTGAGAACAGACTTCAGTCTGAGAGGCTAGTTAGCATCTAACTAATATCGGTCTAAGACGAACCTGTGATGTTAACAAAGAGTAAACACAATCACAACTTAAAGCCACGTAGTCATATCAGATGTTTATTTAGATAAATATTTACATGAAATTACAACAAAGAAATCATTCAAACGCTTTGAAATAACAGATGTAAACCACAACTAGCATGCGTACATTCAAGACTACTACACACCCTTAAAAATAGAAATATGAGAAAACAGAAACCGTTCTCATAAAGCACACTGTTTTCAATTGACGCTTTTAATTCAGTGTAGGCTGCAGGATTCGGGTTTATTCCTCAGCTGTGGCCATTATATCTATCATTGAGAGGTGGTATTAAGAATGGTACTTGAAACAAACCAATCAAAAAACAACTTTCGAAGACACAATTACACCCAAACAGTAAAAAACTAAGTTGTCCACTGATCGGCCGTGTTGTCTTTAAATATACCAGTGAGTTCTCTTTAACAATACATTAGTCTAATCAATTCGTTAACTAAGCTACCTCGACAGTCACATTATACTTGCCAATCGGCTGTGTCACTGTGCTTACATTACTTTTACTTGCTTTACTTTTGGAAGACATTTTCCTCTCCTTTGTAACTTTCGCTACCACAACTTTCTCGTTCTCATCTCCGTCATCTCCATATATAGTGTTTCCATCCATTTCTTTCGAATCATCAACTACCTCCCAAAATCTTCTGATTTTCTTTTTCTCCTTTTTCACCTTTTCACTTTCTAGGTCCTTCTTGTTCACAACGTCAATTTCAAGTGTTAGCTTATCTCGTATTGTGACATCCTCTGAGTTTGGAGCTCTTGTAACATCTGTACCGCCATCATCTGGATTAGCGAAATGTGGCTGGTGGGAACCAGCTGCCGTTCTGAGTTGTTCTCCCTTATCCACATTGGTTTTTCTTGGAGTGTGTTTAGAATGAACTGCAGTGCTTCTTAACTTACTTCTGTTTTGAACATCTCCTTTGGTTGTTTGTGGTTTGGATACTTTTTTCACTAGTTTACCACCAGTCTTCAAAGGAGCACGTTTGACATCTTTTGAAGCAGCTTTATTCATATTTTGATTGGGATTAGGCTCTGCAACATACTGGTCAAACGCAGCAGCGATAGCATTAATGTGGTCATCGTTGGAATATTCTGTTTCGCCTACATATTGATCAAATTGTGCTAAAAGTCGAGAGTTTCTTTCTGACATTTTGTCGTCTACATAGCCTTCTGGAGTGTCTTTTGTCTCGTTATGACCAACTGGATTGTTTCTCGTTTCTGTTAACTTCTGCTCTTGATCTGTACTATCAGCAAATTCAAACAGACCTTTGTTTCCATTTTCTATAGGTTGATACAAATAAGGATTCAGATCGTCAACGTTTTCATATCTGTCTCTGATGTTTTGGTTGCTCTTTTCACTTCGATCTGTCAGTGGAATTGCCCCGGTATTCGTAGGAAACGTAGAACCACTCTCAGCCCCGTTTCGTTTGAGATCCGTCGAACTACCAGGTTCTGGTTGTCCATACGCCATATCCATCATGTACTTTTCTTCACGATCTTTCTTCTTGTCTACCATCTTAAACCTGCTGTTCATGTTTCTATCTGCATTGTCTATCACCCTTGCAACTTCATCAAATCCCTCATTTTCATCGCCTTGCTTCGGAATCATATCGTTAATAGTTATATCAGGGTTTAACTTATATGTCATCTCAAAGTTTTTATCATCAATATTGTGACCGGCGTTGGTTCGGTACCTCTCCCTCGTCCCTCTTGTAAAGAAGTTTGAATACTTAGTCACCAGCTCTCCCATATCCGGCTCATCCATCTTGCTATTGATTGCTCTCAATGTCTTCAGCTTTTTTCGTTCCGTTTTGAACATTTCATAGACTTTGTCCGCGTTCTCCTTTGTGAATAGAGTGTGGTCTGTACTGCGAGCTCGTCTGAGTCTGGCGTACTCATTCCTTCGCTGGACCACCAGTGACTTTCTTCTCTCATAGATCTCTCGGTAAGATTCGGCTCGGGACTTCAGCATAATTGGACCTTTAATCGGAGTCCTCTGTTTCTGCCTAACAGTCCTCAGCACTTCGTTGGACCGCTGGACATCAGCTAATTCTAGTTTGGGAAGATTAGGAGGAACATGTTTTCTGTCCTCTAAAAACGGCTTCACAACTGGTTTAGAGCTCCGCATTTGTAAGACAGGTGTTTGCTTAAGCGCTGGGGTTTGAGATGGGGATTTTACTTTGCTGGTGGGTTGAACTTGTCTTTTGCCAATTGCATCATTGACTTCTGCAACAGCAGCATCAGTGCTTTGAATCATCTCTTCTGAACTAGCCTTGTGCATGGCTTTCTCATGCTCCTTCAGATTCTTCTCGGATAAGTACTGGATTTTCCGTCTCGATTGAATGTGAATATTTCTGGAGTTACTGCCAGTAGCTTTATCATCAGCTTCATTTTCAGCTTTGACGCCTTTTCTGGTAGTAAAAAGCTTCTCCTGATGTTCTACTTTTGCATCATCATCTTTAGAAGCCATGTGTTGTATGGGAGTATCCGGCATCTGTTTGTATGTATCCACTGTAAACAGAACGTCCTGTCTAGAAGGGGAGTTCCGGTCGACTTCAACTCTGCAACAACAGAAATGATGTCCTCATTCGTTGGTTTCTTACGATTAAAATAACATCACAGATCATAATATCAGAGTTCAATGTTGAATGAAACTGTTAGCAATACTCAAGCTCAGTTCCTTGCTTTTCATGAATGATCAATGAATCTAATCAGAAACTTTATTCGCTCTTATTCATGTTTTGGAGTATTTGCTTATTTAAAATATGCGTGCCATTGTGACAACATCAAAAAGGTGTAAAACAAACTTCCAAATATGCGTGGCCGGCCAATTTATGGCATGACCGACGCGCTCAATCTTTCATATGACTAATAGATATTGACCAAACATGTACGAGGATCAATGTACTTAGTTCCATAACAAGCCAATAAACCAGCTGGCGGTTGGTCGGGGTCGGAACAGTGATATATACAAGGTACTTTCTTTTCAGTTCTATGAGTACCTTGTTTTGTTAGAGTTACCATGACCTTGAACTGAATAATAAATATGAAGCCCCAAACCCCGCGCAGGGATACTTCCCTTCGCTACACTTCAGTACAGTACAGCTCATAACAAAATGAAAAGGGAGATCACTGCGAAGGAGAATGATGAAGTCCTGCACGCCGGTCTTATGTTACGTTTAAAGTGGACATTACATAAACTATTCCGTTCAATGCAAATTGTTCCGGCCACGATCAAAGTAATCCGACAAATAATTGATTTCAAAATGGCGGATTATGGGGATTCTACCTTAATTTCGTGTGTGCCCTTGTCCGAAGAGCCTGTGTTAGGGACTGGGTGGTCGTACTGTTCACATTGACTAGATGGAGTTCCTTTATCCGCAGGTTCTTCTCCGTGCTCAGGCTGAACTCAATGATGTTGTCCACTAGCTGCAAACTGCATTGTTCAACCTCAAAAGCTTCTCTGAGACGGGCTGTAATGTAATAAATTACGGTTATCAACTATTCCGGGAGATCCAGACAAAGATCTTTCATTCTAATACAATTACAGATTGGAACATCCGAGTGTTAACTCGATAGATCTTCCCTGTTAGTTTGGGTTTTTTTTCCACGTTTTACGTGGCAAATAAAATTCATTATTGATTCACTTTCATACATGCAATGTTTCTGTATCTTCTTCAAAGTCATACAAAATACTATAAGAATGAAATAAAGTTCGGGAAATGTTTTGGTATTGAATAAGACATTCTATAGTATAACTGTTAAATGTGTGGAAAGATTCATTCGTACTCTTAGGAATTCTCGTAAAAAAAACCAATCACTCCGCATACTGGTTCTGCTTGAACGGAAGCACAGTTGTGTGTTATATCCAATCGTATCAACTCGGCAATCCCCGTAACAAGTCGGTAGATATACCTCGTAGGCAGCACATGAATACTCCATAAATCCTCGGGTAATTCGCCTTATTTCTGGCGGATAACGCAAAATGTACACAGGCACTAAATATGTATTTGAATACACACAAATTGGTTATATATCACAAATGAATGGTTTTTTATCCTTTCCATTAAAGATGATCATATCAACACATCTTTGTTTCATATTTTGCCAATCGGCTCTTTTCGGCAATCCCCGTTTGTGCTTGATTCTTGATCTCTTATTCAGAGAGCTCCAGAAGGACCTTCCTAAATAATTTGAGTCCTGTTTCAAGCTTGCCTAAGACTAAATACCATTTCATGCACTGTTTAAAGATGATCGTTTACAACATGATTGAAAGAATACCTGTTGCAATTAGAGGCAGAGCGAGTCTCTTGATGTCCATTTGGTTGGCCGTGTGGAGCACCTCGTTGTTGATGTTGTCCAGGCGGGATAAGTTCTTGCGACTCACCCGGTATATAGGGCTCGCCACAATACTGTGTAACACCGTGTCCGCATTGAGATCTCCTGCATCACTGACTACCACGTCGCCTTCGTCTAACTCCATCTTACCTCTGGTTGGGCAAGGAGAAATATTTATTAAAATGGATTGCTGCCAATGCATGTAGCGTGGGCTCCTGGACCATGCATAACCGCATTAGGTACGGGGTATACATACATTGTACGGGCCAGGCCCCAGGCTACCAATAAATGCTGCGCAAGAGTTCCAAGAGTTGTATTTGGATACAAGTTATCGCTTTACTTTTTACGACTGTACTTTTAACTTATTTGTTTTACATCGATTGTGAAACACGTTCCTACAACGTAGGTAAATCACTTTCGATTAAGATTCTGGATACTTAACAAGAGCTCGCGAATGTAGATTTAAGACAGGCGGTAATGCAGATCCTGCTGCTGGCGGGATTCGAAGCCACGACCCTCGTGCTTCGAGGCCAACGCTCTACCTCTGAACCATTGTCCTCCTCCTTGCCTTTTACTAGAGACGAACACTATACCCGAATATTACGTTGCTATCCGGAAAAAATGATTAATTAACGAATAAATCCGTGATCAATGTTTTACATTTCAAAACACGTAACCTTTTATTTGACTTAAGATATATCTAAATATCCAAGAATTATCTGCCGAGCTTGTCATACGAGAACTATTCGACAAAGGCAAAACCTCCTGTTAAAAAACAAGTCGCCTTAATTTATACTAAGTACAACATAAACGTAAACCTAAAAAGAAGCTGCCGAGACCATTATTGAAACCTGTTCAAAATATGCTAAACTTTCTTTAACAGGAACATGGATATCTGCACGTATCAGCATAGTAAACATAATAAACTAACGAATAGTTATACTTTAAATACAGCCTTAATTATTTTCAAAGTTTTGACCAAAAAGAGAAGCAAACAAAAAGAGCCGTAACATTTGAATTAGATACAGTGGGCCCTCTACCTCTATACCTCTACCTTTATATAAGATTAGTCAGAAGTCTAGACATGATCATGTCGGCATGATGAATATCGTGGAAAAGTTGAAATACTGCTGAAAATGTAATACAACTCCAGACCTATATCATACCATTAAAATAAAACACAATGCCTCACTATCGGCGCACCATGGCTTTGTGGTTAGAGTACACAACTTGAAATCACATGGCCCCTCTCCATTGCCCCTCTCCATGGCCCCTCTCCTGAGATGTCATTTCCCAATTGACTAACGATATGCCGGCAGTTCTATTCGACTTGTATATAAAATTGTATGTAAAAGAGTATGGCTATACATATGTGATGTTCAATTCCAATAAAATGTTTTATGTCAAAAAAAGATGACTTGACCGGTGGGTATGGGCAGTCAAATAACGTTTCTCCCTCCATCATTATATGTAGGGCATCGCCACATAACTGACATAATGTTTACACGGCGTAAAACTCCATATGAAATATGTATCACTTACCTGGCTTTTTTCAAGGCCTTCTCGTAGACAGGTCCTCCTACGAGAAGAAATTGTTTAGCAAGAGTTCCTTTCATGTTCTTGTCCACCCCACAGGCTAGGCCATCCACTTCATCCACATTAACCAGGGACCCTGGAGTACATGAAATAATCATAGTCCAGAATGACAAAGTGCCCGTCTCATAAGCTATGCTAGTCACTCCCTCTTCATCAATCAGAAATACAAAACATAATCATATTGCAGAATGGCGGAGTGAAAGCTTCGTAACCAATGCCACCCACTTCCTCTACATTAACAAGGGACCTTGGAATACACGACAAAATTTTAGCGCAGAATGACAGAGTGTCCGTCTCATAAGCTTGGCTAATTTCTATGTCCTAAGATGTAGTTCTAAGTACGAATTGCTGCCTTCTAAGTTCTAACTCAAAGTGGCCCTAGTTCTGCGCGAAGACTGGTATGAATCGGGGAAGCAGATGCAAGAGTGTTTAATCTACATTGTCAATCTCCTATGCAGAGTTGTCGTCCCACGGATACTACAAATGTGGGAGCGTAGCGGGATCCAATTTACTCTGGTAGAGATTGCTACGTTGTAGGAACTTGTTTCACAATCGCTGAATATTCTGTCAATTTTGTTCTAAGCAACCACAATAAAATAGACAACATTGGTGTATAGGGCAACTAACAGTTTAATCCGGATGTAAGTTTTCCAGTAGGAGCTTTCTAAATGACTTGCGTCCTGTATCAAGCTTACTTCAGACTAAATAACATTTCGTGTACTGTTTAAGAGTAGTAGGCTGAAACAAGATTGACTGTAGATAGATTTATACTAAACTCACCTGAATAAGGTTTAACTACACTCACCTGTTGGGCTTAAACTGAACTAGACCGTCTGAGTTTAAACTACGCTCACCCGTTTAAGTTTAAACTGAACTTACCCGTATATACATGTACCAGCAACTTCCCCAACACCTCGAACGTCCAGACCTGGTTTCCCTCTGCTGTGTAGGACTGTTCCATAAACGTCACCATGTTTTGACTCCTGTGAGACTGGGCACTCTTCAGGTTAACCGCGCTTTCGGCACGCTTAGATAGCTCCGTGGGACTGGACACAGAATCCTCTCCTGTATATAATGGTTAGAATCGTTGCAGAATTGCAGAGGCTAAGATAATATATGCTATAGGTTGGCGAATATTGCACAGGTCCAGGTGTTAGTAAAAATTGATAATTTCCAGTTAAGTGATACGTTTATATTGCAGACGTTTAAATAAATGGACTGAGAATATTGCAGAGTTTCGAATAAGGGGTTTAAGAATAGCGAAGGGCTTCGAAAAAGGGTGCGAGAATATTGAAGAGCTCAAAATAAGTGGCGACATGAGAGATTTGCAACGCTAAAAACGATTGCCGTGAAAATATCAGAGTTCAAAATATGAGATATGAGAATAATGAAGAGCTCCAAAGAAATTAGTGAGCAAATTGGAGAGGTCCAACTAAGGCATCAGAAAACTGATAAGCTACCAATGAGGGGTGGGAATATTACAGATCTACAAATAAATGCACTTAAAAAGTTGTAGATATAAATGTACTCGGATTGTTACAAATGTCAAGAAAAGTTTTGAGGGGCTTCAAATCAAATCTGTGAGAAAACTTGATACAAATAAACAAAATTTGAAGTATTTAAAAGATACGAACTTGTAGAGCACCATTAACCTTCACTTAAGACACGTGTGATTATTTGAATATATCGAGATAAGAGGAAAGTATATCTGAATGATATACGGTTAAACGTAAGATTTGAATACATAATGTAGAGCTCCAAATAAAGGTGTGCAAAGATCCTGGGACCAAGGATAGGAATGCTGTTACTATGAGTTGGACAGGGTTTAAAAAGAGCGACGACATTGCTTTGACCTAAATAAAGGACCTTGTAATCGAAATAGCTACAAAAATATGTGTAGGAAAAATGAAAGGCTCATAATAATGTTATGAGAACATCATGAGACCAAGAAATTTATTAAAAGAATAGAGCAGAGCCAATGACAATATTTTTTGTTAATTTCCACAGCGTCTCAGAAAAGATGTGCTAGGAATTTGCAGTGTCCGATAGAATACGTTTGGGAGTTAAACAGTGTATATGAAAATGGTCATGAGAAAAATGCAGTGTTTCAAGAAACGATTGTGGGAATTTTAACCTTTATAGTGCTTGAACAGAGTAAATGCTTATTCAAACAGGTTAGATCCAGACCGGCCGCGAAGTAAATTGGCAGCTGGCCTGTTTTCCTACATGTCTGCTTCTCTGGGTAAATTAAGTGATCAAAATTAATCAGATATTCAAGGTTTTGGAAAACAGACCACACGTGAATCTATTTAAGCCAGCATTCTGAGGGTTAAAATGTTTCGGAAAAGGGGTGTGGATAATAAGACTTGTTCTTCAAGGACCTGTTTTACTAAACAGTTTACGCTTAAGATTTGCTTAAGTCAAAAACAACAACTCCTCTTATTTCAATATTGGGCGAAGCAATATTGCAAAGTAACACATCATTGGAATCGTCTCTCCGAGACGCTTCCAATGACGTGTCACATTGTAATATTGTACTTTCGTTGAAGATACTATCCATGTGTATCAGTTATGACTTATGCGAATATTTTTTTCCTTTCGTCGTATAGTAAAACGGTACCCTGCAACCAATACTCAAACGAATACTTCAAGTTCACTTACTAGAGCTAAACTCCGTTTTCATACTTGCGAAGGCGGGACTTGCCGCCCACTTCTCGTAGGATTCCTTGATGAGGTTGAGCATTTCCCCGTCCATGTCCACGATATGTATCTCGAGTACTGGGTACATAGGGCCCATCGCCAGGCTATAGTCCACCAGCGCCTTGACGTACACGTCTGCCACCACCTGACGCGGCACGCCGAAATACGGCTCTGAATAATTAATGATTATCAATAAAATTACAGAATATTCTTAACAATATTCATTGTCTGGAATTCAATAATGAATTCAATACAATGCTTAACTTATTTTGACTTATGAATGGTAGAGGAATATATTACAATTTTTTTCTATGTTTTCTTGGGTGGTAATACAGGTTTTCCCCCCGTCATTTTTTATATGATCTGCATGAAAAGTATGTAAAAATGTATTCCACTGGAATATTAACTGATATATCATAAATGCTTATCTGCAGAGACCTTAAAATTTCTTAAATTTAGTTAAGTCTAAACAGCAAATCCCGCTTCTCACATTAGGGGTGGGGCGATTTCTCGAATAATTGAATATTCGGTTTAAAAATCGAATATCTAATTATATTCATTTCCATTAAAAATTGAATTATGACTTCATTTAAGTGTACATCACATCTCTGATCAGTGGGCGACGTTAATTTTAATTTTATTTTCTTTGTAATTCAAGGCCACTAGCAAACTATACAGCAAATATACAATATACAACTTCAAGTGTCCCAGACTGTTGGAACCGTCTTCATGCTCATGCAAACAAGTTAGATCCAGGCCAGCCGCCAAGAAACTGGCGCCTGGCCTGTGCTCTGATCTGTTTGTTGCTCTGTGTATCTTTCCTCAACAAAATCAAACATATTTCTAATATTTTGGAAAGCAGACGATACAAAGACTTTTTTTTAAGAAAATTACCCAGAATTCTAAGGGTTAAAACACCAAACGTTTCGAAAAGACACTGACCTGCACTGATAACAGGTAGTCCAACCTTCCTATACTGATGCCCTTCCGCAGTTTTCAGGGCATCATATATCGTCTTGTGCAGGTCCTTCACACATTCTTCCTCCGATAAGTTAACGTACACCTCCCACACCGGCGCCGCCACATGGATAATACCGAGCGTGGGAAGTTGTCCGGCAGACGTCACCAGATTCTGTCCGATTTGCAGCGGTCCGTGCATCCTCAGGTAGATGTCTATCTCATCGGCGACGCTCTGGCCCGCGTTATCGAACATCGACTTGGCGACCATGCCGCCGGTTTTCAGGGACGTGGACACTGCGTTCACCAGCGCATCCATGCTGTCCAACTTGACGACGAAATGTTTGTACATGTATATGGAGAGACCGTTCACCTTGATCTGGTATCGGACGTTGGAAGCAGGTGTCTGGGACTGCAAGACGGGCTTCAAGAGCATTCTTGTTGATCCCTCTATATGAGTGTGACCGGCTGCTGCTCTCTTGCCCCCGGGACGCACATTCTTACCACGCTTGTTCATTCCCGGGGCTAGGGAAGCGTCCGTTACCGAGGTGATGATGTTCTTGGTGTTCAGCTTGAAAGGTGGTACCAAGTTTTTGTCTCGATGAAAAACCTTTGTTGTAGACGCCTTTCTTCCATTGTTTTGTTTGGAGGATTTAGCGTCGACCTGCATGTGGACTAATATCCGCTTTGAACCTGGTTTATTATGCACCCTTCTGCCTGTTTTGACAATCTCTTCTTCTCTCACCCATCGCGCATGCCCAGCCATTGGGTTAGCAACTGGACCACTTCCGTTAGGTAATGGAATCCCAGTTTCATAATTCGCTGCGATGGTATCGATATTGCCAT
This sequence comes from Cerastoderma edule, assembly GCA_947846245.1. Taxonomy (NCBI): domain Eukaryota; kingdom Metazoa; phylum Mollusca; class Bivalvia; order Cardiida; family Cardiidae; genus Cerastoderma; species Cerastoderma edule. The sequence goes on from OX401415.1 coordinate 33,966,302, forward strand.
GGTTGAATAGATTTCTATCATATTCGTTATGATCCGGGGCCGTGTTTAAATCCTTGTCATGTTCATCCAATAATACTGGGTAAACGAAATGGTGTGGTCGTGGAAAATTAACGTTGTCATACTTTGGAGCTCTCGGACTCGCCTTGGCTATGTCGGCCAAACTTCGCCTCTTTGGGGTACCTTGTTTCTGTTTGAAGTAGTTATTCAGGTTGTCGGGTTTTTGACCCCCTTGTGGGCTTGACCTCTCGCTCGTTATGGCCGATGCCGGGTGTCCGAAGTAAACCGCCGAATTCATGTCGACACCGTGCGCTTTCTCCTCCTCCACTAGGCGATTATCCCGAGCTATCATTCCAACGTGCTGGGTCCATTCTTTCTTGGCGCGTATCAACTCTTGGTTCTCCCGCGAAAAGAACCATACCCGAATCTTGTTGTTCTCCGGGTACTCCTTCAACGCGTAAAGCACCTTGGCGTCCTTCACCTTGGATCGCGCAAATTGTCTCGCCTTGTTGTAATCCGATCGCGGTACAAAGACGTCGGTCTGGAATATCTTCTCCATCTCTAGGGCGATCCTTTCGATGATAACTTTGACTTGTTGAAATACCGCAAAGTTACAAAACACCTCGACGTATTCTGGATTCCGCTTCGTGGGGACCGCTTTGACATACAGAGAGGGGACCCTTTTCAAATTCTCGATGTCGTCGGAGAAGAGATGGTTGAACTTCTTAGCATAATCTCCATGGAAACGCCAGACCACGATATTTCTGTTCGGATAACCAACCTGACACGTGATACCAGTTGCCGGGTAGTCGTCATCTTCCACCCAGAACCGGAGCGTTTCTATGGCAATATCGAGAATCTCTGCATCTTCTCCTACGATGTCGAAGGCACCCGAGTGTTTGTCGTAGGCGTATCTCAGTCCGAAATCGCGAACAATTTTGATGCCTGCCTCGTTCACTCCACCGGGCAGTCGCTTGAACATACCGACCAAAACCGGGTCAATCCGGACGTGGATTCCGTCGGACTGACGCTTTTGCATCTGAAACACCGGGGAAAAGAACATCACATAAACCAATCGGCACTACTCGGGTATTTCCGTGAGTTGTGAAATTGGATAAACCCGATGTGTTTAGTTTGCACATGAACATGTTATCACATCATCTAGTCTTTAAAATGGAATTAAATATACTCATCGGGTTTATTAAATGAAAACACCTCTGACATCATATGAAATCCGCCATATTCACTTCGCAGGACTACTTCCGTTTTAAAAAGGTTTTAAATGAAGTTCAATACTTCCATATACATTACACTACTAAACATGGACGCTCATGAACTGTGTTATTAGCCGGCATAGGCGTAGGAGCCGGGGGGCCAGGGGGCCAGGGGGGCCAGGGGGGCCAGGGGGGCCGGCCCCCCAATATCCAGACGGGGGCAGAGTATACTTTGGCCCCCCCAATATTCACAATGGAAGATGAAGATTTTTGGAAAGAAAAAATTAAAGAAATGGAATTTAACAGCAAAATTAATATAAAAGTGTATTTTGTGCTTTATTTAATACCAATTCGCCTTTTGTTACGAACCATAACCAAAACATTTTGACGTTATCATCGCAAATGGCAATCTGAATACATCGGGTTTATCCAATGAAATCTCAGCTCACGGAAAGTAGTTTCGACTAACGAAAACAGTGATGCAAAACGTACTCTAAGCAGTCAGACTCTATATTGTATTTAAATATAATCATTTTTTGATCGGAACTTTAGTCGAAGTCGTGGCAGTGACAGCATGGTGGCTGTCACTACTAGATCGTATCAGTACAATATGCTTTCCGCTTGAGATCGAGTCTTGGCCTATCCTATTTTCTTTTTCTTTTGGTTATTTTGTCTTAACAAAGATACACAATTTCATACGCTTTCTTTTAATTCATTCAATGATATTGAATTTGTAGACCCCCCATGTTGAAAACGCTCCTACGCCTATGGCCGGGATACACAAAATTAGTAACCTATACATAATACGAGGTGTATTTCTTAAGTCACGGAAAACCCCGATTATCTGCGATTGTGGAAAGAATAGACATTTGTGAAATTTGTGCAATTGTGTGCTTTGTAAGGCTGGGAACCGGTCTCTCATCTATCGAATATGTTTTGCTACCGGTACGATGCAAATCTGGAAGAAACGATAACAGCACACTGTTGCTCTTTTAGAGCAATTTCTTCTTTTCCCACAATGTTTTCTGCCCTATCAGACTCTCATATTTCAAGTTCATCACATTCTGAAAAGTTGTCTACAAACTCTTTTAAGTTTGGACAGTCGAAAATTTGATGTTTGGTAAAGGGTTAAGGTAGTGTTGTGTTTGTGGCTAATTGTGCTGTAGTGGATTGTCCTTGGAAATTGCGATGACTTCTTCTGGTCTAGTATACCCTTCTGGCAGATGATCAAGATAGCTTGAATAAGCTGACTTCAGTTGAGATATATCTTTGAAATGAACAGTGCCACCCATCGCTCCAAAACGTTACTTTATATTTATAAATCATCATTTGCCAATATTGATTATACAGAAGGTTTATCTAATGATTTCGCCTTTGTCGCTTTTTTCCTTGCAAAAGCCACCGTTTCAGAAAGGTTCAACCCTTGTTTAAAAACTCGTTGAATGTCAATTTTGCTTAAAAGTTTTAAGCTTGAATTCGCTTATAAAGTCGCAAATGGGAAAAAGAGCTAATTAATGCCTCATTGGTCGTCATAAAGCAAATATATTTTTTCTTAATCTCTTCAAAGAGATCTTATTAAATAAACTCATTATCTAAGAATATTATTTACTTCACGCACTCGTTATGCTCAGAAGAAAACCAATCGTTAACAAAATTACATGTGAAAAAATATTTTAAAATATAAATCAACACAAACAAAAAACGCACTAAGAATTATCGGTCAACATTTCTAATACATTTAATGAGCGATTTCCAGTCTGCTCTTGCTTGCAGTCTTCAATAAAGTTATATTTTGAATTTAAAACATAAAAAAAGGTAAAAATAGGCAAATCGTCAGTTTATATAGTCTATTTTTTTATACAAAAACAAATGAAACTTACATTGGAATGGTAATATTTTCCTTCATATATATTAAATACTCCTCGTAAAATGTCGATATACACCTGTCAATGACAACAAAAGGGATTGGAACGTTAAACATGTTTCCCCTTCAATTAGCAAAGACAAAACGAAAGTAATATGATAGCGGAAAAAGAATCATTCGTTTTGCGCATGCGTGTTAAACACCAAAGTTTACTTTCGTTTTCAATGTGTTACTAGGAAGGTAAATAACCGTCGTTGGGTAGGCATTATCGGAAATGGTACGTTTATGTTAGTTTTAATTGTCGTGTTTGCAATATTTAAACTGTTTGCATTAATTAAAGCATGCTGATTTCAAGAAGCTGCCCTTGATTTCGGGGTTGTTATCAATGTTTCCCTCTTCTTTGTCGATATCGTATATAGTTCGTCCATCAGAGTTTCGATATCGTACGGGGAGAAGGGGGGAGAGGTAGGAATGACATTGATATATTGATTTAGTCAAAATAGTTCGACGCGTTCATTACCTCTGTGCCTCTGTTTTCTGATACCCAATGTATTTTTTCTCTCCTTTTTTCCCGATCGCATCAAATTAGTTTGACTCGCACACTGTCTCCTTTTCAATTAGTCAAAATAATTCGACGTGAAGATTGCTTTCTATTTTCTGATGGGCAATCTGACGGGAGACATTGCCCGACACAAAAATGTCTCGATATTTTCTGATTGCTTCAAATTAGTTTTACTACTTTGCAATCATCAAGCACTTCACAAACATTTTATACCATCTGCAACATGGTATAAATGTCATAGTCCACTCTATTCACTATGCTCATAAATGACCATATGACTTCTACATATAACAAAAAACAGGTTGATCTTTTAGTATCATCATAGCGTTTGATAAGGTCAGCCTTGAAAAACTCTTCCTTAAAATGCACAACCATGGAATAAGGGGCCAAACTCTAAAATTGATTAAACGTCTTTTAGACAATAGAACCCAGACTGTCATACTAAATGGCACCAGCTCAGATGCAATACCTGTCCTGTCTGGAGTTCCTCAGGGATCTTAGTCAAACTAATTTGACGCAGTTGGAAAGGATTGAGAAATGTTTCCATCAAGCAATATCTCCCGTCCCGTTAGATTGCCCAATCAGCAAATAAAAAGCAATCTTCACATGGAATTATTTTGACTATCCGGGATCTGTGCTTGGCCTTCTTGTCTTTCTCGCTTATATAAATGTCTACTGTAACCAGATTTAACCAAATCAAATATTCGCCTCTTCTCATTTCTAATATATATGCAATAGTGTAGCAGTGATTGTTCATCCTGGTCCAATGAAATAGAATATATCCTTTATCGATTGGTGTTTAACCCTTTACCAAACACCAAATTTTCCACTGTCCCAAATTGCAAAAGTTGGCAGTGATATTTCACAATATGGTGAAATTTGAAAAGAATCTGCTGATAGGGTAGAAATCATTGTGGGAAAAGAATAAATTGCTCGTCTTAGACAATTTCTCCTTTTCCGACAATGTTTTCTAGAGCCGGCTGCAACAAAGTGGTTAAATGTTGTTCTTGTCTGGTAATGGGTTAAACATATATATAGCAGTTGATGAAAGAAATCTTTCTGACCTAAACAAAAGTTGTTTGTTATGAGCAATATTGCATAGTAATTCTTCTGTCTCTTATTATAACTTGGTCAAAGTGAGTGCTGGATAATTCAGCTATGGAATGCTTGGTTCAATTAATTACTATGCTCGAGATTACTAAAACTTTAAAACAAGACAAGTGAGGAATATTGCAAATAATCAACTCCTTTTCTCTTGATTAAGACTGACCTCTATTTTGGAAAAATAGTTTGTTGCCAAAACCATTGACATTGAATCTGACATTTCTCCCTTTTCTATTTCTTTGTTTTATTTTTAATTTTGCTTTAAACTTGTAAATACTCAATAGAAAAACCTTTATCAGATTATCCTCATTTCTGTGACAAGAAGTTAATCTTTAATAGGATAAAGGACCACTACTTTATACATAAGACAAGATATGGCTATCAAATCCTCATAACTAATTTGTTTGCATTATACAGGTAAAGATGACATGCTGAATGTTATTGATAATTAGTTTTAAACATCTTTTTCTTTTCAATTTACAGAAATCTATTTTCATTTGAAAAGAACTTGGCATACCATTGGCATCAAAAGGAAAGAATCATGGCAGAAATGAGACTTCCCTTGAATGTTGTTCAAAAGCTAAAGAGGTCATCTGGTGGAATAAATCCAGAACTGGATTATATCCGTAATGACCTAGAGATAGAGGCAGACTTTGATGGTAAAGAGACTCTTAAGCTAAAGCATAAGAGCAGTGCCTATCTGGAAATCGCCATAAATGTTATCGAACGTAAACACAATATAGAGACAGGCCCTTACAAAGAACCCAAAGTAAGCATCGAAAACCACCATGTTGAATGGCACTTCAATGATGAACTTGCTTGGAAAATTGGTATTCTTTTTGAGAAAGAATTTTCAAAAAAGTTGGAATCTCTTGCCACATTGAAAGTCAGCCCTGATAAAACCACAAAATTACCCTCATCAGTTGAAATTTCATGCGCAATAAAAGATTTTCCCAAAGTTTTTGAAGTTCTCAACACCATTCAGGAGAAGTGTGAAAACATAGACCCGCATTATGAACAAGTAAAGAAAAAGAATTTCGCTGCAGCTAAAAACTTCAGTTCACAGAAAAAGTATGAAGGTGCATTCTGTTGTTTTGAAGGAAGTGGAGATCTCATAATATATGCTATTGATAAACAAAAAATAGAAACTGTCCTTAAGGAATGGAAAAGTTTTATTAATGAGGCCAAACCAGTCACCTCAAAGGATAGTGGCGCTAAGACCCCTACCAAGCAGACTAGTGACATGACTAAATCAACATCTGGTAAATTAGGAAACCTTGCCACATCAATGACGAGTAACAAACAAAGAGATGGCATCTCTGAGGACCCCACACCTGGTGTTGTGTCAATGAGCAGTGATGACACTAAGCCAAGTAACGCAGAGCACCATGCCTCAGCCAATATTGTGTCACCTAGAGCAGAAATTTCTGAGGGCTTCGCTTCAAGTGTTGTGAAACATGCATCTAATGATGATAAAGCTACACCACACCCAGCTGATGGAAAACCTGAAGATGACACAGTAGAGAAAGCAAATGGAAACAAGTATCCAGATGACAAAATGAAACATCCAGACAACTCTGAGGGTCTAGACAAGCCAGACAAAGTTAATATGAAACATTCCACTGTAGACTCATCAAGAAATGCCGCAGCTTCTGATCCTGATAGACAACCTGGGAAGAAATCCACAGATGGAAAGTATGAGTTTAATATCGGCCCAATTACGGTTCTGGTGTATAAGAACTCTGTGACGGAAATAAAAGGAATGGACGCCATCGTAAATGCAGCCAATGAGAAAATGATACATGGAGGGGGTGTGGCTTACTATATTTCAAAGGCTGCTGGGAAAAAAATGGATAATGAATGTAGCCAGTATATAAGCAAGAAAGGGCCGTTGAATGTGACAGAGAATTTTGTTTCGAATGCTGGCAATATGAAGTGTAAGGGAATCATCCATGCTGTCGGTCCCCAGTGGTATAACTACAAAGGCAAGGAACCAGAATGTGCGGAAGATGTGTATAAAACAATAGTGAACTGTTTAGTTGCCGCGAAAGAAAAACGTTGGACAAAAATGGCTTTGATTGCAATTAGTTCAGGTAAGAAACTCCCAGAAATAGAGATTAAAATGTACCTTTTGATAGACAAAGGTTAAAGGTTAACCCATTACATCAATTTTATAGATGATATCTGACAAATAGAGTCATGGCTTGTTATAACAAATATTTGTTGCAATGGTTTCTTCAAAACACCATAAAAACACCTCAGCCCTCCAAAAGTTTCCCGAGGCACCATACCTTTTTGGGGATCAGCATTTTGGTAGCCGTACAAGATTTTAAAGTGCATGACCCTGGTTCAATTTCAGCTAATGGCCAATTATTCTTTTCACTGCTGAATGGCCTTGGGCAAGACACAAACAGCAAGCTTTTTTACTCTTACTGTGATGAAATAACCAGCAAAGGCAACACTGTAGATAGTTTAGTTTAATTGTCAGTTAGTTTATAACTTAAACATTTTTACTGTGACGACCAATGCACGGTCCACATGGATCTCATGGTCGGTGTCTAGACGTTCCCATCTAAGTCCCGCCAGTCTTCCTCATATAGGTGGAGAACCTAAATGGTTTCCAACGACTTCTTTTGATATATTTGGAAGATGACAACTAGTTTTATGAGGAACAAGCATTGAATTGCTTTCATTCTTTGAAATCATGTCAGCCACTTCACAGGTATTGTCAAAGAGAATGACAAGATTGTAAACAATGTTATGTAAGTATTTGAGATAAATGCTTTTTTCACTACATTACCACAGGGGGCGTATTCTGAGGTCAAAACTATGTAATGTCATCTAATATACTATAAAGTACTTACTCCCAGGCAAGAGTCAGGACGAGTCTGTTCGTTGAACATTGATGCAAATTAGGGACCTAATGCATTGTTAAAGAGAACATGCAGGTATATATATAGACAACATAACCACTTAGTGTAAAACAGTGTTTTTCACTGATCAGATGTGTGTGTATCTTTGAGAGGTTCATTCGCTCGATTCATTACAATGGTGGCAGCGGTGGGATGAAGACTTATCCCAAGTTCTATCGAAGTTGTCTTTCCCATGTATTTCCCAAGGGGCAAGAGTCAGGACTAGTCTGCTCTGAGTTATGAAATGTTTGTTGAACATTTATGTAAATAAGGAACCTAATGCATTGTTGTAGAGAACTTGCTGGTCTTTGAGAGGTTCATTTGCTCGGTTCTTTACAGACCCCTATGTACCTTACGAGGTACTTGTGCTCTAACATCACTATCACTGGTTGTTTCCAGGTATATTTGGAGTCCCGAAGCAACTCTGCACTGACATGTATATCAAGGCCTTGGCGGACTTTGGACTGGACTCTCCAGGCAGTCTTCAAGAGATACATTTCATCGATGTTAACCAAGAGATGCTGGACCTTTTAGAGGCTACACACTGCAAGTGGGTCAAGAATCCAGCCTCAATCTCCTTTGATAATGCCCTACAGTACCAAACCGGGCCATCATCCTTGGGACAGAACACCACATCCAGTAAAGGTAGATCTTTTGGGGGCGTTTTTTCCTTAACCCTTTACCAAACGCCAAATTCCGACTGCCAAATTGAAAGAGTTTGCAGACGACATTTTAAAAAGTGAAGAAATTGGAAAATAATCTTCTGCTAAGGTAGGAAACATTGTGGGAAAAGGAGAATTTGCTTATTAAAAGCAATTTCTCCTTTTCCCACACTGTTTTCCGGAGTCGTCTGCAACAAAGTGGTTAAATGTCGTTATGGTTTGGTTAATGGGTTAAAATGGTAAGAGGCCTAGCCCCGTTGATTTCGGGAAATTGTATTGACAAAATTGCTGAATTGGGAAACCAAAAGGCTGATGTGACTGAACTTTAGTGAGAACTACATAAGTTTAAAGAAATTTCCGACTGGGGAGGTACCTTTTAATGGGACCCTGTTATAAACTGAGAAAAGCCCTTGTAATAGGTATGATGCCATTGGATGTGTATGTATTGGTTAATTTATTTAAATCGATAATAAAGTGACAACAACATTCATGCTTCCTAAACCCAGACCAGCACTACGCAGTTTCGAACTTGAATTTGCTTTTCTTTTTTTTTTTCTTCTATCTCTTATCTTAGAGCTGTGAATTCAAGATGAGTTAGGTGAATGTATATAGAAATTTGCATAACTTATTCTTAATGTTGATTTTATACGATTTACCATTAACCATTTTTGGTACAGGATCAAGCCTGTGACTCCTACGACTTTTCTGGATCCACCAGTATTTGGCTAGGGCTCTGAAGTGACTTCCCAAAGGCCATCAGAGGTTTTGGTGAGACCCCAAAGTTCTAAGTCAACCACCGTAACCACTGATTCATGCAGGGCACTACATGATGCAATATAGAATCAAGACTATTTAAAAAGAAATTAACAAGGAAAAGAAATCTTCTCTCTATTTCTTATTGTCTTACTGAGGTACTGGGGCTCATTCCAAATCATTAGGGAATGGCCTGGCTTTTGTTGATGGTCGGTCCAAATCTATTTTTAGAAAAAGTTGACTTGGTGTAGACTAAATTCCTACCATTCAAATAGTTGCAGAAATAGCTCAGTGGTTTATTTGACGGAATATGTTCTATTTAATTTCAATATCTGGCTTGTATCAATCACGTCAATCTTTAGTCTTTATCAATTTTCATTATTTAAATCATAGTGGTCAATTTATTTCCATGTGAACAATGTCTGGGACCATTTATTCATACCCTTTCTTCTTTTTCAGTGAGATATGTTATCTATGTCTCTGATGATGTTTGTCAGGCATATGTCCTAGAAACATCATCATATTAATAGCTTTTCAGTCCATCTTCTATGACTTTTAGGATTGTATCGACCAGTTAAAGCCATTTAAGACAATTTGTTTGTAAACAGCAATTAGGACAAATGTATCAACAAGGGGTCAACTTCTGGCATTTTGTTGAACACAACACTTTTATTCCGTCTGATGGAAGGTCGTGTACTGTGCATATCAGTGAGGGTTCACTGTAACCAACCACAGTCTTCACTATTCAAGCAGCATCAGATGAATTTACAGCAACATATGAACTATATCTTAGTCGGACAGTCATGAATGATCTTCAAAATAGTAGACATGCATGGCTTACGAAAGATTATTCCTTGAACTTTGGCAACATAATTGGCAGTGACTTTACAGTTCTGACTGAACTTACTGGACAGCAGTTTGGCGATATTTGCATTCCAATTATTGACAAAGTGAAAATCTCCATAAAACAAGCATAGAATATTTCTTGTTAATTTATTACCTGACATGTCCATAAAGCCTTTCTGGATTGATCATTCATATATCTACTGTTTGTCTGGCAGTCTTTATAGAGCGCAAGTCGCTCTTGAGAAAACTTATTCATCTCTACCTTGAAATTGGAAGCAATACATGGCAAACACTAAGGGCATTCTTGTAAATTGTTTTGCGAAATCTTCGTTTGCCCAGAATAATCGAAAACCAACTAAATAAAGTCTTAGATGGGACACCTATACAAAGCGTCTTGTTCCAATATTATATAATGGGTCACCATTCGTATCACATTACGGTAGAAAGGAGAGTCTAAATACAACCCATTACCATCAATGATCCAAGTTTTGCAATTAAAGCAATGAATCCCCTTACGCCCATTCCACGAGAATTTATACATATAGGTTTTCAGCATCTTAAATGTCGATATTTTAATTTGTCATTTAATAAGTGATGAGGATTGTTTAAATCATCTTTCTAACATGTGTTATTCTCACAACATATTTGGTGAGACTGTGCCCAGGCCAGATGATCATGACCGATGTTTATGATCCTATGTCCGAACAAGATAGCTGCGCCACAAGTATTTTTTTTCACCTACTTTTGCCAATAGTAGCCACATGTGTACCCGGCATGGGTTGACAATCAACTTTCCGGTTCTGGTGGTATATAATAACATGTTCAAAACAGTCGGTCTTCGACTGCAATTTCTCTGCCTAGACGTAACGCTGTTATAAAGCATAGGCTATCGTATGTCACCAGAACTGGAAAGTTGATGGTCACAATGTTGGCATCATTTGTTTGCCAAACACGTAAATATATTCTTATACTCACTTTTCATATTTGCATACAACACACAGTAAAAAAAAAAGACCTGTATTTCCCAACCTTGAAATCAAAGTTGCGCGGCAGAAGTTTTGATATTGTCGATGACCTACCCACGGCTGTCAGAGAAACTGTTCGTAAAATTCTACAAAAAATTTCTACGAAACTGTTCGTAACATTTCAGGTCATTTTTGATAGGTTGATACTTAGGTGGGAGAAGTGTGTATCATGTGAACAAGAATATTTTAAAAAGATGTAACAAACTACTGTTTCAGACAGATTTTGCAGATGCTATATTTCCTTTATGAGTAAGTCTTCTCGCTCAACCTTACATGACATTGCCCCGCTCAAAGTAACACGACGTTGTCCCGTTCAAAGTTACTTGACGTTGCCACAGTGACTATGGATTGTGCATCAGAGTAATTTGTATCATTTTTCCTTTTGGGTTTATAAGCATAGAATATCAAACTATCACTTTTGAAAATTTTCAAATATTCGCATTAATAAATAAGTTATGAACCTTTTTTCAGATGTTTTTTCAAACACCCATCATACATTAGACTTGTAAGTCTGTGGTTAAGAACATGTACAATTTTATAGAATGTTTATACACATACTAGATTGAATATTGTTACAATGGTTATCATTTGATAAGCAAATCAGTTCTACACGGCAAGGTATGATAAAAGCATATTAAAGATATTATAGATGCAAATTCAAAAGCAAATTATCTTTGAAATACATATTTACTTTGTTTAAGAACGTTCCTTACTTTACATTTAACAGTTCTTAGTTACCATAGTTACAAGAAGTTGATGTTTAAATGAACATATATTAATCATTATGACATCTTCGACAATAACTTTAAAAAACAACTAAGTTTGCGAGAATTTGGTTTAAGTTAAACACATAAACGAAGTATTTGATATATGTGCAACGTGTTACCATGGTTACCGAAATATGAATACTAAAAATAAAATGCTGATGTTTGATAATATTTTCTTGTTGTAAAACTTTTCATTACTCAATTATATTATTTTGTCATGTATTTTTCATTTTAATAACAAAACCCAAATTTGACTTAACCAAATTCCTTGTAATTAGCCTTCCGTTCCCATGGCAACCGCTATGCAGAAATCTAAAAAACAAACTTGTTTTCAGTCAACACATGCCTCAGACACAAGTTTGTGATGAATTCATCCATTTTTGACATTGGGCCATTTTTGATAGTTAGTGAACCTACCCCTTTTCCTTATTCACTCTTTTTCTTTCAAATCTTAAAGAAAAATTACTGAGGCAAACTACTATAAGGTTATGAATGTATAAATCAATAACCTTGCACAAAATATTGCTCTTCACCAATAATAAGAAATGACACCCTACCACATTAGTTCTATTATTATGACACTTTCTTCCAGTACCTATTTATCACAAAGAAACATAAATGGTTTTATGGCAATGAATTATCGCCATGTCGGAATGACAGCAGAAAAGGTCGAAGTAATGTATGTGTATACATCTCTTCAAAGGGAAAGAAACAATCTTTAGGCCCAACTTATTTCTCGTTTCAGATCGACAGATTGGAAAGTCTGCAAACCAAGATGAGTCTATCTCAGTGAAGTTTGTTCGACAATCTGGAGACCAGCATCTTTATGAGATAGGTGGTTGTGTCGATGTTAAGGTGTACTCAGGGTCAGTGTTAGAGCTGGGACGAAATGTTGATGCGATTGTGTGTAGTATGGATACAGAATTCAAAGGTGTGCTTCTAAAGGAAATGATACAGAAAGCTGGTGATGAAATGAAAAGGGAATATGAGAGGTAAATGATTTTATTATATTCCTATAGGTGAAATAATGGGATTTCGCAGTGTATTAATTTTCAGTTTTGTCACAGTGAATATCATCACTAGTGATGATATCAAAAAGTCATGACATCACAATTGATGATATCAGTTTTGACGAAACTACTTTCTTTTACCATTCCTTTGCCTAAAAGGCAATGCTGCAATTTTGCACATGGCACTAAAATGTTTGTATTCTCAAATGTATCCGTACATGTGAATGATGTCACAAGGCGCGTAAATGACGTCATGTGCGTGGTTAACTGCTTTGCTCCTCCCTTTTTATATTCCATTTGGTGTTAAAGGAGATATTTTCGCAAATAGATTTTATGTAGTGGAATTAATCAAATAGAATAATCAACTCCATTCGATTGATATAGAAAATATGTCACTTGAAAGGGTTGTTATCATGTAGAAAAAAGTAATTCTTCAAACTCGTTTTTTCCAACCTGATAACAACTCATTCTCGTGACATATTTTTTATATCAATCAAAAGGAGTTGATTATCCTCTATATCTATGTCATTGCTATTTATGAAATGAACACATTGAATGCATTGATAAAAAATGACAACATGTATTTGAGTCTTTTTCTGGTAACACGATAATCTTTTGCATTGTATAAGGAGCCCAAAGATCAGTTTTTAGGGTACCTAATTTGGAATACAGGCCCGGTTCTTAGTTCAAGATCTGGCTCTGCCAATATTTCTTTGACGCTTAACCCATTACCAAACAATGACGATGTTTTACCACTTTGTTTCTGATGACTTTGGAAAACACCGTGGGAAGTGTTTACAAATCTTAACTAAGTCATACATTTATCAAATTGAGGATAAAGATTTATCCTTTTCCCACAATGTTTTCTTTCCTATCAGAAGATTATTTTCCAATTTTATCACATTTTGAAATGTCGTCTGCAAACTCTTTCAATTTGGGACATTCGAAAACTTGGCGTTAAGTAAAGGATTGATAGAGTCAGTGCAGCATAATTCATTCCTTGAAACCCACTGATTGATTATGTTCTTTTGGGGAGAGCAGTCAACAGCTTGGAAAGAATATTGTGCAGTACTGTGTGAGGAAACATCTGGAGTATAAATAGATATATTGACCGCAATATGGCTAAAATACTGTTAAGAATAATGTTAATCCAAAATCCAACCAATGGACGGATTTTGATGGAAAATTTGACGAAATGATGACCTAAAAGTCCATGACGAACAAAATGTTCTTTCATTTTTGTCATTAATAAAAATGTCCTTTCTTTTTTGTCATTTATCAAAATGTCCATTTTTTTTGTCATTAATCAAAATGTCCATTTTTTTTGTCACTAACCAAAATGTCCTTTCTTTTGTCAATAGGAAAGCGCGTGGACCTGCAAAGGACAGAGATGTTTTTGTATATCCTGGTGGTCGCCTTACCAAAAAGGTGATCTGTGTAGTAATTGGGAGGTACATCACCGATACTTCAAACAGAGAACTGTCTCGGCTTCATGACTACTACACAAAGATAACAGAAATGGCAGAGAAAGAAAGGGTTTCTTGCTTGGCATTACCAATGATTGGATGTGGTAAGGGAGGTTTCTTTGACAGTTTACATTCCGAGGGTTGAGTGTAAGACTTACTATATTTATAGCAAGTTCTTCTCTTTTGTGAACATTCACTTCTTACGAAAGAGTAAAAGAGATTCCATTTGAAATTCGATTGGCCTTAATCCATGATCTGAAACTGACATTTGCTATACTTTACCTATTCCATGATAAATTTGTTTGTTGATATAAAGATTTACTGCTGTGTGAACAATTTTGCAGTTATAGATATTACATCTTTTCTGAATTCACCAGTACTAGGCAAGGACTTTGAAGTGTCTTGCCAAAGGACACTTCCACAAAGCCAGAGTTATCCATTTGGCCTGAACCTGGGACCTCTTGAGTTCCAAAACAACCACTTTAACCATTTAGCCGCACAGGACGTCATATGATAAAACAAAGTTTGATCAGTCAGTTAATGTATATAAGAATTCAGAATAAGGAATGGTTTTACGTAGAACAACATGAAGATTTTTGTATTCCAGGTAATGCTAAGGACCCTCAAAGCTGTTGTAAACAGTTAATACAAACCATCCTATGGCTTTGTCAAGAGGCTTTCATGACGGGCCAAAACCCAAGCCTAAGGGAAATCCACCTGGTGAATTATGATCGGAAGTTCACCAAACACCTGCTTGAGGCCTTGAAGGATTTTGAAAACAAACCTTTCCATACATTTGAACCTCAAACACCTGATTACAGACAGGAAGATGGATGGATATTACACCTGCCCCTCAAAGAGGGACCCCAAAGATCCACAGGAATTAAGGATGCTGTGAAGACCAAGAAACCAGCAGACAAAAAAGCACCGACTATGTTGGGTAAAACTGTAAAAAACTGCCATTATTATAGCGAATGCAAGAAAAAGGCAACTGATCAGTTACCATGTGGACATAACTTTTGCAAGGGGTGCAACCGTTCAATGATGTCTGGCTGTAGAGTCTGCATAATAGAAGGTAAAAGTTCCGCACAAAGCGTCAGTAATAAGACAATGCATGGTACTGAACAATGCCCCGTATGTCTGGAAGACTTTACCAACATGGAGAAACTGCCCTGTAATCACAAACTCTGTAAGACGTGTTTTGAATGGGTCAAAGCCCAAAATCCGACTTGCCCAATCTGCATGGCTGTGTTTGGAATAGTGACAGGGAACCAGCCTGATGGAAAGATGTATTACAGATTTAACAAGAAAAGTTTATCTGGGTACCAGTCACATGGAACTATCGAAGTGTGTTTCTATTTTCAAGATGGCATCCAAAAGGTTAGTTGAATGAAGAACATGTGTCATTTTTTTGGAACTATTTCGGAACTTAAATTGCTTGCAAAAAAACAGAGGTGTCAGAATGATTTTTGGTCACCTTTGCTTACTTAATGAGTGTTTGTTGTTTTGTATGGTTCTTGGGGGAACTTTGGTGCAGTGGTAGAGCGTTGGCCTCTTGTATTGACGATCCCAGGTTCGATCCCCATTAGACGCAGTGAAAATTGCCTGGACTAACCAACAAATTGGCATGAGTACTGGTTTAGTATTCAGGAAGCTGTCATCAAGAGTGATTTAAACTAGTTTAAAGCTTCCTTCAAAATCAATATGAAACAAATAAGTTAAGTGTGGGGTTTAACCCTGTGTCAACAATATTTCAGTTGCTTCGTTTTCATGGATACACCAGTACTTTACTGGAGCTCTGAAGTACCTTGCCAAAAAAACTCACACGAGATGAGAGGTTCAAGTTGGAAATGAATCTTGGACTCTCGAGTTCTAAGACCACCACCTTAATCCTTTCCCAAACAATAACAACATTTGACCACTTTGTTGCGGGCGACTTTAGAAAACGTTGTGGGTTAAGGAGAAATTGCTCGTAACGAGCAATTTTTCCTTTTCCCACAATGTTTTCTGCCCTATCAGAAGGATATTTTCCAATTTCAACACATTTTGAATTGTCGTCTGCAAACACTTTCAATTTGGGACAGTCGAAAATTTGTTGTTAGGAAAAGGGTTAATCACTGGGTCATGCAGGACCCTTTCTTTATGAGTTGTCATACTCTCTAACTGAAAAGCCTCATCAGATCAGTCTGTAGACATTGGAATGCAGTATTGCTGAGATTATTTTTCAATTTCATCACATTTTAAAATGCTGACTACAAACTCTTTCAATTTGGGACAGTCGAAATTCGGCGTTTGGTAAAGGGTTAAAATACTACCAACTAAGACTCTTTGAGGCATCAGCTTAACCATTGTGACAAGTTAAGTTGTTTCAAATGAAGTAATTGTCTTTTTGCAATTGTTCATTTTCAATTTCATAAAATGAATGTTTCTTGTTCTTCTATTCATGCAATTGTTTGTCTTCTGCTGTTGCCTTAAATTTAAAACAATCACTTAAATCCAATTCGAGGGAACCAAGAAAATTAAACATAACATAACATGAATTATATTTTCGAAATTGGACAAGCATGGCAATGCTCACCGTCCATTACAATGAATATATAAACAATTACATTTATTAACCTAGTTATGTAGATCTATATACAATTAAACAATAATTTTGCATGTGCATGTGTAAATCCATGTCTATACTGTGGAAGCAGGTTAAAACACATGTATGGAATATAAAGAAAAACTGTTCCATTCTTTGTAACTGTTGTCTTTAGCTGCTTTCAATTTGGACGTGTATAAAAATCATTCATAAGTTAATAGGTTAAAATTTGACCATCATGCACTTCTTTAGGAAACTCACCCTAACCCGGGTTCCCGGTATAGAGGTACAGAGCGAAAGGCGTATCTACCAGATAATGCTGAAGGGCAGAAAGTTCTTCATTTGTACCGCCGGGCTTTCGACAGACGACTATTGTTTACTATAGGAGAGTCTAGAACGTCCGGAAAGGAGAATCGTGTGACGTTCAACGATATCCACTTCAAGACCAAAATATCTGGAGGGACTGCTAAGTATGATTAATCATTATCTCATACATGCAAAATTTTTAAATGACTTTTTGGCATGTAGTTTTCTTATTGATTATATCCCATCAACTGTAATTTAGTCATTTTGTAACAATTCACAGCTCATGAACTTTGATTGAAAAAGCCAACTCTTTTAAAGAAGGTCTATTATGATAAAAGCTCTTGGTACCAGGTGAACTTGGTGGTCTTGATTCAAGTTACGAAGCGTATGATTATAACATGTCCCTTTATAAACTGTTGTGCTGAATTTTCTAGTTCTGTATAATACAGTGAACCCTCGTTTATCCGAACACGTCCGTTCCCAACAAAATGTCTGGTTTACCGAATAATCCGGACTAATGAAGCAGAGAATGTTCTTATTCACATTAAGAAATAAACGGTCTGTATGAGCGGTGTATACTTATAACCCTTTAGCAAACGCCAAATTGTCGACCGTCCCAAATTGAAAGAGTTTGCAGAAGACATATCAAAACGTGATGAAATTCAAATATAATCTTCTGATATGGCAGAAAACATTGTGGGAAAAGGAGAAATTGCTCGTCACCAGCAATTTCTCCTTTACCCACAATGTTTTCAAAAGTCGTCTGCAATAAACTGGTCCAATAATTCTGTTCCCTTACAATTTTGTTCGGATTGCGAGACATCCGGATAATCAGGGTTCGGATAAACGAGGGTTCACTGTATATGCAAAAAAAAGGATCATGAAGGCATTCTATCACTTCAATGATACATGTACATTTAAATTGAAAATTGAAAGTATTTAGTAAGTAGCAATTTATCTAAGTACAGGTACATGTATGTGTAGTTTATATATGATTGATTCGGAAAGCGATGTCACACTCTTGGATTAGATTCCATGTTAATTCCCTGTATACACACTTTTAAGAATTAGAAACGATAAAACTTTTCATGTTTATCATATAACAGTTCAGCTGTTGTGCAGTTTTAAAGAAATTGATTTTTAACTTGCAAATTTCCTCACATGGATGAACAAGTACATGTACCTTTAATGAATTAGAAGTATAACATTTAAAGAGTTTTTGCTTTGGACAAATTATTGTATACATGATTATGCTGTATCAACGCAAGTTGAGAAGGCATTCTGGTTTAATTTTACCATTTATTCATAATTTAGGGTTTGATTTGGACTCATTGTTTTCATAATTATGTTGTATCGACGGAAGATGAAACTTTACGGCATTCTGCTTTATGTTTAGAATTTATCTATTTCAGCTATGGGTATCCAGATGATACCTATTTAACAAGGGTGCAAGAGGAACTTAAAGCAAGGGGCATTACAGACTAAAGCCATGTTTACAGACGATTTGGTGCATTTGGACAAGTGGAGAAAAAACTTTCACACCAATGTGCCCATTAAAACGAATGGTGTGACTATTTTTTACCACTCTTTTGCAATAGTTTTGCAGAATTCAAATCTTTTACACCAATGTGCTCCACAAACCAACGGTGTAACTATGTTTTAACATTCACTCTTTTGCCATAGTTTTGCAGCAAGAAAAACTTGGACACCAATATGCCGAAACAAACATATAACGTGGCTTTCCTTTTTCACCCCTTACTGAATTGCAACACTTAATGAAGGAGGAAATGCCTTTGAGACTGGCAAGTCCAGCAAAGGGGTGTTTGTGGCCTAGTGGTTAGAGTACAGAACTTGAAATCACATGGCTCCTCTCTGCGTGGGTTCAAATCCTGAGAGGGATATGGATTTTCATGCCTTGACCAGCCCCTGTGGGCAGTTGAGTATGGGGTCTTCCTCCATCATTAATAGTCGGGCGTCGCTACATAGCTGAAATAATGTTGATGTGATGTAAAACCCATATAAAAAAAAAAAGTCCAGCAAACTAAGGGTGTGACTTATTACTACATTGCAGCTTTAATGGGAGGAGTATTGAACATTTGAATATAAAGTTGAAACAGTAATATAGATTGAAAATGTATATGATAATAAAAGTAGTATTTTACACATTGTTCAATGTGATCATGTCATCCTGAGTGAAAATAAAATTGGCTTGTACATCAAATAATTGGTAGCTTTTTTAAAATTCTGATTTCATTGATCATTGCTGTGGCTGCAAAGGAAGAAGTTTTGGCTGTGTAAAAGGTAGCATGTTTGAAACCCAAACAGGGACGTAACAGGGCTATTTCACAGGTTGTGTAACAAAGCTTTATCCTTATAGTGCTGGAGCAGACTCGGCTTATTCAAACAGGTTAGATCCAGGCCAGCCGCAAAGTGAAGTGGCGACTGGCTTGTGACCTAACCTGTTAGCTACTCTTAGTATCGTTCCCCATCGAAATTAAGCTGATAAAGTTATGGAAAGCAGACAACTGAAATATCTAAATATTGCATTTTTTGACTTTTTATTTGTTTTATATTCCTGGACAATGTGTACGCAATTGCGTTTCTTGCCTACACGTAGCTATGCGCCTGTCTGCACCTTTCTTTGCTTTCACGGAAAATTTTGTTGATAAAAGTATTATAGCTGTTCAACATACCGTGCTAGTGGCATGTGGTTAGTGTTGACCAATTCCATAGTTTGGGCCTCAGATGCTGTAACCTACCTCAATTATTTTGAAACAAAAGATCATGATTTACAAAATAAATTGTTTAAATAATCTGCTATATCTGCAGCACAAATATGCTGTATCTTTACCAAATAATTATGGACAGCTTTGGGAATCATATCAGTATTATTGTTTTATGTAAATGTATAGATCTGTAATTCCGTTTTATCAGTAGAAGACATTTTAGATTACAAAACGATTGAAATCACAATCTGTGAGATGGGCACTTCAACAACAACAACAAGGCTTATAATACCTGCCTTCCATGGCACTTTTGGCTACTGTGGTAGCATTGTGACTGGAAACTCAGGTTATCAAGTGATGATAATAGCTTGATTCCAGAGAAAGATACTAAATAAGTGTAAAACTGTTGAAATATAAAGAACCACCAATAAATAATATGTACCCTTATAGTGCTGGTACCAACTTAATGCTTATGCAAACAGGTTAGATTTAGGCTAGCCTCCAAGTAAATTGGCGACTGGCCTGTGGTCTAATCTGTTTGCTACTCTGAGTATCTTTCCTTAACAAATTTAAACTGATATTCAAGGTGATGGAAAGCAGACAACACAAAATTCTATTTTAAGGGTTGAAATACTAGATTAGATTAGAGTCATTACCCAACACAGGTCCCATATGGGTCCTCTTCGTCAGGGCCGTTCCTGCATTGTTCACTTCTGGAAATATGTCTGTGTGTGCATGTGTTTTCCTAGATAAAGGGATTTTGTGTCATGCTTTATAATCATCTAATGAATTTTCAACAATTTCTATTTAATATAACAGTTTTATCTTTGTTAGATCGTATTTAATCTGAATTTATTTTATTTCATTTTGCTACATAGTTGATTTTTTATAGTTTTTGCAGTTATTAAATTATTTTATTATAGATATGTACTAATGTTTTTATCAAATGCCTTCACTATTTAATGTGCCATTTAATTTTTTTCTCTTTTACATTTACTTCTGCTTTACTCACTTACATGACTCATTATTGTGTTATGAAAGGATTATAAAGTATTTTTAAAAGACATGTTCTTCTAAACATCTTATGCTAAGAACTTGTCGTTGAGTTAAAAACAACTTTCCCTTTTATATCAATAATGAAAAAAGCAACATCGCATAGAAGCACTTCATTGGAATTGGCTCCATGAGTCGGAAGAAAGCCTCTCATGAAAATCCAAATGTCAACAGGCTTTGAACCCAGCCGGAGAGGAGTCATGTAATTTCAAGTTTTGTAACCTCACCACTAGGCCATTGAACTCAGATGTTAACATTAATGTATTATAAAGTTGTGTGTATCGGAATTAACAAAGTGTCAACAATTATCAGTTATATTATTGATTTTTGGGATTCATTAATTTTTGGGATTCATTTATACTAGGATAGTTCTCTTTAGGAAATTTCTTGCCAAAGGACCAGCCCATCAAACCAGATTAACCACTAGGACTTAGACCAGGGGCCCGTTTTACTAAACAACTTACAGAAAATGTTTGCGTAAGTCATAATTGATTAACATGGATAATATCTTCAATGAAAGTACAATATTGCAATGTGACACGTCATTGGAAGCGTCTCGGAGAGACGATTCCAATGATGTGTTACTTTGCAATATTGCTTCGTCCAATATTGAAATAAGAGGAATTGTTGTTTTAGACTTACGCAAATCTTAAGCGTAAACTGTTTAGTAAAACGGTACCCAGGGGCCTCCGTGGCCTAGTGGTTAGAGTACAGAACTTGAAATCACATGGCCCCTCTCCGTGTGGGTTTAAATCCTGAGAGAGATATGGATTTTCACGAGAGGCAGTCTCCCGACTGACTAACGGAATGCCGATGGTTCTACCTGCATTGACCAGCCCTTATGGGCAGTTGAGTATGGGGTCTTCCTCCATCATTAATAGTCGGGCATCCCTACATAGCTGAAATAATGTTGATGTGATGTAAAACCCATATAAAAATAAAAAGGAGTTAGACCATGGACCCCCAATTTAATGTAGTAAATTGTCAAATTCAGCCAAAAGGATATGTTTGGAACTATAAGTCAAGCAGACGACTTTTTTTCATCTCCCACATTTTGAATTGGCAGCATTCTACTTAACATCTTACACTGAGAATTTTCCCTCTAAATTTAATATCGATGAAAGAAAGCAATATTGTAGAGTTACACATCATTGGATGTTTTCTAGAGTGGTCTGCAACAAACTGGCCTTTATTGTTTGGTAATGCGTTAAGTCATTTGCTTGACCATACAAGGGGTCTGGTGATTTAAAGTTCAACACTCTTACTATAGAGTCTCCCAATTCTGCCTCACATGGATTTAGAAAAAAAGATGTTGACACATCAAACATTAATGTTTCGTATTTATTGGTTCAAGATAAGTTACATGTGTATCAATAGTTCAGTCTCATCAATTCAATTTATATAAATATAAGCTTTTCACTAACTATTTGCAACTATACACTACAATCTGTGTGTAAAACATTTATTTGGTACACAATAGTTTTTATATATTTGATAAAAGGTCTATATCATTCATATTCATTAATTCATCTAGATCCGACATCTTGTTAACATTATTTCTGTTATAACATAACAGTGCTGGGTGTGTTATTGGCTCAAGCTATCAGCTCTATGGCAAATAAAACTGTATAACCCTTATAGTGCTGTAACCGACTTCATGCTTATGCAAACAGGTTAGATCCAGGCCAGCTGCCAAGTAAATTGGCAGCTGGCCTATGATCTAGACAGTTTCCTATTTTAAGTATCATTCCTCATTAAAAATGAGCAGATATTTAAGGTTTTGGAAAGCAGATGACAAAAAAATCTATATTTAGAAAATTACCCAGCATTCTAATGGTTAAACACTGAACAGCACAAGTGTTTTCAAATATTACCAGTTTAAACCGATCATCCCACACAAAGATTTCCAAGTTGACTGAGTGGGTATCAATTATATTTATCTTTAACTATTCATATGAGTTATAACACCACATCAACATTATTTCAGTTATGTTTCGATGCCCGACTCTTAATGATGGAGGAAGACCTCATACTCAACTGCCCATAAGGGCTGGTCAAGCCCGGTAGAACCATCTGCATTCTGTTAATCAGTTGGGAGACTACCTCTCATAAAAGTCCTTATCCCTCACCGGGATTGACTTATTATACAGACGATGGAAAATTATATTTCTATATCAATTTAATGAGTAGAACCCACATCCAAAAAACAATTTCCAAGTGATGTTGGTTTATTAATTAAAAGCCGTAGAAACAAAAGAAGAAATTAATTATCTCAAGTACCGGTCCTTTTTTTTGTCAAAGTTTTCTTGCAGCAGCAGCAACATAGACAGAATAATATATGTTAGGCTACAAGTTAAAGAATGAATGATAAGCCCTGCAAAAGAATAAGACCTTCCCTTTGATTAAATCATAAGTCCTTGAATCGAAGACTCACTTAAAGGCGCTTGTTCACAGATGTGAGAAAATTTGGAAGTTAAAAATTAATTTCTTTAGAACTGCACAACAGCTGTATTGATATACAGTATGGGCTCAAGAATAGTCATTGGAAGCAAAATAAGATCGTTTTTAATTCTTTAAAGTAAGTATACAGTGAATTAACACAATATTCAAATCCAAAAGCGCGATATTCCCTTTGATATCTACCACATATTAAGCTGTATATGCTTAGATAAATGGACACTTCCTGAATAAGTTAAGCTTTCAATAGCTACTTTTAATTGTATATCAAACAACAATACAATAGCAGTATCGTTGAAATCTTTTTTACCTTGAATTGTTCTCATCTTTGAACAAGTACTTTTAAAGACTTGAATACATGAAAAACACATCAAGACATATATTTACATCTATACCTAAGGGCAAAATGAAGAATTTTTAACAAGCTATGATACAATGATAACAAATTTGTTCCTTCCCAAACAAAGCTAACTAGGAAGATGTGGTTAACAAGCAGGCATGTAAAACACAGGTAATGTATCACAAACAGCAGTAACAGCAAATAAAAACAAACAAGCACAGATACATAAACACATGCTATACTTTGTATGCCAAATCTAAAATTATAATTTGAAAAAAAAAAGAAAAAAAAAAAACACTTTGAAGCCATTTTAGTCATTGGTGAAGCATTTAATTTCTTAACCCTTTCCCAAACAACAAATTTTCGACTGTCCCAAATTTAAAGAGTTTGCAGACGATGTTTCAAAAAGCGATGAAATTGGACAATAATCTTCTGATAGGGCAGAAAACATTGTGGGAAAAGGAGAAATTGCTCATCACGAGCAATTTCTCCTTTTCCCAAAATGTTTTCTTCCGTCGTCTGCAAGTGGTCAATTGTCGTTATTGTTTGGGAAAGGGTTAACTGCTATAAATGCCTCTAAATCAAGCATCAGTAGTATGGAGTTTTCTTTAAATGACTGGCATCTGTATCAACTCGCTAGTTGTTTTATACACAGTTACTCTGTCTCCTTTTACATTGATCACTTAAAATAAGACTTACAATGTAGCTTGTATACTCAAGCAAAATGCTCTGATGAAAGATGTTTGTATGAACTTGTCATGGTCAGATCGGAACACCTTTCAACCTTTTTCTTATCTTGCAGACAACATTTCAAAATGTGATGAAATTGGAATATAATATTCTGATAGAGCAGAAAACATTGTGGGAAAAAAGAAATATTGCTCATTAGGAGAAATTTCTCTTTTTTCCACAACGTTTTCCAGAGTTGTCTGCAACAAAGTGGTTAAATGTCGTTATGGTTTGGTAATGGGTTATGAAACAATGAATTGAACTAAAATCAACAATCACATATGGCTTCGTTAATATTTACAGCTCTATCTACAATCAAGCATTACATACAGATCAACATTGATAAACATTTACAATTACCCAGTATCACATGTAAACAGAAAACATAAGCCCTTAGAATGCTGGGTAATTTTCTAAAAATAGATTGTGTCGTCAACTTTCCAAAACCTTAGAATACCTGCTTTAATTCTTATTAGGAAAGATACTCTGAGTAACAAACAGGTTAGATCACAGGCCTGCCGCCAATTTACTTGGCGGCTGGCCTGTGATCTAACCAGTTTACATAAGCCAAAGTCGGTTCAAGCACTATAAGGGTTAAGATTAAAAACCTAGCTTGCAACTTGACACAGAAGATTACTTACTTAGACAACAGTCAATGAGATGGATATAGTTTGAATATTTATTTCTATCATTTTCATTTCAAAAGGTTCTCAAAGATTCCATCATGATTCCAGTATATTTCACTTATTCATTCTAAGAACTTGAAGATCTGTCCATGAGTTATATGAACATATTATGAGATTCAATCATATTAATGACATTATAACAATTCTTCCCATACCATGTTGTCATATATATGCATATTCTTTACAACAAAAGTACAAGAAATCCATCAAACTCTTTACTCCAATGGTATTGACTGCATACAAAAACTATTCAGATGATCAAAGTAAATATGTACAAAATTAACATTGGTTGATTGTTACTTGATAAAAAAAAAAAGCAAAGAAATTACAGGTTGTTAAAATAATTATAATAAAAAAACATGCATTTATATTTTCTAGCTCTTCATTTACATTTTAAAATGGGCATTGGGTTAGACAGAAAATTTGTAAATTAATCTTAAAATCAAGAAAAAGCATAAACAGGCGAAAAGAAAAAAAACCCAAAAGTATGGGTCGTTTCTCCTTCTTCTTATTCAATGTAAGAAGAAATAATATTGTCAATTTGTCAAAAGAAGAAATTGCTCTGAAGGAGCAATTCCTTCTTTTGTCAAAATAATTTGTTAACTTTAGGCAGTAGGTTCCTCAATACATGTATGATAGTCTTTGACATAACAAGTTTCCATGTCTTCCTGACAATGACAATACATTTAGCAAATATGAAGCTTTGCAATGAGGTAATGGTACAATGAAAGGCTATCAAATGAAAATTGCAATCTGTCACAAATCTTAATTCTGTCAATCCCCTCCCACTTTTGCTATGAGTTCATCACAAATTGCTGTCAGCTCTTCATTTTCTTGAATCTGAAATGTGCAGTAAAATTGACTTATTTCAGGTTTTACAAATGGTAGTTATTAATCAAGATAATATATGTTAAATTAAAAGCAGTTGACAATCGTTTAATAAGGTAATCATGTTAAATAAACAAACAACTTAGGCTATTTAAACAGATGAAACATATGGCGGGGTATATTCTATAAAAACTTATTTCTTTATTGGTACCTTGTTTCCTTAAAGAAATAATTTTAAATGCTTTGTTGGTAACAAGTTGCAGTGTTATAAATTTAATCCCAATATTTCAATTGTAGAGTATAGCAAGTCCCCTGAATGTCTAGTCATTTTTTATGACGTTCTTGACATTTATCCTACATGTACACCATTCCAATAATCTTGTATGTGTTAATCCTTATAGAGCTGTAACCCACTTCATGCATATGCAAACAGGTTAGATCCAGGCCAGCCGCCAAGTAAATTGGCGGCTGGCCTGGATCTTACCCGTTCGCTACTTTTAGTAACTTAGCTCATTAAAAATATATATCACATTTAAGGTTTTGGAAAATGACAACACAAAAATCTATTTTTCCATAAATTACCGAGCATTCTAAGGGTTAATGTGTTTTTTTAATCATTTATCCTAGCACTGTGCAGGTAATCTACATCTGCTCCCTATTGTAGATGTAAGCAATGACATTAACAGAACCAACCTTTTGTTCCAAGCTCCGATCCAGACCCTGTATTTTGAGATCAGCTTTCTTAAGCGCCGCCTCCAGACGCGCCACCTCGGAGTTGGTGGACTTCCGTAACTTATCCATCTCCATACTTGCCCTGTAAAACAATGTTTTTGATTTATTCAAATGGGTTTTACATTGTATCAACATTATTTCAGTTACGATGTGATGCTCCACTAAAAAAAGTGCAGAAAGACCCAGAACTTAAGAGCGGGTCAAGCCAAGTAAAACCATCAGCATTCCTTAAGTCACTTGTGAGACTCCTCCCTGTGGAAATACAAATGCTGACTACAAATTTGAATATGTGAATTTGAGTTCTGTTCTTTATCCACTGGCCTAGGAAGACCTAAATTCTTTTTTTTTTTTCTTAAGTTACAGAGGAATAGTATGACCCTTGTCAAAAGCAACTCTTACTTTCATCACAATGCCTTTGTAAACCATCTATTGAAGTCGGATTAAAACTAAAGCATGAAAATGTTAATTAAAACTTGAAAATAAACAAGACTGAGAGGCTATGTGATTTTGAATTTGAAAGTCTAAACACTAGCCCAGGAAGACCAAAACCTTTTTTTATTGAAATGACTGTTTGATAATGTGACCATTTTCATAAGCAACTCCTACTTTCATCGCATTGCCTTTATAAATCATATATTGAAGTCAGATTAAAACTAGAGTATGAAGGGTTAAGATGAAACTTGATTATGCTTATGACAGGCTCATTCTCACTTACAAGTCTAGTTTTTCCTCAGCCTGTTGTCTCACTGAAACTGCCTTGTCTTCCGCAGCCTTCACCTTCACTTGGTAGTCTTGGACACATTTTTTCAGTATATCTTCATTCTGAAATGAACAGTCATTCATATACAATTTAATTTGATTTTAAATGAAAAAAACCAGTCTGCTGATTGTTGAATAGTGGGATATATAAGCAGTGGAAAATCTATACCACAAAGTCGGAACATTGAAGTTTTCTTTATATCAAAGTCAATTAATGTAGGACTTTTGGAAATTTCGGAACATCAAAGTTTTTTTTATATATATATTAAAGTAAAGAAGTCCCTTATTGTTCATTTTTCATTTTTGTATAACTTAAGTTCATCATGTCAAAACTAATTACCTCAAATTTATCAAGGTGTCCTATAACTTTGAGGTACTTAGGTTCCACTATATGTTAAATCTGTACAGTGAAGCCTCGTTTATCCGGATGTCTCGCAATCCAAACGAAATTGTAAGGGAACGGAATTATTTGACCAGTTTGTTGCAGACGACTTTTGAAAACATTATGGGTAAAGGAGAAATTCTCCTTTTCCCACAATGTTTTCTGCCATATCAGAAAAATATCTTTGAATTTCATCACGTTTTGATATGTCGTCTGCAAACTCTTTCAATTTGGGACGGCCTACAATTTGGCGTTTGCTAAAGGGTTATAAGTATACACGTACATACAGACTGTTTATGTCTTAATGTGTATAAGAACATGCTCTGCTTCATTAGTCCGGATGATTCGGTCATCCTGACATTTTGTTGGAAACGGATATGTTCGGATCAACGAGACATCACTGTATTCAAATTTCATCTTATTCATACCAATTTGAAAAAATAATGCATAAGACAATTTGATTTTAACATGTTAGAGGCTTAATACCATATCAACATTTTTTTCAGTTATACCATGGCTGTCCGAGATTTACTAATACAAGGCTAATGCTAGTGTCTTGCCACAGGACAAACCCTCAAAACCCAAGGTGAAGGTCGGTCTTGAGCCTTGGACCCCCAAGCTCTAACTTGCCCTCTTAACACTGTGCCTGGAGGGACCCTGCTTGAGACGAGAAACTTCTTCTTTTGTCAATAAAGGTTCTTACAAATAATTTGAAAAAAAAAAGTCTACAATAATCCTCTGATCTTGTACTGTTGGTTTAAGTTTTCATCCAAGTTCCAAGTACTTACGCTTTTGAGACCCTCTACCACTCCCTTCACTCTCTCATATCGTTGGTGTAAATCGGAAAATGCCGTCTCTACTGACTGTAAGTCTTCTAAGGCCTGGATAAAGAAAGATTTTTCATTTCTATACACAATTATATCCATTAAATAAATATTATTTTAGATTATCTGCTAAACTGTTAAACTAGGATATTGACTGAAGGGATGTGTCACTGCCAACATCAATGCAACATTTTATAAACTAGCAACAAACCAGCAACATTTGGGCAGATTCTATCATTAGATCTGTTTTACCACTTTGAAACCAATTTCTTACTCATTCAATATGGTCTTACCAACAATTGTCCGCAACGAAGGATAGCTAGAAATATCCACTTTGGATTTTATGTCCACTGTGAGGATTCGATCCCGGTTCTCCCCGGTGACAGTCCAAGACATAACCACTGAGCTAAAGAGTCGGCTCTGTAACGCAGAGGTTACATCTTGTCCTGATTGATTGTTGCTATGCTGTAGAGAGTGAGGCGGCTACATAACAATGGGATTTACATTATGTCAATGATATCGGGTTTTTTTTTTTTGTGATGCCTTACTTATATTTGATATATTACTTACTTACATATATATGAAGGACAAAGATTCCTAACTTCACTGCCCATACATGCTGGTAAAGCCGAGAAGAACCATCGGCATTCTGTATGTCAGTGTGGAACCTGCCTCTTATGAAAATCCAAATGTCATACTCAGGGCTTAAGCCCACAAGTAGAGGGACTTTCAAGTTTGGTACTCAAACACTAGGCCAGAGAGGCCCCAACTTTTCTATTGGTATTTTATTTACATCATTTCTTTTTTGTTCATTTCGTTTTTCATAAAAGACATTAACACAATTTCCATTCATATTTTAATGGCTAATAATTTCTCCTTACCTGATCTCTTTCCTTAACAACATCCTCAAATGATGATCTTGACTCTGATGAGCTCTTCTCCTTCTCAGCTGGAATGAAACGGCAAATAGCAAATGTCAACCATCATAAGGAATCAACCTATATGAGAGTTCAATGTTATCAATAACCTCTTGTGGAATGTTATGTATGACTGATTCAAATTGAAAATACACAGCATTTTCATGTACAATCAAAAACATAAAAAAAAAAAACAGCCTTCTTTTACTGTGTCAAAAGTGATATAAATGTGATTATTTGTCAATATCTTTAGACTCCTATCAATGAAAACTAATTCAGGTGAAGATGCTAAATCATTTTTTGTCTAAAACAACATTAACCCCTAGAATACTGAGAAATTTTCAAAAAGCAGATTTGTGTCATCTGCTTTCCAAAACCTTAAATATCTGCTTAATTTTGTTGAGGAAAGGTACTCAGAGTAGCAAACAGTTTAGATCACAGGCCAGCAGCCAATTTACTTGGCGGCTGGCCTTGATCTAACCTGTTTGCATATGCATAGAGTCGGTTCCAGCACTATAACATTTAAATCATCTGTTGAAGCGCCTAGGCAATTTTGTCACAATGCTTTAGCATGGCATTGCGCAACAAATTGTTTAACCATTTCCCAAACAATAATGACATTTGACCACTTTGTTGACTTTAGAAAACAATGTGGGAAAAGGATAAACTGCTTGTAATGAGCAATTTTTCCTTTTCCCACAATGTTTTCTACCCTATCAGAGGATTATTTTCCGATTTCATCACATTTTGAAATGTCGTCTGCAAACTCTTCCAATTTGAGACAGTCTGAAATTTGTTGTTTGGGAAAGAATTAAAGGCATCTCTTAATATTACAAAATTTATAAAGTAATAAGATACACTGTAAAGTTATTAAGTTAATAAGATTCTTACCATGTAACTGGGCAATGGTTTTGTCAAACTCTGCCACCACATGTCTATAATAGAAGAAAATAGAAAAAGTATTTCATGATGAAGGACCACCCGCAAGTTCATATCATTTTAATATGATATATGTAATATATATAAGAGTAAAGGCAGTCAATGCTTTTATAAATCCAACAGTGGTAGAGTGTCAGCCTCTTGTACCGAGGGTCCTGGATTTGAATCCCCGTTAGGTGAGGTGGAAATTGCCAGGACTAAGCCATGGTTTGGCACAAGTACTGTTGGAGTATCCAGGGAGCAGTCATCAAGAGTGAATTCAATAAGCTTCAAGCTTCCATCACAATCTATGTAAAATAAACTTAATCTTCTATCGATGCTAATTGAACTTACTATCTAGTTCTTCCTGGTATTGTATGCAAGTTACTGCACACCTAACACACTTGATCAATGGTTTAAGAACGTAAATTGCGTGAAGTAAAAAGGAACACATTAACACTTTTGAGTATCTTGCTTCAGGTTACAAATTCGGAATATAATGAACATGTCGAGTCTTTGAATAGGAAAAGTTATCAGGCTCAGCTTCGTATCATTATCCAATTTTCCTTTGGCTCACTGGTTAATATTCCTTCGCCTTGTCCGATTACGTTTCCAATTCAAGACAGCATTTATCTATTATCTATATAAACTTACTTCATATCCTCGTTAGCCGATCGCAGGAGTAAGGTTTGATCCTCCAGCACGGAAATCTTCTTGTCCCTGTCGGCAAGTTTCTTGCTCCATTCCCGCTCCTTGTTGAGTATTTTTGCGTTGTATTCAAGTTCCAACTCCTGCTTCATCTTATTCCAGTCAGATTGAGAGTACTTGAGAACCTGAGGGGGATACCATCATAGTCATTGAGACCAACAACTTAACCCATTACCAAACAATGACAACATTTGACCAGTTTATTGCAGACCACTCTGGAAAACATAATGGGAAAAGGAGAAATTACTTATAACAAGCAATTTATCCTTTTTCCACAGTTTTTCTACCCTATCAGAAGATTATTTTCCAATTTAATGACATTTTGTAATATCGTCTGAAAACTCTTTCAATTTGAGACAGCCTAAAATTTGGCGTTTGGTAAAGTGTTAAAGGGTTATTAAGGTAAACTATCCAATGTTGAATTGTCAGTTTGATTGTATCACTTTCTGAGAATCAACTCTTTCATCATGATATTCTAGTTGTTTATGCACATGCATCGAAAGACTTAAAAAAATAATTGTAGTAAAAAGAGTATTGGATCATGCTTGTAATCTAATCGACAAATTAAATAGACTGATTTGTGTCCTTTTTTACTTCTCTTAAATTGGGTCATTCACGAAAGCAACTTAAAACATTTAAAATTGTCATGAATTTATGTACAGAACTAAAACAAAACTATGAGCAATTTGCTCTGGGTTATTCATGTACTTTCATGTATTCAACTTGATAAATCAGAATGGAATGAGTTGTGTCATTCATCTAGCTCAAATAAGCTTAAATTCAAGGTTTTATGTCCTATTTCTTAATTATACTTAACCAAATAGTTAATACCAGTTTTTTAAGTTGCCTTATGATAAGTATGAACAACAATCACATGAATTATTCAGCTATGGAGAAAAAGACCAAATAATGATAACATGCATGTTTAATCATCTACTACTTTCAATTCAAATCAAATAAACATCATACATAAGATATATCAAAGTATTTTCCTAAATACATAGGATATAAATAATAGAAACAGAAAACATTTTTGAAAGACTCCTATAAATCCCTTTCTTTACAGGACAAATATTAAAGATGCATTTTAGTAAACAGACTTTGATAGCATTCTTGGCAAAAAGAATTAACAAATTCTCCTTTCATACGATGATTTCAGTGTTCACTGAAAAATCAAGCCATTTTATTTTATTGATATGCATGTTTCTGTCACAAGAATAGCTTAAGTGTTCCAGTACAGCAAATCACTTCAAAAATAGAAAGCACAAAGTGAAATTTACCAACAACAAATGCAAGCACTAACATTAAAAGCAAAATAAAACAATTCTACAAAACAGTATACTAAACAAATGTTCTACTGTTATACTTATTCAAAACATCATTTAGCTTTAGAGACATATAAATTCTCCCTCCTGAAGTTTAAAGCGCATTGAAAAAATATTTGTCAAGCATATATTATTTTGTTATTTTATTGCTAAAACTGGTTTTGCATTGCATTGCATAAACATTATTTTAGCAATGTTGTAATATCTAAATCATAATGATGGAGAATGACCTAAACCTTTATTGCCCATAAAGGCTAGACAAGTCAAGAAGAACCTTTGGTATTCCTTGAGTAGTCAAGCTAGGGTTTAACCCTTTCCCAAACAACACATTTTTGAGTGTCCCAAATTGAAAGAGTTTGCAGACGACATTTCAAAATGATATGAAATTTAAAAATGTACTTCAGAATGAGCAAAAAACCTTGTGGGAAAAGGTCATGACCAATTTCTTCTTTTCCCACAATGTTTTCTTAAGTCATCTGCAACAAAGTAGTCAAATGTAGTTATTGTTTGGGAAAGGGTTAAACAGTGACCACTGTATATCAAGTCAATTTTGCTCCTGACTAAGCTGCACATGCCTTGGAGGCTCTTTGGTTTGTTTGCTTTGTTGTGCTTGAACAAAGCAACAAAGCAACAACACTCTACTGTAATGACTGGCTTTATCAAAATTGATGGAGGAAAACCCCATGCAAAACTGCCCATAGGGACTTGTCATTCCTTGTAAAAACTATCAGCATTCTGTTAATCATCAAGGAAATTGACTACATGTACTTCTTATCAAAATGTAAATGTACGAGGATTCTAACCCACAGAGAAAGGGACACTGTGATACGCTAAAAGCAAGGTCACAAAGGGTCGTCTGTACATATGTTTAACCCTTTACCAAATGCCAAATTTTCGACTGTCCAAAATTGAAAGATGTTTGCAGACGACATCTCAAAATGTGATGTAAATGAAAAAGAATCTTCTGATAGGGCAGAAAGCATTATGGGAAAAATGCTCCTTATGAGCAATTCTCCTTTTGCCACAGTACTTTTCAGAGTCGTCTGCAACAGAGTGGTCAAATGCCGTTATTGATTGGAAATGGATTAACTAAGGTGTTCTTGATTATGATAGAATTCTAAATTGAAGGAAACTGACAAAAAGACAATTGGTTTTGATAAAGTAGTTATTGTGGGGCAGGCATAAATAGCAAAGGATTTAACGTACATGTGTTGAATTATTTCCTAATTTACTACAATGAATTAAAAAAAATAAATGGAAGTTTCTAAATTACAAAGCCAGCACAACATCACACAACAATTCTTAACTTGATAAACAGACACTTTTGATATGAAAGAAGAAATTGTCTGTGTCAAGCATTTTCTTTTTAATGCTTAATTGGTTTCTAAAGTCAATTGCCAAAGCAGGTAAGGAAAGGGTAATCAAATAAAGTATAAATTGAGAAATGGGATATACAGAAAACTGAACAGTTTAACTACAAATCAAAATAAACAACATCCCCCTACAACACCCAAACCAGCAAACTCTCGCTGCAATCCCTCGGCTCTTTATTCTATGCACGTAAATATTACTTTGAAACCGTGAGTAGAAGGCTCACACTCCATGTATTTGTCACATGAAAAATTTTCCTTACTCAAAGTTTCTTGCCCTAGTTACCTCCCTTCTCAAAAGACTGCTCTGTCTATTTACCATGATTTGTAGACATGAGAGTATTGAACTTAAAAACAGACAGTTTTATATAGTAATATTCAGTAATAAATTGTTTTCTGATTTTTTAGAAGGCTTTACAAATACAAATAAAGTGATAAACATCCTCAATGTCATGAGATGTGCAACACATACAAAATCTCTCATTTCGAGGTATAGCATTCTGGGTGCAAAGCCCTGTCTGTATTCTTAGAGAATGTGCCGATAATCTCATCCCGACAAAAAGAATCTCAGATTTGGCGGCATAATATCTGAGTATTGTTCATACTGGAAATATCACATGCCAAATGTCCTTGAACATTTCCTGACTAAGTCTCCTCCCTTTCCAAAACAAAGTTCTTTTTACATGTATTATCACCAATCGTATCTACTCGGCAATTCCCGTCACAAGTCGGTAGATACACTGTATACCTTGTAAGCAGTTCATTAATACACCAGAAATACTGGGGTAATTCGGCTGTTTTCAGGCGGATAACGCACATGATTACAACATGCACACAGGCACTAATATTTATATAATTACACACAAATTGGTTATATATCACAATTGAATGTTGTTTTCATAAAAGATTAACATATCAACACATCTTTGTTTCATATCTTCTCAATTTTATCTTCTCTGTAATCCCCGGCTTGTGTCGGGGATTGCCGAGTAGGTACGATTGCTAACGGACATGCCCTTCGTCAACTGGCCTACTTTCAAAATTAGCTCCCCATTACCTCCGAGGTTATTTTAAGAATTGGCCGAGGTGTTTCTAATGGTATTATCACATGTGACAGTTCCAGGACTTAGAAATATCTTTTTCCTACTAAGCGCCTTTTAAAAGTAAATCTCTCATTAAATGTATCTATCACATGTCAGTCCCCTTAATTGAGTTTGTCAAGAGTACTATATATATTACTCTATCCATTTTGGTGCTTAAATGAAAATTAATCATTCATAAACAGTTTAAGTTTCAGTAATTTGAATTCATATAATATCAAGTGTCAAAGGATTACAGACAACTAAAATTATGACAATTTTTTCTCCATCTAATATCCCAAAAATTCTAAGAATTAGCAAAAGAAATTCAATATATATGTTATCCAACAATTCCACTTATTTGATAGAAAAAAGCCAACAATGAAGAAGAAATGACCCAATTAAGCAATGTAAAGCTTTCAAGATTGCATCAGAATCATCTGATTGAGACAACTTCAAATCAGTTTTGAAGAAGTGAACGCACAATATTCCGATACGCCAAATTATCAGAATCTTAAAAACTTTAAATAAGTATGGGATCTGTGACATGTGAAAAGGGTGGGTGGGGTACAAAAAACAAAAGCCAAAATAAAAACCAAATAAAACTGACCACAGGGAATACAATTACAGTACCTGATCATTTGGACCCTTCTGTTCCTAAATAAAGACACATATAGCCACTTCACAGTAATTGTAACAGATCATTCCATGCATACCTTTCCCAGAAACAAGACCCAAGTTTGGGCGTGTTTTCCATAGGGGTCTGTAGTTAACCTTTTGTCAGTACTATGTAATATACTTCTTCCTGTGCAAAAGCCATTTTTGAGTATCATCGTACATGTTCCCTGGTTTCCTACCAGTACTATGCTAGGAAATGTGTCTTGCCCAAGGACACTTTGCGGTGAAATAATTGGGCGCAATTGGGGATAGAACCCGGGATGACCGGTCTCTGGTCCCCGCTGCTTACCACTACACCACCGCAGAACCTTACTTTACTATATTACATAGTACTGACCCAAGGATAACAATAGACCCCTAGGTTTTGTCTTTAAGGCAGATCATCTTTCAAACATGGTAACCAAAGATGAGCAAATTCTTCTTTAGTGAATATGTTTTAAAGATAAGTAAAACACTGCAATCAAAAGTAATGCATTTACTTTTACTTTATCTATCTAAAAACTATACAATGAGTTTAAAGTTATTTAATTAGGAATCTCAAAAGTATGGTGTATATTTTACGTTACAGGGAAAGGCATACAAGGTTGAAAATAAAAGTAAATAAACCACAAGTTGCATGTTTGAATCTTATCCATTATTTTTTCAATGACAAAATTTCCTAGTTTATTATCAATGGAAGCGAGATTAATTTGGGAAACCTTTGTCTAAAGATCTAATTACTTATTATAATGCTGCTTCTTTCTCAAATTATTTTGTCCACACTCATCATAATTCGATATTTTTTTTCGAAAAATGGCAATTATTAAAGATTTCCACATCTTAAAAAATGAAAAAAAAAGGTAACATTTGGTTTCAAAGGACACATTTTTGTTTTAGATTAATATTTGACCATCATAAATGTCAACAATGAATAAGATTCAAGTGCCCTTATCAAGTATTCACAACATGAAAAGCAATTGAGAGCGATAATTATCATTGTATCACTTATAGCCACAAGTAACATTATCTAAAAAGAGTCATCAGGGAAACAAGAAGATAAAAGCAAGAGAGCGGCATTATTTCTTTATATTTATATGGTTGTATGTGTAACCTCCTACAAACGATTAATTAAGTGATTTGATTTGAGATAAACAGTTTTAGCTGTGTAACATTTATTTCTTGGAGTCCTGCGTGACTCAACAGGTAAGGTGATGTAAGGCTTGAGCCCCACCTAAGGCAAGACAGCTCAGGGCCCAAGGCTGGTGCTAGTGAACCCCAATTAAGTCGTAAAATAGATGAAAAACAGTTGGCATGGCATTTAACAAATTTTGCTGACATTCACTCTTTCGTAACAAACAAAATCATCTTGTTGCTTTCCCACATGAACATGCTGCTCAGTAGTGACAGTGACAGTTTAACCATCTGTCAATATACCTTGAAATATGGACAGATATAAATATAACATTCCAATAGTAAAGAGTGTGCTTGATGCCCAAAGATCTGGGTACCGTTTTACTAAACAGTTTACGCTTATGATTTGCGTAAGTCTAAAACAACAGTTCCTCTTATTTAAATATTGGAATAAGCAATATTGCAAAGTAACACATCATTGGAATCGTCTCTCCAATATTGTACTTTCATGGAAGATACTATCCATGTTTATCAATTATGACTTACGCAAATATTTTTTGTAAGTTGTTTAGTAAAACGGTACCCTGTTTCCCATGATCATTAGCAAGAAAAGAAGGCGAACATGCTAGGTAAAACACTAGAATGATCAATACAGCATATCAAAGAAGCAGAACAAGATGTTATGAAAATGAAATATTGATATAAACATTATATATATTAAAAAAAAATTAAGAAATATTGATTAAGAAAATACATGCAGAATAGTAAAACTCAGCAATGTAACACATTGATGATTAGTTTTTCAACCCAAGCTGCCCCAAGTTTGGCAGATGACAGCTTGAAAAATATTGTTCCCACATTATCTTAAGACAGCTCAGAAAAAAATAAAAAAAGAAAGAAAACATTTGTTATACACCCATAGAAATCATGCTTTATAACTCTTTACCACCTGCAGAAGACATTGTTTTACTTGAAGCAGACAAATTAAGAAAAGAGTATGAAACTCTGAAGAGCATAAAAAAGAAACTTCATTTAAAATAATATCCATATGGGCCACGTCACGGGAAAAGGGGCACTCTGACATAGCAAACAGTGTAGCCCCAGACCAGCCGCCACGTCAATGACGTGGCGGCTGGTCTGGGGTTACACTGTTTGCCATCTTAGAGGACATCAAGCTCTACCTTTAAATAAATACAAATGATAACTGTCGTGACTAGATGCTGGAATAATAGCGCTAAGAAAGAGCTGAGTCAGTGGTTTTTATTTATGTCCGAGTGCCCCTTTTCGTGTGACGCGGCCCATATTACAATTTTCACCTCAAATGAATTTCTTGATCAACAGGAGAGTATCCTTATTTTATTGGTAGGAATTCTTGAAGTATCCCAAAGCACAATGTATAGTGTGAAACCCTGGTTTATCATGGAATGAGGGCTCGCCCTGCTACATGGCTTGAATGAGCTACATA
The DNA here is from genome assembly GCA_947846245.1 of Cerastoderma edule. NCBI lineage: Eukaryota > Metazoa > Mollusca > Bivalvia > Cardiida > Cardiidae > Cerastoderma > Cerastoderma edule. The sequence continues at coordinate 34,004,463 of OX401415.1, forward strand.
CCTGCACAAGTTGTACAACAGAATCCTGACCCCCGTCCCCATGTTTCTTATTGTTGGCAGCATTCATTCGACTCACTTCATTTTCTCCCTTTAATAAAAAGAAAAAATATTCATGCTTCAGAAAAGTTTAGGAACAAAAAGAGCTTCAATAACTAAGCATTTCTTAGTTGTTTACATAATCTGTATTTTGTGCATAAAGCAACAGAAATTATTATAACAATATCTCTTTAATTCAGAAAAGCTAAGACAACTTGCTAAATATGTATTTATGTCAAGATTAATTCCAACAAGAAATTATAGTCAACATACAGACAAATGAATAGTCCATTTTTGACATGATAAATTTTATTTTTCAACAATTTTTCATGTATTCTGATTAAATCTCTCAAAGCCAATCTGTGCTATATTTGTATATTTTATATATTTGGATCTGGAAACGGTATTTGAATTGTAATGCTTTCTATTTTACCAAGAATGCCATGAAATGAAGCCATTATAACCTTCGTTTCTTGTCATTTGGTGAGATCTGGCAGGGTAACAAACCTTCAACCTTCCACAATCACATGAAGCCTACACTGCTTACACAACCAAGTATTCAATGAATACCAAGTGTTCAAAGGAAGACTATAGCATCTCCTTAATGCTGGACGTGAAACATTTGCTGTAGTCTTGCATTGAACCCTTGATATGCTCTTGTCATTGGGCATATGTAGCCATTGAGATCTAAATGATCATTAATGAAAATGGATAAATATCTTGTATTAAGTTCTTAATCCTTTGCCATGCAATTGACTCTACACTATGATGAAATTATGATAAAATTGGACATTTTAATGCTTTTCAACAAGAAGGGAATCCGGGCGATGAGTTATTTTTGTCATAACCATCTTTTATCCTCACAGTAAATCATAAATATAACGAGGGTTCCATGTAAGACTGTAATAAGTGCTTCACAAATGTAAAGCCTTTACTTTAATCATGCATAAGAAACCCTCCATATATTGGATCATTTCTACTATCAATGCATTCTTTTCTAACTGATTCACTAACAAAAATTGCAATACTTGACCATGACAAATTAAACAAACATTAACAATTACACATAGTAATAAAATATATCATTAAAGTTTCTGCAGAGCACAAAGGTCTCCTGTTAATGACTAAAAGATTACATGTAGCTAAAGCCATGTTATAATTTTATCATCAATATGTTTTTCAAATATAAGCGACCATCTCATTCAAAGAACACAGGTAACAACTTGATAGAGGGAACTGTATCCAAAAAAATATCTCTAAAGTCTAATAAGAGCTTTTTTGTAAGGGTAACATCCTATCAATTTTTCTTTCTATATATAGACTTCTTTATACACTTACAGAAGATTTCAGAAACCACTATATACAAAATGTATATGACAAAAGGAGAAAGTACTTAATATGAGAAATTTCCTGTTTAGCCAAATATTTCAATTTTTCTCTATATAACAAAAAATATATAATTTCTTATCATCATTTTTGCTGTTTCTTTCAAGTTATTTAAGCAACCACAAAATGCCATGTGGAGATAAAGATTAAGTCCATTCATAACACCTTGAACTTAACAAAACTTATTTCTGATCAGTAAAAAAAAAATGAAATTTTCAACAATAAATTTTGATAGACCATGCAAGTACCCAGTACCCACTATCTTTCACAAAGAAAGGCACACAGAAGGAGCAAGTCCGCTATGTGTTTGCTTTTGCAGAGATTTGATCTACAAAGTAAATAGCTATGAGACCCTTTACTTGTATTAGGGTAATTACTTGATACTTAAATCTCCGTAAATCATTCAATACACATCAAATATTGCAGACATTGCAGTTCAATAATTATAACTCTTCCCACATTTCCTTTACATGATATACTTATCTTAAAGGAAATGCATAAAAAACATACCGTGACAAAAAGTAGAAATTGCTTTTAATGAGTAATTTCTTTTTTGTGTCACAGTAGTTTCTATCAAATACCAAAATGAAGATACAATTTCAAGGGCTCATGGCAATAGTATAGTGAGCACCACTCCATGTTCAACAAAATATATTTTGGTTGATGTAAATCAATGACTTTAGTAAAGGAATTTGTAAACATAATTATGCAAAATTTAATGCTCTAAATGAATGCACAGAAGCGTAAGTGACAAAATAGCATGACCAATAGAAATATAAACAAGGTGAAAAAATTAAAAAAGTTGGAAAATGGTACAAGGAAGAACATACATGCATGTATAGAAAATCATGCAAACAAAACAAGCCCATTCTGTTTCCAGTCTTTATATATAAAAGCTATTCATAAGAAAGCTAATACATAGCTGTTTACATCATAAAAAGGTTAAAATAAAAAACATCCACTAACACATTTTGATTTTTTCCTTTTATGAACATTTAAATGTAGATAAAGTCTGGACATACCATTACCATTAGACAAGTTTTCAGTTAAACTGAAATTTGCATGCAAGGATGGATGCTAGTACAAAGGGAATTCATGGCAATAATTAATATTTCATAGTGTCATCCCTCTGGAGACCAAGAAAATGGGCGTATACTGATAGCATCCATTTGGACCCTCTACATAGATGGTTCTCATTTATTTGATGGTTAAATTAGGTTAATATGATGTGGTTGTTACGTCTCTCATATGTTTTCACCTGCTTCTGCGGTATATTGTTGATTTAAAAGGTACCCAGAAAGTTTCCAAATTACATTTGATCCAAGCATCGGTTGGAGCACTTCAACAATTAGATGGTAAAAGCAAACCAAATGGATAAGTTTTAGGTTGGTTTTTTCTACTCTCAATTTCCTCAGTGCTTGATTTGTACCAGACACTGTGAGCATCCTTTACCAAGGATTTTTAATATACTTGCTGCTTGATAACATGTGAGCAAGGATTACATAGTCCTATGAAAGAAAGGGTAATATTTATTCTTGAATGCAATTAACAGAGACAAATACCAAATGGCAGTCTTATCATTTATTACATGGTATCTGGGCTATTCCATAAAAAAGGCCCATCCTTAATACTTTTCCAACAAACAGAAATCTATGATAAGGTTAAATTCACAGCACCACCAGACCATACTTCTCAAGGAGGAACAATTACAACTTCAAAGTAATTTTGGGTAGAAATCACATTTAAAAAATGGACAGAATACACATTATGATCCATTTTGCCATTTATCAATACTGTCACATGAAACTTTAACTTGTATCTAAATAATTATAACATGAGGAATAAGATGGACTGGTTACTAGGTAAAGCATAAGTATGATGAATAAAGAGCATGAAATTCTAAATACAAAAATGAGACAATACCATTTTGACAATAAGAAATATTACTTGTAAACAGTTTGTATGATGTTTAACGCTGTGTCAACAATTTTTCAGCTAAGACTTTCCCGGATCCATTAGTACTGTTTTTTATTTTTTTCATATGGGTTTTACATCACATCAACATTATTTCAGTTATGTAGCGATGCCCAACTCTTAATGATGGAGGAAGACCCCATACTCAACTGCCCACAAGGGCTGGTCAAGGCGGGTAGAACCATCGGCATCGGAAGTCAGTCGGGAGACTGCCTCTCTCATCAGTACTAGGCAAGGGCTCTGAAGTGACTTGCCAAAGGACACTCCCATGAAACCAGAGGATTGAACTTGGGAACTAACTCCGCCACCTTAACCACTGGGCCTTGCAGGCCAACATTTTGTAAACAGTGTAACAAAAAAGAAATTAGTGTATCCAATGACTTTCTGCAACAAACGGATGGTTCAGTGCAAGACTGTAGTAAGTGCTTCATATCTATGAAGCAAGCACTTACAATAGTCTTACATTGATCCCTCGCAATATGGTTCAAGTCAATTTATCGTATGAGAGTCAATGTATGTCCTGACCGAACACATTCCACTCTCGCTAGCATAGAATCAATGGGGGTAACTGCTTGCACGATTCCCTTAACATAACCCTTATAGTGCTGGAACTGACTTCATGCTTATGCATACAGGTTAGATCCAGGCCAGCCGCCAAGTAAATTGGCGGCTGGCCTGTGATCTAACCTGTTTGCTACCAGAGTATCTTTTCTCGTGAAAATTAGGCTTATTTTTATAGGTTTGGAAAGCAGATAACACACAAATCTATTTTTAGAAAATTACCCAGCATTCTAAAGGATAACATGCGACAGCCAAGAATAATCCCTTTCCTTCTCACATATAGGCATAATTGAACACATCCACAGCAGATGTCAGAAATCACTGTAACAAAGATTTCTATCCTATATCATTGAGATTATTATCCAATAATCTTGTTCAATTTTGATGTGTATCATTGCAGCATTGCTATTTATATGGACCTTGCACAAATTCCCATATGGGGGAAATGGGTTAGTAACAACAAATTCATTACTTTTTCTGCATGATCAGTCATAAATAATTTGTAACAATGGTAATTAACTTTAAATTTGTCTGCTGCAAACTTCTTTTATATCTGTGTAAAGTGTTAAAAAATATAAACACAAGGTATAATGGGTCAATAATTGATTCGCTGTTAGAAAACTACGCACACTGATCCTTAGACAAATGGGCTCATGCACGTAGAGTGGAAATAAAGAATAATACCCTTAACAAAAAATGATCACTTATAACTTACTATTTTCAACTGCCTTAATCCTAATTCCATATCTTCTTCTCATGTTAAATCCCTATATATATTCCCCTTTAACGTCCACTCATTGTATATTGGATATTAGTAATGTATTGATCGAGATTGCTAGCTGTAGACCACTATCAAATCTCCCTGCTTACAATGGTCATAGCCCCCTATACTCTTTACCACTGAAACCTATATGTCCAATACAATCAAGGTAAACAGTACAAAACACTGCTGGGCATAACACTCCTGTGTTATTTTCAAAATTCCAATTTAAACTGAGGTTCAACTTTTTACAAGTATTTCAACCCTAACCATATCCTCAAAACAATTTCTTTTTCTATAAATTAAGAGTTCAATGGGATAAGAATTTGTCCCCAACATTGGCCAAATTGTGGCATTGGGTTTAAATTCTACATCCAGTTCTAAACTTGTGTTCCACATGTTATGTTTTTACCTCAATTTCCAGGGTTCAATGCTAGACTATAGGAAGTTCTTCACATGTGCAGAGCACGTTCTACAGTATTGTTAAAATCCCTAAATTTATTCCATTATAACACAATATAGTGCAGTATTGCTCATTCTTTTGCAAGAAGACACATGTTTGCTAGATTCAACTTGAAGACTGTTTTCAAGAGTATCTTAGTTATACCAGAGTAGTTAGTGATCCTGATATCATTTTTCATACTATTCAAGGTCTTTTACTGCTTTCTTACATAAAAAAATTGTTCAGTTATTGGAAATGAATAATGTTGTTTATTTAAATGGGTTTACAGCATTTCATTTATTTTTCGGATTTCCTGGATTTCAATAATATCAAGCAGGGCACTGCATTGTCTTGCCAAAAGACACTCCCAAGAAAAATTCTTGTGCAGCTGTTGAGGATTAAACCCACGACCCCTGGGCAACTTACGGAAAATATTTGCGTAAGTCATAACTGATATATATGATAGTTTCTTCAAAGAAATTACAATATTGCAATGTGACTCGTCATTGGAAGCGTCTCGGAGAGACGGTTCCAATGATGTGTTACTTTACAATATTGCTTTGCCCAATATTGAAATAAGAGGAATTGCTGTTGTAGACTTACGGACATCTTAAGCGTTAACTGTTTGGTAAAACGGTACCCTGCTCGATAAGTCCTACAATTTGACCACTGGGCCATGCAAGAGCCTCAAATGAATAATGACACAAAGCTTTTTGAAAAGAGCAATTTGGTCAGGTTGGGGTTTTGAACTTGGGTCTCTTTATAAAAGTCAGACATGCTACATATTACAATAATGATACTTGACCTACAAAAAACAGGAAAAAATATAAGGCGATCATAACAAGCTAATTAAAACATTACAATTACTCCTATAGAATAGACGTAGGGAATTACAAATCAAATATATATGTCATAAACCAGTAGCGTTTAATAATATTGAACATAAACTGTGTATAAAGTTTCATTTCCTAATCACCCATTACAAGCCATTGCATTATTTGTCATATTTCTCAAACAATGGACATTTCTTTCTTAAACTAATTTTAAGCAACATTACACCCACTAATTGTATATCCCTTTACTCATATAACAAGTATGATATTTGAGTTAAAACATTGGGAGACAACAAACTATGGCAAATAATTAAATTGAAAAATGTCATAGACATGCAAGGCAATTAAATTTTTATGGGTAAGATTTTATGCAGTTTCAACAGTATTTCTGTCACATCCCTTATGTTTGAGAGTGGGCATATTCATTTATTCTTTATTCATTTTTTTGTTCAGTCAGTTTAATGTGGAGCTTTGAACGACAACGGTAGCCCCTTAATTGCAGTGAAATTCCTTCTAACATCAGTTTTCATAATAAGAAGACAATAAAGTTTTTTTTTGTATATGAATCATTACCTTATTTAAGTCATTATATATGTATTTGTCTGTTTTATCCATTTGCTAAAATGGCTTTTAATGCAGATAACAAAAACTTTCAAAAATTTAAAATAAACGATTTTCTAAAGAAGTGTCTTTCCCACGGGCACTCCAAAAAGAAATGGAGAGCCACTTTCTGATACAAAATTTGGGTGTTCCAGCCTAAAATACCACACTCTATAACCACTACATTACTACAGATTTACCAATTTGTTTGTCCATATTTCACTTCCATCATAATATCCATGCAAGCTACGGCCTTTCCATACAAAAATAAATAAACAAACTTTCAGTGGTCATGGAAAAGTAAATTTTTCACATCCACTTCATTAAACTAAAATTGACAAAATACAATCAGAACTAACAACATCTAGCTTACGATGAGAGCAAATAACAGCAAAATGTTTATACAAAACTTCTACAGGGCTCCAAAAAAGCGATGGCAAAAAACATTTCCTATCTCTATAATCTTGTTACCGAATACAACACATCACATGCAGGAAAACAGCATCAGATAATAAAACGCCTCTATAAAACATTTTGCATTTGATAAAACTTCTCATCTTGCCACAATGTTTTCCATGTTATTCCATTTCAAGGCTTCGATATTTGTATCCTCTATAGCAAAACTTATCAATAAATGGTAACATCTATGTGTATTTTAAAATCTGATTCTTGCAACAAAACAAATTTAAGTCACTGTTCTGTCTTTTTTTTGTCATAACTAATGATTGTCTGTGCCACAGAGGCATGGTATTTTTGCATACCGTAACCATGTAATAATTCTCATAATGTTTCAAAGCATGGCTTATAAGATGGCAGTGTTTAATGTAATGAAACATTTCATTGATCAATGAGGAGAAGTTTGAAAGCACATATACATCTAAACATCTAAACTAAGAACATGTACAAATATCTCTCTAAGTCTGGAGATATAAGGGGATGCACACATTCAGAAACTTACTCTGTTTTTCTTTAAATTCTTCAGTGATGAAAATTAAAATGATGTAATATGTTAATTAGTATGTTAGTTTTATGTAATCATGAATAGCACATATGAATCAGCATTAAGGCACATATCGAGGATTCAATGCAATACTACAGTAAGAGCTTCACAAATTTGAATCATTTACCATACAGTCTAACTTGTGTTTAGCAACCACCCTTTTAAGCAGCCAACCTGCCTTAAACAACCACTACAGAAAGTCCCATTATTAGATTTATAGTGTACATCAATTTGCGTTAAGCAGCCAACCTGTCTTAAACAGCCAATTTACTTTGTACCATAGGCTGGCCTCTTTACACAAGTTTGACTGTATTGTATTGCACTGAACCCTTGATATATCTTATCAAAACAAAATGACTCTTTTGTGAAAGAAAAAGAATATTTTCCTAAACAATATCTACTTCTTCTATTTCTAAATCAAAGATGATACAGTTCTTTATAGATTACTTACAGATAATTACATTAAGCTACTTTTTTGGAAAAAAACAAGCATTTTTTAATCCAACCCATTATATTGTCAGATTAATGTATTATGCTGTAGTGATGACCATTTAGTTTTGCCAACATTCATCCCATTAAGTCTGCCCTATACCTTCATGAAACGACTTATGTTGGTTTTAACCCTTTCCCAAACGACAAATTTTTGACTGTCCCAAATTAAAAGAGTTTGCAGACTACATTTTAAAATGTGATGGAATTGGAAAAATATTCTTCTGAAAGGGTAGAAATCATTGTGGGAAAAGGAGAAATTGCTCTTAGCGAGCAATTTCTCCTATTCCTGCTATGTTTTCCAGAGCCGTCTGCAACAAAGTGTTTAAATGTCGTCGTTGTTTGTTTAATGAGTTAAACAATAATTACCAAGATTAAACTCATACCATAACTCTTTCCCATTACATAAAACTAAAAAGTACCATGAGCAGATATTCCATTTGAAAGCAAAGGGATAACACAAAACTTTGCTCATTATAATCAAAATTATCTATTCATCCTTATGATTTCAATATTCATAAGTAAATCATCTTGATTTCTATTGAGATAATTTAGATATGTGCAAAATGACTTTTAATGAAATATGCTGAAAAGATGGGAAAGAGTTAAAACATGACCCAATCATCCAGAAATCATTAAGAAGCTCTACATTACAGACTTTATACATCTATATATATACAGTAGTTAATAACATATTTTTTCCGAATAAATATATATGTAGATATATGAACAAAATCAGCAAATGAAATTACACCCTAAATCAGACATATACATGTATGATTATAGACAGAAATGATATGTAAACAATGAAGAAAAAGTAAAGATTCATAACAATTTTCAATCTTAGATGCTTTTAAATGAATAGTTTCTTCCTTAAGGCTTTTATGGACAGTATGTCAAGTATTCAATGCAAGACTATATGTAGTAAGTGCTTCATAATTGTGAAGCACTCATCATAGTCTTGCACTGAATCTGTGATATATGATCAACAGCTTCAGTATCCAGTGTTTCTGTTAAATTGTTTCCAAATATAGGATTTATTACTGACCAATCTAAAAAAAACTTTAGGACAGTGGCTTCATACATCTTATGCAGATAAATGAGTCAGTATGCAGTTAAGGGCTACAGAAGGAACACCATTTTGATGGCTGAGTGTAAAACCAATCGAAGCTCTTCATGTTTATGAACAACTTAGCGTAGTTTTTCACCACACTATCAAACTGTATAATATAAAATGCAAATTAAAGGCATTTTAAGTAACTAGAGGTTTAAAGAAAATTGATATCATTTCAACTAATGTTAAAGTCAAAATTGTGTTTTTGGTTCTATTTGATAGTATTGAGTGGGTACAATACATGCAATGTGCATGTAGATTCCAAGCTAAGACAAGAAATATATTACAGGTATTGCTTACATTTCATCAACATTATTTCTGTATTGTTGCTATTCCCAACTAAAAATGATAGAGAAATACCCCCAAACTTAACAGCCCATAAGGACTAGTTAGGCCGGAAAGGACCATGTACATTCATTATGTCAGTGGAGACATGCCCAGCTCTCAAGAAAATCCAAATGCCGTTTCAGGATTTGAACCCATGCTGAGAAGAACCATGTGATTTCAATGTCTGCAATCTAACCACTAGGCCATTGAGACCCCCTTTTTTTCAATATATGGCTTTTACATCACATCAACATTATTTCAGTTATGAAGCGATTCCGGACTATTAATGATGGAGGAAGACCCCATTCTTAACTGCCCATAAGGGCTGGTCAAGGCGGGTAGAACCATCGGCATTCCATAAGTAAGTCGAGAGATGAGACCCCTTAATTCGTTCCATAACATAATGATGATTGGAAAAGAATAGACAAACATTAAAAAGTTTTTATCAATGAGCATGACTGTGTGACATGTGGTAAGACTACAGTAATGGTGAGAAATAAAAGGTGCTTGTGTAATAATATCACATGCATAATAAACCTGCAAACTTGACTTAAAACTGGATGTGATAGTATAAATGCTTTATTATATGGAGAAAAGAACAGTTATCAAAGAGATTGTAAAAAGGGTTCCTCATTTTCCTACAATATCATCTTTTGTATTAAAACCCCTCTTTTTGGCAGACTTTGTTTTTCTGACAATAATTTCTTTCTTCATGAAATAACCATCTTATGCAGTCCATCCTTTCCTTTTTATAACTTCAGTTCTTATGTGACCATCTTTCCATTTCCTAATACAATCAATCACTATTTACAATCCCTTCCTATTGATGCTTGACTAAGAATGTCTCCTTTATATTCACTCTCATATCATTTTGTGACTGGTCCAAATTGAGAGTGACAGAAAATTACAACAACTTATTGAAAATTACAGCTTTACATTGAGATATTGAAATAAAATCCTTGTAACACGAGAAATTATTTGCTAGCATTTTCTCCTTTGGTCTCAAAGGTTTTGGAATTCATCTGCTGCAGGTGCATTTAAGTGTAAATAATAGGGAAAGGATGCAGGTAAAGGTGATATCAAAGTTATTGTTCTTATTTTATTCATGTATAAGATTTAACCCAATGTCCATCATTTCCATTATATCATGGCAACTATTCTATATGACAAGACTTGATGGTACAAATCATTTTAAGTCAAGTGTGCGTCTTCATTAAATAGTTAAGAATAAGAACTGAAACAGACGAGTATAAAGAAAGCTACCCTAATGCCTACAGAATTCCCTAGCTTTCTGAACTCCCCTCCCTCCTTCATCATTAAGTCTATTTAAATAAGTATAATTTCATTATTTTTGAGAGCTAGATGCATTTAAACTATGAAATGAGATTGAGTTTTCCAAAATTATGATATGGGGAAACATAAACTTACTAACATATCCTTAAACATCAAATACATGTATGAGGATACTACGTATTCATCAAGTCATTAGTGGTCTTTTGAAAATGGAAACAAAAGATGCCCTTGTTTTATATCATTGTGAAGAAATTCTCATGAATGCATGATTCTAAAAGAATTAAATAACTTACTAATTAGTTTTCGAGAAGGATTGAATCACTATTTTTTATTAAATTTCTTCCAATGTCAGAATAATATCTCTTCAATATCAAAATCAAACTTTGAAGCAAGCGTTCTTTCATTAAATAACAATGGAAGCAAACCATCACAATGCTCTTTTACAAATAAATCATTATTGCTTGCTGTTGCTTTCAATTCGAACCAGTTCATAAACTAGTTCTAAAGAATGATTTCAATGAACCCATCTTAAAGCTATGATATTGTGTATTGTTGCAAAAAATTAAAATAACCACCATAAAGTAAAACAAAAAGAACCAACAAAATAATAATAATCAAGCATGAGTGATAAAATCAAAATTGTGGTGAACGAAGGGAGACAACTCAGAAAGGATAAGTACAACAGTATGTAAGGCGTTTTTCGATTGGCCGATCTATACCTGCTTCGATCTGCCAGAGCCAATCGGGTACTCCAAGGCATCAAAATATTTCTCCTGCTCCTCACTAGTACGCTAAAAATCAGTGTACACAGAATATTAATCTTTATCTTATTTCACTTCTAAAGAAATATTTTTGGTGCATTATTTATTGTCTCTGCTGTTGCTTTCAATTTTGAAACTAGGAAATGACAAAAAATTCATTCTGTTAAGATGCTTTTAAATCCTGTCAGCTAGAAAGACATTTGGAGTGTTATGCATTAGGAAATAGGATGGATTAATTTCACCACTTGAGATAAGCTTGATATCTTACAAAATTGAAGCTTATGTTGCTATTGGTATATCCTAACAGATTAGTCATTATGAAGAATGACAAGCAACTTCTATTTTAGAAAACAAGAGCTTATAAGCTGCAGAAAAAGTTGAAAAAACTTTGAGAAAAAATGTGAGATTAAAACTTAAAAATTAGAATAAATCGAAGGACTTATCTTCTGTTCTTAACCCATTAGTCCATATCATACATATTACAACAACATAATACTTAAAAAATAAGAATGACAACAGACCAAATTCCACATTGTCCACATGGCATCCTTTAAATCAATGCATTCAGCTCATAGTAAACATACAAACTGTCCTTTTTTCATTTCAACAGTCATTGTTTTTATCTACTCTAACAAATCATAAAATTTATTATGGGGTAATGGGTCAAAATTCTTTTTCAAAAAGGTGGCAACTATTAAAAGGGAGTAGAGCTTGTTTACATTGTGATAAAGTTTTTTTTAAAAAACTTTTTTAAAGCAAGTGGAAAATATTGTGTGTGTGAAATACTATAAAGCTTCTTCCAAAGTAAAAAGAAAACATTAGTGATAAAATTGAATGTTTCTAAATCTCAACACAGAGTTATCATTCTAAGTATTTCCACATTTCCTTCAGCCATTACTATGTAAAATGCACATAACTTTTTGAAAATTTTAATTCATTATTTGAACTAATAAAGTCAGTCTTGTTTAGAGTGACCAGTCTTGAACAGTGTGTAAATGGTGATTTATTTTGGGTTTATCTTAAAACAGGACATAAGCTACAATCATCAGACATAATAGATTATGCAACCATTTAATTTATCTATGCTTTAGTCAAATCAAATCACATGATTCCAGGGGTAGAAAATCGACTCCTGGACACACGGGTCATGGGTTGGAATCCTGTGAAAAGCAGGATCTGCCATGAGAACTTTCATTTATCCACATTCAGCGAGAGTACTGGTTATGTATCCAGGATTCAGAATCAAAAGTGACTAATCTAAGTTGTAAGAACTTGTTTCACAACGGATGTAAAATAAATAAGTTTAAACTAAACTAACTAAGTCTGAGGCAATTCAGTTTTGAGACAATGATAAACAATGCTTTCAACATTTTTTCAGTTTAACCACAGTGTTTCCTGCTCTATGCCAGGACAGCCCTGTTTTATTATTGGAGTAACTTTGTAAGTATATGTCAATCCAAAAAATTACTAAAGGACTCTGTACACTATCTAGTACTGAACTTAACAGAAGAGTGTTTTTATCTGACTTAAACAACAAAATCAGGAAATTTTTACCAAAACTCACATTTTTAAAAGACTTAAACTTAACTTAAAAGAAGAGTAAAAAGATCTAACAATTTAACAACAACATTTTGGCCACTGAACTGAACTGAAAAGTATGTTGATCTAAATTGGCCAATACTTTAAGTAATCAATAGGAAAAAGTGACTCAATCTGAACAATAACTCTAGATAGAGATGATCTAAATCTACCAAACTATACACACCTTGATATCGTTTCCCCTTCCAGGCGAGAACAGCATTTTGTCTACATTTGTGTCTCTGGGCGTACCACCATCTTCCTCCAGCTGTTCCTGTAGAACCCGGGCGGCCGGGTGTTTTGAAACTCCCCGGGTGGGAACTGAATTCTTGTTGGATGGTGGAGTGTTCATCAAGATTAGATCACCATCATCTAGGCCACTAGAATTATAACGGTAAGAAAGGTGTTAAGTTTGGGATGTTTGATAGCCAACAAAGTAGGGCTTTTTCATGTTATATAATAGGAACCTATAAGAGGCACCTTCCAAATTAGATTTTTTTGATATCATGCAGTTTTCCCAAAATTTTTAAGTCATACCAGCTTTGTGGTTTCCCAATTAAGCAATTTCAGCAATAAAACTTCCAAAAATCGGCAGGCCTGAGTCTCTTCCCAATTCAAGGACAATAAGCCCTGCTCGAAAGTAAACAAAGATGGTGGATATTTATACACAAGTACCTTCTTCATGAAGGACAAAGCATAAAAAATGTTTCAGTCTAGTACACAAGTCTGGTTCTACCATTAAATTTGAGCTCATAAATACAAACAACACTAATATGGCCAGAGTTTATATGATTTTTCAGCTCTTTCTGCTTTATATATGATATACTCTAACCGAAATAAATATATGAAGGTTTCAAAGTAACAATACATAATTATCACAGTGGGAAAGCCCCACGATTTTTGCTTGTGGGGTTTTGTTCACCAGCAATGCAAACCGAGTTCAAAATTTTGAGTAGGGTCATCCACACAATTGAACAAAATGGGACTAGTGCCCTAGGTAATGTTTCACTGAATGGCTTAAGGAAAATATTTGCGTAAATCAGATCTGATTAACATGGATAGTATTTTAAATAAAAACACAATATTGTCATGTGACATGTCATTGGAAGTATCTCCAATGTATCTAAGAGACAGTCCAATGATGTGTTACTATGCAATATGGCTCAGCCAAAATTTGAAATAAGAGGGAAACGTTGTTTGGAACCTATGAAAATTCTTAGGATACAATGTATAGTCAAAACTGTACACTGGACTGGAGCCATCTTTACATTTTCTTATGAGTCTTGAAACACACACAATCAGTGCTTTCAGCACTTTGATTGACATAAAAGATTATACCCAATTTTTGAGTTATAAAATGCATTTCATTCTCCTTGATAACTAGTCATCTACTGTTGCTTTGAATTAAGCTCAGTTACAATATTCAATATGAGGAAATGGGTTTAGAATAAAAATAATGCAAATACCTATTTGAAGCAAGAACGGTCTCTGAGGCTCGTCTGGTGACTTTGTCTGGTACTGAAACATACATAAGATTAAGTGGTAATTACAAAGTTGTTAATCAAAAAATTTCAACCTTTTACTTTTCTTTTTGTACCAAAATGTAAGTCCTTTCAAAAGGTGAATAATAAATTGAACAATTTTCTATGTTCTTCATAATTGATTGTTTTATTCTTCAGTTTGTTTGGTTTGGGTTCAAGGTTTTTTTCAACAGTTGTGCAACTATATCTCTGCAATAATTTAATAAATCTTATCATATATTCACCATAAGTTATTAACCAGTTCAATAAAGGCAAGTTGCCCCTGGACACTCTTCTACAAAATGATAAGCAACTCACGAGGATTTAACTAAGCTCCCTAGAGTGAGAACCAAAATACAAACTCCACCATAGTTCCAAACAATTTATCCTTTTGTCACAATGATCACTTAAGTTTTAACCCTTTCCCAAACAATAACAACATTTAACCACTTTGTTGCAGACGGCTTAAGAAAACATTGAAGGAAAAGGAGAAATTGCTCTTAATGAGCAATTTTTCCTTTTCCCTCAATGTTTTCTATGCTATCAGAAGATTATTTTTCAATTACATCACATTTTGAAATGTCTGCAAACTTGTTCCATTTGGGACAGACGAATACTTGTTGTTTAGGAAAGGGTTAAGTAACACATTTGTCAAAATGAGCCATCACGATGGGTTGAATTTAATTTCCTCTAAAAATACAAGCATTTCCACTATATGGGGTTTTGTGACTGGTCTAAATTGAAAGCAAAATCCAAGGACAAAACATGCCATGAAACAAATATATTTCTTTATATTTCATAATTCACAATAATTGTAATTAAAAAGATAAATTGACCGTTTGGAAGTGTTGATTTAAATCTAAACTTAAAACTGGGACTTTATGATTGCTCCATATTTGAAAGCAAAGGCAAATGACAATTATTTTTTTTTTATATGGGTTTTTACATCACATCAACATTATTTCAGTTAAGTAGCGATGCACGACTATTAATGATGGAGGAAGACCCCATACTCAACTACCAATAAGGGCTGGTCAAGGTGGGTAGAACCATCGGCATTCCGTAAGTCAGTCGGGAGACTGCCTCTCATGAAAATCCATATCCCTCTCAGGATTTGAACCCACGCGGAGAGGGGCCATGTGATTTCAAGTTCTGTACTCTAACCACTAGGCCACGGAGGCCCCGCAAATGACAAAAAAAAAATCAGCACAAAATAGATTTTATTTAAGATATCAATGACAACCATTGTGACGAGAGGATGAGTTACATACTAAGCAAT
Source organism: Cerastoderma edule (assembly GCA_947846245.1). Lineage (NCBI taxonomy): Eukaryota > Metazoa > Mollusca > Bivalvia > Cardiida > Cardiidae > Cerastoderma > Cerastoderma edule. The sequence continues at coordinate 34,020,416 of OX401415.1, forward strand.
TCATGATTAAAATAGTTACAGAAGTTTCTGAAGTCTTCTGGGTACCGTTTTACTGAACAGTTTACGCTTCAGATTTGCATAAGTCTATAGAACAACCATTCCTCATATATCAATATTGGGCAAAGCAATATTGCAAAGTAACACATCATTGGAATCGTCTCCTCGAGACGCTTCCAATGACGTGTCACATTGCAATATTGTACGTTCATTGAAGATACAATCCATGTATATCAGTTGTGACTAACGCAAGTATTTTCTTAAGTTGTTTAGTAAAACGGTACCCTGGAGCAGCCAGATGCAACAAAGTGAGGATTCATTAACCCATTACCAAACAATAACGGCATTTGACCAGCTTGTTGCAGACGACTCTGGAAAATATTATGGGAAAAGGAGAAATTGCTTGTAACAAGCAATTTCTCCTTTTCTCACAATGTTTTTTGCCCTATCAGAATATTGTTTTTCAATTTCATAACATTTTGAAATGTCTGCTAACTCTTTAAATTTTGGACAGTAAAAATTTGGCGTTTTGGAAAGGGTTAAGATTTCAGAAATCAAGGAGAGCACCTGTCCCTAACAGATCCCTAAAACTCATTTCATTCAGCTTTCAATGCCATATGTTCTAATCACTTATCCCTCCAGAACTTCCCTTTGACAATTAATAATTCAAGTACTTGAGTTTTGCCTTTGAAAAAAAATGAGAGATGGCCCATTAACCCTTTTCCATATCCTTTGTGAGTAATGATAGTATGGTGTTAAACACCATATCATCATTTTTTCAGTTATTTAACAGTTTACTTGGAACAACCAGTACTAGGCTGGGGCACTGAAGTGACTTGCCAAACATTACTCCCACAAAACCAGGTATGGGTGGGGCTCGATCCCTTGACTTAAGAGTTATCAGTCCGCCACCTAAACCACTGGGCCACACTGAGGACCCTGTGAGTTGAACTTGGCTTCGTTGTGTGCCAAAAAAAAGTAAAATTCGTAATCAAGCCTTAACCTTTAGATACGCTTAAGTATGGCTTTACTGAACAAAGCAGGTTAAAAAAGATGAACCATGTTCTTGACTTTGCTCTTTTGAGCATCTTTATGACACTTAAAACTTGAAGATAAGATTCACTCAAAATCATTGTTTAAACTTAGATTGGAGTAAAAAGAAAATGCATAATTATGAGCAAATTTCTAGATTAACACTTAAAATCTATGCTCATACTCAAGTTGAGCAAGAATTTTTAAATCAAGCAAGTTATCATACTTAAACAGATTTAGGGGGAACTTTTTTTTCACACATATTGAAAAGAAATATTGTGTATCTTGCAGCAGAAGGAAATTAAGAGCTCCTCAAATAGTGTGGGAACGTTTTTTCCTATATTGTGAATGAATGAATGAATGGTGTTTTATGGCACATTGACATCTAAATTGTTAACAATGCTTTTCATGAATCTTCAACAAGAATTCTGTCTTTGTAGTTTACAAACTTTCAAAAAAATGTATCATGCAAGAAAAACAGCACTGAAAAGAAACATATATTATAAATTCACCTTAAGTCGTAACATTTTCTAATCCATTCTAAAAACAGACAAGAATTGTTTTTCCTTTCCGTCACAATGACTTTTTTGTTATAAATCCTCCTCAAAACGTGTAGCTGAATTTAAATAAGTATATTTAAAGGAAAGGGTATAAAATTACATCAACAAACAGCAAATAAACTTCCTTAATCTAAAGCTCTGCAATTGTTTCTCTCATTTGATGAATCACAGGCAAGGGTATATTAGAATAAACGTTTGCCAGTATATAATTACATGCACCACCAAAGAACATGTTGGGATCAATACTGTACTTCTGACAGATGTCATGGAGCCTCCATTCCTTGTATTTTGTTTATTTTAACCCTCTTCTTTTGTAGATAATTACTCTAACAGGCCAGGCGTGAGTCAGTAATTGTCTTATACATATTTTGTACGGTTCAACAGTCAATATCCCTTAATAACACTGGGTTATTTTCTAAAAAAAGATTTTTGTGTCGTCTTCTCTCCAAAACCCAAATATCTGCTTAATTTTGTTGAGGAAAGATACTATGAGTAGCAAACAGGTTTGATCACAGGCCAGCCGACAATTTACATGGAGGCTGGCCTGGATCTGACCTGTTTGCATAAGCATTGAAGTCCTTTCAAGCACTTTACAGGTTAACCTGCTTCTCTAGTAGATAACGCCTATAACAGGCCAGGCATGAGTCAGTAATTGTCTAATACATATTTTGTCACAATGCAATAGTCAATATCCTTTAGAATGCTGGGTAATTTTCTAAAAATAGGTTTTCGTGTCATCTGCTATCCAAAACCTTTGATCACAGGCCAGCCATGAACATTCAAATATGCATCCTGTAGAGTTTACATGAAAAATTATGAATGAGATAGTTCAAGTTTATATATAATTCAAGGGTTTTTAAACATCGATATCCTCCTAAATGCCAATGAACTGGCTATAGAAAGTTGCAATGCATGTGGGATGTGCATAATGTTGCTTTGACGCTGATAAAATATGACAATGCATATCATGTCACATCAGAGAAGAAAGAAGTTATTTGGATCTGAACAGCATAAAAAAGGCTTCTCCATCATCATCCATATTAAGTAAATTATTATACAAGTATATATTATAATCTGGACATATAACAGTAATATCATGGCAATGAATAAATCACTTACCTATGCAATTATTCTAAAAGCACAATGATCCAGTCAAATCGTTATTCTTATTCCATAGTACAATCACTCAGAATGTTAAATATTGATTCTAGAAAAATCTTAACAGCTTAACAAAGCAACACCATATGCATAAAATCCTTAAAACTGCCTCCATGTAATCAACGGATATAAGATGTATGAGAAGAACAACAGTTACAGCATTATATCGGAATAAACCAGAATATCATAAACAAACGAGTACAAGCAGAAGTTCACTTCTGGAATGCTGGGAGTAAAACCTGCGAGACATTCAAACAAAATCAATACTGATCCAGTATGCAGCAGACAAATTTATCCACAACAGAGCTTCCCTGTGATTCAGACTCACCCCATCCAGTCAAGCTCTTACAGCACATCGATCAATACTCTGTAACAGGTGATCCAATGAAATTTCCGAGATCTTTTTTCTCATATTCCCACTGATGGTGTACACATGCATGCAATTGGGAATTGACTTCTCTTTGGGCATTACTTATAGAGCTTTTCAAATTTTCAGAAAAAAAAAAGAATACTGAGTGATTTTTCATGACCAGCAATTTCCTCTTTTACCTCAAAATTTTCTTAAGACATTGATATGCACTAGGGAGAAGTCAAACAAATTTATATGTATATATATATATATATATAGACTGCTTTTATGATTTCAGTTGGGAAAAGGAAGATAATGGTTTTAAAAAAACCACATCACAATATTTCCTTATTCACATCAACCTATTTTTACTAACCAGTGAGGTAATCATATACATGTATGGATTTAAATTTGTAAGAATATGAGGTATCAGATCGTAAAACAAAAGAGGAATTAATGTTTATAGTTCTGTTTGGAAGTTTATGATATGAAACATAAAAGAAAAGGGATTTTTGCAAGATTCAACAAAGATATTTGACACTATTATTTGGTTGTTAGTACAAGTAGACTTCCACAGCTGATGATAGCCACAACTCATGGTAAGAACTAGTTTTGTTTTGTAGCTTTGGAAGAACATGTAAACAACAGTCAAAACTCTATTGAGTTCCCTTTGAAGGTCAGAAATTATTGCAAAAGAAATGACTATTGCATTGTATGAGAAACATTTCAAACACAACTGTAACTGTTACTGAAAAAGAAGTTCAGTAAAGGTGCTTTCCTTGCCTCTTTTTGGCAGAAATGTTTAACCTTTAAGCAAACAATATCTCATATCAAATCTATCGCTGCAGTTATCTAAAAAATAAGAAAAAAAGGAACAAGACTTTTCATAAGTGAGAAATGAAGGAAACCTTCAAAATGAATTCTGTTTTATTGCACTATAATTACCAATCATTTTATTGATAGACCAAGGGAAACAATTAAAACCTAACTATACTATACTCAAGGGAGATAAGTTGCTTACATGTACTCTCATCCATCACTGAGATAAATAAAGGGCATTAATTATTCCATTGCATATCAAAATAACTCTTTACAGATGTTTTGAAAAAATATACACATTAAATGTGTGAAGAAAGTTGAATAATGCACTTGTGTCCTTCTGTAAATATTTGTTAAAACAGTCGTTTATACAAGCTAAAGGCTAAAAGAAAATTGTAACAAAACATGAAATTGATGAATCTGCTGATTTTTCCAATTTTACTCAGACGTACAATCCTTTTTAGCAAGGGTTTAAATCAGGTTTAATGCCTGTACTTTGTATAACACAAAGACAAAAGTTTTTTCAATTGTATACAGGTTTTTAGCTATTGAAAAGTTCTAGATTATGGGGTCTAAAGTATCTTGCAAATATGATATTCCAAAGAAACCAGCAGCGCTGGTTTGGGGGATCAAACCCAGGACCCCTGATTTTCAAATCTGTAATCTTCACCACTTGGCTATCCCTGAATAAAGGCGAACAGACAATTGAGTGACAAAACCTAAATGAACAAATGTGACAAAAGAAGAAATTGCTTGTGTTGAGCCTTTTTTTTCCCCCTTTTTTTACAATCATTTCTTTAACTATGATCACATACCATAATATACCATTTCATATTTGTTTTGTTTTTGTTTGTGTGGTGTTTAACACCAAATCAACAATTTTCAGTAAATTTTTCCTAAATCAACCAAATCTAAACAAGGGCTCTGAAGTAACTTGCCAAATGTCACTCCCACATAACCAGAGGCTCAAACCCAGGACCCCCGAATTTTAAAGTCTGCAAACTTAACCACTGTACCACGCAGAACCCTGCCATTTTGTTTACATTTGAAGTGTCCTCTGCTGTAAGTCCTCCTTTCAATTTTCATCAGTCATCCAATCGTTTTTAAGCCAATCGGTGGATATTTGTCCAGGCACTAAGTAACGGTCTAGAAACAAGGTCATTGGTTTGAATCCCACCAGTAACATCTTCGTCTTTATCTAATCAACTGTTGTGCTAATTTTTGCCTTGTTGTAAGTTGTTAGTGCAGTCTGTTTATTGTTTAATAATTAGGTACAAATATATATTTTAATACCAGACTCATCATGGAAGGAGGAAGCCTCACTTAATTGCTTAAATCTATCTCCACTTTGATATGAACACATGTAAAGAAAAACTTGTGTCACAAAAATAAGATAAATAACTTAAAACTAAAGGTTTAAAGGCACATCAAAGGAGAGGAGTACAAATAAATTACTGAACAAATATATGGAGTTCTTTTATTATGTTTATAAAAGTCATCATAATTAGGAATGCATTGAGACCCTATTAATGAGACTCATTTAAAATAAGTTGTTCTGTGCTTGAAATATGGTTGTCACCAATTCAATCTTGTTTATCAACAACCTGTTTGTTTACATATTCAAAATAACGAATTTTGATTGGATGGTTCAAAAATATGTGTGGCAACTGTCAAGGTCAGAGGTGAAGAATCAGGAAATCTGAATTATAAAACTTGCAAATCTGGGTTATTTCTGGTTTACTTTCACATGTATGTTGTATTAATGGTGTTTATTGGTGATAACTATTTGAATCTGTCCAAAAGTTTACCAAATAATATAGTTTGATATAGCATTAATCTCCTTTAATGGGCCTTTAAAGTAAATATTATGTAAGAAATCAATGTTTTTTATTTAAAAGTGATGTTTTATCTCATGTGCAAGTATAATGCTTTCATAATAAATATATTCATAGAAAATAGATTTGTGACTTTTCATAAACCAAAACCATTTGAGCAAGTTATTGCTTTCATTATTTTGTACAACAAATGTTTCCAACAAAATACGAAAAATAAATATTATTTATGATGAAGTATCTTTCCCTGGGTTTGTATTTGCTTCTCCTTGTGTGAAAAAAAATGTGCATCTATCTTGACCTTCCATCTCACGAGATACACATTTTCTAACAACTCATAACAAACCATGTAAAAGATAATACATCATAATCTTCTGTATGTACCTGCACATCCATTGAAAGTCAAAGACAACCTCCGCTGTGTTTTACAGTAATTGGACCATCCCTGCCCATAGGGGCTCATAGTACTAATCTCCATCCCTTAAAACTGTTCGTCCTTCTTTTCCAAGAATGTTTATTGAATATTCTCTTAATTAGTGATTCTTAACAATGACATCATATTCTAATTCTTTAGTCAATATGACATGTGTTGAAAAGGTCGATCAATTGAAGCTTGTATGTCAAATGTTCATTTCATTTCTTATATATATATATATATATATATATATATATAATTTTTTTTTTAAAGTAGTTCGAATTCTCTTTTTCATTTATTAATCAATCTCATCAAATGTGCAATTCAATAATAATATTAAGTCTCATTTGCTCATTTGCTTTTTTAATAGAAAAATGATGAATCTTTAACCAAAATGGATGTTATTTAATCCAACAATATAACTATTCCACTTTCTAATCACACTATCCACAGTCATGTGTTTCTGACTTGAAGTATTATAATGTCTGTAGGTACATCAACTAACAAGCAGTTATAAAGTCATCAATAATAAAGCACAACTATATCATAGAATCTATCCCTCACAGTACACTGTCCCAATGATGACCCCGGTTATAGAACATCCAGTTAATTAACTCATCTCCTTCATAGAGGACTCTGTCACTGGTTCCAATTTTTTTAATACATTGGTTCCAAGTTACTTGTTCCAATTTTTGGTACTGGTCTAATTTTTGGTACTGGTTCCACTTTTTATCAATGTTTCAAATTTCTGTTACTGATTCCAATTTTTGATACTGGTACCAATTTTTGTTACTCTTTACCGGCTATAATTTTTGTTACTGATTCCAATTTAAAGCAGCAGATGACAAATATAAAGTACCATTTCAGTTTCATCTGGATATGGGTTGGAAGCCATTGTGGCGAAAGACTTTTCCATAGAGAAAAAGTTTATTCCTTTTATTATTTGTACAAATAATAGTTCTCGGCTGCATTTCTCCGCTGCAGCTAGGTGCTTAAAGGTTTGTGGTATATATATATATTTGGGTTCAATGCAAGACTATAGTAAGTGCTCCACAAAACCATTACATATGTATCCATTACATATGTATGTATCATTCAAGCAAGAGTCAGTGGTGCAATAATCAAAAGACTATTTTGATGCATACCCACAATACAAGACTTTGCAAAGAATTGACAAAGTAAGCATGAAAATAAACTCTATATCTTATGAGCCTCTTTTATCATTATGTAGACATTTGATAAAGTGGTAGTCATGTCCATGTATTCAGCATGGATTGTGCTATCAACCAGGTAGATTTATAAACAAGATTAGATCAATCTCTGATTCAGAATTTGATGTGCTTAAACCAAATTCCCATTTTCTTATGACGTAATTTGATTTGGAGACCTTAAGCTGAACTTATTGTACCATCATTAATACTATTCATCCACTTTTTAGAAATTACTTTAATTACATCATCTCAAAGTTGGCACATGAATGCATTAATGTTGCTATGCACATTTACTTAACAACATTATCTGCAGGCCAGAGTCTTGGTTTTCTCTAAGTAACATTTCATTAAGACTAGACAAATGTTAATAGTAATATTGACTTAAGAACATTTTCATGCCATAATAAAAGTCCAAAATTAAACTTGAGCCAGATCTTTTTCAACGAAGTTTTAAAAGCAAATTAAGAGCTCACGAAATAATATTACTTTCCATCAACTAAATATTGATATTGGAGTCATCATTATGAAAAAAAAAAGGTTACCCAAAAACAATTTTCTCTTTATCATAAAATTCAAAATAAAATCGGGCCCACCTACTGCAAAAGCATTAATAAGATTGAATAATATACAAATGCAAATAACAAGAAAAATAGTTTCCTTCTATTGTCATGGGTTTCATGTTTGTTACTTTTTTCATATCATTATGCTTTTAATTTAAACAAAGCAGAATGTTTCAGACAAAAAAAAAGGCTATATCTTTCCAAGACTTTTTTTTGTCATGCCCCTGTATCAGACAATATAACATATATATCAAACCAGTTTAAAAAGCACCAAAATCTTATTTAAATGAACACAATCAATGATTTTGATCTGTCATGAATAAAACGATCATGATTGCATGACATTCCGTCCATGATTTTTGACAATACCCGACAGCGGGTGTCAGAGGTTAATCACTTTGTAAACAAACATAGATCCGAAATATGAGCCTTTCTCAATACAAATAAAGCAGACAAAATCTAACAAAAGGTGCATAAGGTGTTCCTTCATATATGAAATTAAGACTGTTTCAAACTTTAAATATTAGGGCAAAACAGGTACATCATTTTCTTTTGAATAGTAGGTAGAAATCATTTAGACAATGAGAGAAATTGCTCCTATATCACATATTATCAGCCCTGGTGTTAAGAAGAATTAACACAAGGTATGCTTCAGACGTGTAAATTCAAAAACAAAATTATGTCACCATTTTGAAGGTTACAGGATGTGAAGAACCCCTAAGCTAAATAATCATGGGAGAAAAGTGTGCCAAGTAGAAATCCACTCAACTACAATTTTCCTAAGGTTAAAAAATATTCTTCTTTAATCACACTACAGTCTAAGTTGTGTTAAGCAGCCACCCTTTTAAGCAGCCAACCTGCCTTAAACAACCACTGCAGAAAGTCCCATTGTAAGGTTTATAGTGTACATCAACTTGTGTTAAGCAGCCAACCTGTCTTAAACAGCCAATTTACTCTTTCCCATAGGCTGGCCTCTTAACACAAGTTTGACTGTACATCATTCTGCCTTGGAACACTAGGATCAAGGGATTGAATCTTTTAAATAGTAGGGTTCACTTTTTGACCATTCATTAACCCTTTACCAAGCGCCTTATTTTCGACAGTTGCAAATTGAAAGAGTTTGAAGACAAACTTTCAAAATGCGATGAAATTGAAAAACAAATCTTCTGATAGAGCAGAAAACATTGTGGAAAAAGGAGAAATTGCTCATTAAGAGCAATTTTTCCTTTTCCACAATGTTTTCCAGAGTCTTCTGCAACAAACTGGTTAAAAAATGTTACTGCTTGGTAAAGGGTTGAGCCATATTTGACCGGAGTAATGGTTATGTGTCCAGGAAGCAGAATCAAGAGTTTTATTCTAATAGATGTAAAACAAAAAAACAAAAAAATAAACTACACCATCAAATCCTCTAAAAAACCCAAACTGCACAAAGACTAAACAAGATACTAGACCAGCTACCTGTGTGTTATAAGTGTTATAATAAATTCATGAGGTCTTCAGGTCACAAGATCTTCTACAACAGGAACACTCTCAACTGTCACTAGGCCACTCATAATCAATTATTCAAATTAATTTAACCAATTTACTAGCTACTAAATCACTTCACATGCCTTTGCAGCTTATGATATCTACTTTGGGTTGACTGGTTGGAGTTAAAGGCACATGAATGGATATGAATACAAATAAATTACTGAAAAAATATATAGAGTTCTTTTATTATGTTTAAAAAGTCATGAAAAATAATCTATGAATGCATTAAGATCCTATCTATCCTGTTTGCTTACATATCTAAAATAAAGAATTCTGATTGGACAGTTCAAAAATGAGTGTATCACATGACCAGGTCAGAGGTGAATTACCGGACTGGCTAATCTGGGTTTCATCTCATTGGCTTTCATGTTTGAGTTGAGTGTGCTGATGTTTTTTTTAGCTGATAATTATTTGAATCTGATCAAAAGTTTACCAAATAATATAGTTTGATGTTATTCTCCTTTCAAGAGCTTTTAAAAAGCAGTTTTTTAAATGGTATACCAGTAATATCAAAATGGTCAGCACACCTAACCATGCTCTAAGTATTTCTTCATCAAAACTGCTCGATAATCTTTTTAAGCAAATGCAGATTATGAGAATTTAACCCATTACCAAACAATAATGACATTTAACCACTTTGTTGCAGACCACTTGGGAAAACATTGTGGGAAAAGGAGAAATTGCTTGTAACAAGCAATTTATCCATTTCCCACAATGTTTTCTCCACCATCAGAAGATTATTTTCCAATTTCATCACATTTTGAAGTGTCGTCTGCAAACTTGTTCAGTTTGGGTTGGTCCAAAATATGGTGTTTGATAAAGGGTTAATGCAAGACTATAGTAGGTGTTTCATAAACATGAAGTACTTGCTACAGGATAGCTATACTAGCACTAACAAAATCCAGGAAAGCTGTAAAATAGCTGAAATACTGTTGACATGGTGTTAAACCCCCTTATCAACCCTTGCAGTGATGGAACTAATATCATGTTTATTGCAAACAGATTAGATCAAGGCTAGCCGCCAAGAGAATTGGCAACTAACCTGTGATCTAACCTGTTTGCTACTCTGAGTATCTTTCTTCATAAAAAATAAGCAGAGTATGGTTTGGAAAGCAGACCATATGAAAATCTATTTTTAGAAAATTACTCATCATTCTAAGGATTACCCTTGATCTTTAATCAGTAATCATTTGAATTAACTGAAAGATGGATTTTTTTTCATCCAAATTCAGGTCTGGATCTTCTTTATTCAAAACACATGGGAAAACGACCCCCCCCCTTCCATCCATATCAAAATATTGATCTGCTAGCTTTTTTCAGTTTAGAACGTTTCAAAGCTTCATCCCAAGTATGCAATTTATAAGGGAATACAAGATATATTTGCTTGGATTTCCAAACCCACTTCTTTTCATTTGTACTGGCACACATCCATAAGAATTTAGGAAAAGGAGAATTTGAGGGTTCAGTGCAGTTCATGTTTATGAAGCACTTTCTATAGTCTTACACTGAACCCTTGAGATGTGTTTCGATATTTGACTAGTCTAAACCATTACTTCATGGAGAGTGCTACCTGCAACAAGCAGCTTCTCCGACAGTTTTGATCCAATACCACAAAATAGACGTCACTTTTGATAACATTTTATTGGACAATATAAGGGATTGTGACAGTTTGTTATGTTAGCTTGTATGGGGTGTAACACTGTGCCAAAAATCTTCTCTCATGATATGCCTTTCCAGGATTCACCAGTAGTAGGCAAGGACTCTGAAGTGCCTTCCCAAACACACTCCCACAGAAATCAGAGGTACCAGAGGAGCTCGCACCAGGAACCCCCCTAGTTCTAAGATGGCCACCCTAACCAGTGAGCCATGCAGGACTCTGTGGGATGGAAAACACTATCAAAACAGATGATAAGATGATAATAAGTGTCTTATAAAAATAATAAAGGTTGCACCCGAGAAAAATACATTTTTTGTTAAAACATGTTTGGATCTACTTCTTTTAACCAGTCCTTGTACTAAACACAATATTGCTATAGTTTGAAAGAAAAAAAAGGCATGATCTTGAGAAACTGGGCTTTTATGTTCAACAATTTCAATATCTTTGGTGTTGGCAGCTTTCAATTTAACCAGACAAGAAATTCAATGTAAAGGAATTGCTTTGGAAACATTTTCACTATTTGTAGCTTATCCACAAACCATTAGTTAAAAGACAGATCTTCAAGTCACACATGTGTATTCAAATTTTCAAAGTGCCAATCAACACTGTGCATAACTTACTGTTACACTCAATAGACTTGTTCCTAAAAGCATTCGATGTTTAAAACAAAGAGCATATCAAATGATAAAATCAATTCTCCAAAAAGAAAATGTGTTCTGATGCAAATAACATTTTTTTTCATAATTCTATCCTATAAGTAGCAAACATTTGTTTTAATGTCCATGCAGATAGACAAAACCAATTAGAGTTAATACTCCGATAGGGACAATAAACTTTCTTCAAAATAATAGGTTTTCTAACGCAAAAAGAGATAAAACATCATTGCGTGTCAAGGGTTCAATGCTAGACTATAGTAAGTGCTTCATGTTTGTGGCAGATTCACTAGAATCTTGCATTGAACCTTCAGTGTAATACACATTTAACCATATACATGTATCTAGCTTAGAAAGCTTATATCATAGCTGTGAGAAGAGAAATGCTAAGTTGTAACAGGCAAGCTCCTTTGCTTTTTGTACAGTATGATTGCTTTTATTTTTCCTTTGAACTTATCCCAGGCAATGAAAAAGTTCAAATTGAATTTTAATAAAAACTTCCCAATCATCAAACAATCTACAATGTTGTACAACGAAATAACCTATTGAGTAAATTCATTTTTATAAATCCTACAGTGAAGGCATTTAAAGGACTACCTCAGATATTTGGACTTGAACTTTTTAAAATAAACTGTCTTCTACTAATAAAATTACCAATCCCATTTATAACATACAGAAAAGATAAACAACAAGCTAAACTTAGAATAAATTAAAAGGTGCTATTTCTAGATACCATTGTCACATGGGTCTTTCGCAATGCATTACTGCTCTTGTCATGTGACGTTAGTAAGATGCGCAAAAAGTAATTCCAGTGTTTATTTATAAACCATTGGTGACAATTATTGTTAATATCGTTTTGCTAAGGTTCATTTCTCCCAGACCACAAATCTCAGGGTTAAGTCCCTTTAAAAATATCTGTATTAAGTGTAAGGTTTACCAATAAACTATGTATGTTGCGACTGGTCCACCAATCACAAAGTATGTCAACACACATTTTATATTGGAGAGGCTGAATAGAAACCATTGCAACAAAGTGTGAAACATTTTATCACAAAATAATTTGTTGTTTTAGTTAAGTCCCAGCTGTACTTTTTCTGAAATAGCATTGACAACAGTCAATCGAATTAAAGACACTAACACATTATTTATCAAATATCTTACCTTCATTTTCTGTTAAAGGATCAAAGGCACTCAAAGATTCTCTGCCGTTCAGAGCCTAAAATATAATGAAAAAAAAAAATGTTAGTAGTTGCCATATTTACTTAATCATGGATATGCATCAATATTTCTAAAAACAGTACTCACCTCACATTCTTTACTTCATGTTTTAATCAATGTACACATTTCAATTTTTCTTTTTACTCATTTTCAATTTTATCAACATTCTAGCATACAAATTTTATATGATCACAGCCATCCTTTCATGATAACATAAATTCATCAAGAGCCATATTTCTTCTATGTTATGTGGCAAAACCCAACAACTTCAAAATGACAAACTGCTTTTCAACACAAGTATGGGGAATTGAAAGTAGAATAAACAATGAGGTATAAGAAAGTGCCTGTCTCTTTGCAGTGAAATACTAATAAAAGGTTTGTCTTCAATCAGGAAAAGATTGAAATTACCTTACCCATTACCTCAAACTCTTAAGGACCAATTTCTCCTTTTCCCAAAATGATTCCTGCCCTATCAGAAGATTATTTTTCAATTTCATCACATCTTGAAATGTCGTCTGCAAACTCATTCAATTTGAGACAGTCGAAGAATTTAACATTTTGGTTAAGGGTCAAAAGTAGTCATTTTACTTACATTTTCCTCATTGTTAATCTTTTCCATCATTTGCCATGCCTCATCATCTTCGTTGAAAGCTGGTAAAATCAAACACAAATTTTATACAGTTAACTAGTTAATTGAAAAGTACATGAAACAATTCAAGAAAACATTAATATCACAAAAAAAGCTGAGTAATAGGGAAATGCAATGCTTAAATTCTTCTCAGTATGTCTTAAATTATTCAACGCAAAAGGAAGACTTTATGAGCAATTGGTCTATTTGCCTTATTCCCTTCAAGTCAATTCGACAAATCAGTTTAGAGTTACATCCTTCATCTTTTTAACAGGAAGAAAAACACAAATTATCATACAAGGAATGCTTTAAACACATTAGAATTATTCCCACAATTCATGAGGCTATAGAATAATGCTTATGAATTTCATTTATTTTTTATTGTTTCTTTATCAGTTAAAGGCTGTGTTCAATTACATGACAGTAGTTTAACATATCACATAATGCAAAGACATTAAAAAATCACCTACATTTTAGCACAGGTTAATGCAATCAACTGAAGCCTTCGTCAACAACAAACACAGCTATGAATAGAAATAAATTAAACGTTTACCTTCAGATGCTGGGACAAACTCTTCATTGTTTTCCATGGGCATCTCTGCAGCACCAAAGTCGTGTACACTCCCCATCATATGTTGATCCATGTGATCCAGCTCTGCCATTTCACTTTCCTTCTCACCACCGTCTAATTGATCAACATTGTCGTCCTTCAAAGGTGCATTCTCCAAGGGGGGCTCTGATTTTAGTTCGTTTTCTGTCGGCGGGGGAGGAAACTCTTCATCGTCGGCTTGACAAAGTGCTGCAAGAGTGCTGTCATCATCAACTGGTGCTGTTGGGGTGTTGTCAACATCACTTGGTGCTGCATGGGTTTTGTCAACATTAACTGGCGCTGCTGGCACATTATCATCATCAGTTGGTGCTACTGGCGTGTTGTCAATATCGCTAGAGTTCTCCGCAGTACTTTTGGGCGGTGGAGGAGCGAAGATTACAACATCTTCCGAGTCCTAAAATATTTGAAAACAAAAATTCTTCGATCAATCATTGCACATGGACTAAAAATATAATTAATTGGAGTTATCAATCATTCTTAGCAATTAACAGTGGATAGATTGATATAATATACAAAATTTCAGAAACAGATTTAATATTGAGTCCAACACAATTTCCATTTTTTTATTATTTTTTTTATTTTATATGGGTTTTACATCACATCAACATTATTTCAGTTAAGTAGCGATGCTGGACTATTAATGATGGAGGAAGACCCCATACTCAACTGCCCATAAGGGCTGTTGAGGTCAGGTAGAACCATCGGCATTCCATAAGTCACGCCTCTCATGAGACTGCCTCTCATGAAAATCCATATCCCTTACAGGATTTGAACCCACACGGAGAGGGGCCATGTGATTTCAAGTTTTGTAATCTAACCACTAGGCCACGGACGCCCCACAATTACCATGGTCGAATGGCTAGTCTACTTACTTCTAAATTAATCATTAGCATCTGTTTGAAGAAAGACACAGTAGATGTTACATCATTATGCCTAATTGAGAGTTAAGACATTGTCATTTCTGAAACAACTCTTACCCTTCTAGGCGCCATACACACCATAGCTCAACAACCGGAGTTTGTTGTCACAGGCGAGATTTCTTGTTATACTCAGAAAAACTTATCTTATGAATTGTAATTTATATACACAATCAAAATATTGCAAATCAAACATGCTATCATGTATTGTATTTAAATTCATTGTGCATATGTGTAACATGTAACTATATAGTATTATATTGAAAAGAACTAAGATCACAAGTTATGATTTATTTTTGCCTGGTGCCATTTCTGAAAAATTCCCAACAAGTCTATTTGGAGCTTATAGATCTATTTCCCTACATATTTGTCACCAAAAGGGTTAAAACAGTCATGCATAGGGACTTTTGTCCTCCAAAGTTTTGATAAAAAGAAAAATGGAAGAATGTTTTACTTACTTTAACACCAAAATTCGCCGGAGGCTTGAATTTTGACTTGGCTTTTGGCTTCTTAATTCCAGATTTCTTCGGACTAGGTTTCTTTCTGTTAAGCAATAAAACACATTTCATTGGCTATGAACCAGATAGCAAAAATAAAAGTTTGTAATCATCCAAGCTATTGATCTATTATTACTAAGTATAAATCTTGTGAAAGAACAATAAAAGAAATTGCTATTTATAAGGCAAGAAACTTAGAAATCAGTCTTACTTTTCACGAGAAGTCCTTGACCGTTTGGATAAATAAACTAACTATTTGATTTAGATCAGGCTGTAACTCCTAATGGTTTCTACACAATTAAACAAAGTAGGTGATATCTTAAATTCTTTATAAGTTGCACATCAAGGTTGTAATGCAACACCATATAACAACACCTTCATAAAACCTTTTATTAATTGTTTTAGTATTGCATTGAACCATTGACAGGCAGTTACTTAGACTGGTAAAGGAAGTAAAAGGTTTCATTCACTACTCTCTGTCTCGGAATAAAGTTTTATCCCCTTGATTTCAAGTTGTGATTTAAACAAACAAAATGTCTATGATCTATATTCAGTCCTTACTTGCTTTAAGTACCATGATCCTGTCTCCAGTCATACTTAAAACAAGATCAACTTTACTTGTAGTGGTTGACAACCAAAGAAGTATGAACAAGAAAATGTTGAAGTTGTTTAACTGTGAAAACTGCTGAAAAAGCAACAAAACCCAACATTGAGTTGAAAATCAAGTTAAAGACATACTCTGGTGTTTTGGGTTCAGCAACAGCTCCCCCATCTTGCGTTTTGTCCCCTTGACCCTCAGTGTCAACAGTGTTGTCTTGCGTAGTTGAAGCTTTGTTCGGAGATTTCTTTTTCTTTTTCACAAATGTACCAGTATTGCATTTCACTGGAGATTCTTCTGTCGCAGTTTTAAAAGAGTCTGCACTGTCATCATGCACATTTTCATTGTCTCCTTTCTCTGAATTGCCGGGGAATCCATTTGAATTCGGTGGTGAGCTACCTAATTTGGTCTTTGTTTGAAAAGGATTTATTTTCTCGTCTAAATGATTGGCACTTGGTGGTGAAGACGATACCTTTGACTTGGTTGCAAAGGGGTTAAAGGTCACTTCCTTATCCGGAGAGTTCATGAGACCCTTGCTTGACTTGAAAGGGTCAATTGCGTCGATGTCCAGCTCATCAAAGTTAAGATTATAGGACCCCCGTGGTAGCGGAGGACTGCGTGATCCGTCTTCATCATCAGCCATGTTCACTGTTTATGATGTTCTTCGTTTATGATCCAACTATCTTTTATACATTCGGAACTTGTAAAACTTGCATTGCCTAGAAAAAAAACCTAACTATTAAACTTAACATATATGCATACACAGTCATGTTGATGGAATTTCATAAAATTTTGATGAAGAACTAATTTTAACAATTCCATACTCATTAAGTTGATCTGTTTAGGTGCACTTTACACAAGACTGACACAAATGTAAATACTTGAGGACAAAAGTGTGGGGCATCCTTAAAAGCAAATGTTTCATACCCAAATTCCAGAAACTGTCTAAACAACTTAATTGTTAAGCTCTTGAAATTTACGTTTATTCTGATGATGGTATCTATGTAGTACAAACATTTCATTCTTCAAATTGTTTTAATACTTAATTAATCAAATAAAATAAGCAGTCAGAACAAACATTGACAAATGATCCAAAATTGACTCAGAAACGTATTTGTAATAAGTTCTTACATCAAGCAGAAAGATCACAATGGCAATCATTGTTTACATGCTTCTGTGTACGAGATCGAACAAAATTGTTGTGAATCATACAGAAAATGAGAAAGTAAATGCAAAAACTGTCAACTACAATTAGTCTAATAGGCTAATCTGCGAAAAAATCTCAAAATAAAGTTAGAACTTATTATCCAAAAGATGATATGACAATGTAACTAAATTTTGTGATTTAGGAATACCTCATGACTGTTTTTAGCATAGATATCTAAAAATGTGACAACTCTGAAATGTCCAGATTCCACATGTAAAGCATAAAAATTTTGGTATGTTCCTCTTTTTGAGCTATGCATTAATTTCAGATGTTGCTTATATTGCATTTAATCAATGTAAATCTTTTTTTTATTGTTATAATATGTAAAAACAAAGTTGATTGGTTATTAATGATCAAATTGTCCTTGCAACAGAGTGTGATTAAGCCCATACCAATAACAACGTAAAAAGTAAAATTAATTTAAAAAAAAGGCTGTTTTCAGCATTGATAAAGTCTGGGCTACCTATCACATGTAAATATAAGCACATCAGATGTAGTAATCCAGAGTGCAATCTTCTCATTACTCAAATCAGCAGTATACATGTCAACAAATAAAAAATGGACCAAACTTTAGCAATGCATAAATTATGAATTCAGCTTTTATTAGTGCTAAATTCTGAAGGCAAAACCTTCTCTTGTGGATGAATTCATACTTTTAGGGGTAAACTTAAGCTTCTTCTTCTTCTTCTTCTTCTTCCAGTACTGTACAAGATCCCCTCTGGGGCATAGTCGTACAGGGTATATGTACAAAGGCGATGTGCGGCGAATAAATTTTAAAAGAAAGACAATAGGGTGCTAGTTAAAAGTGATTAAAATATTTTCCTTCGATCTTTCTCTACGGTGGAACCACGAGCCCCCTCTTAAAAGCCTCGAGGCTGCTTGCTGTTACTAATTGCACCGGTAGCTGGTTCCACAGTCTGATAGCTGAAGGAAAGAAGGCATGTTTGAGGACATCAGTGCGGCAGTAGGGCAGGTGGAATCTGTGTCCATAACCATGGCCGCCAAGTGTTAAACGATGAGAATACTTCGAAGCTGGGATGTCAATCAGGGCATGGGCTATCCGGTATACCATAACCAGCTTAGCATTTGATCGGCGATGCTGAAGTGTGGACCAGTTCAGTTGGTTAATCATCTGACTGGCACTGCTCGTCGTCTTGTAGTCGCCTCTAACGAAACGGGCTGCTCGGCGTTGGACAGCTTCAAGCTGATTTATGTCTGTCGCTGTATGTGGGTCCCATACAGTGCTGGCATACTCAAGGATTGGCCTGACAAGTGACTTGTATGATTGTGCCTTGATGTCTTGTGGGCAGCTTGTCAGGTTTCTTCTTAGGAAAGACAGGGAGTTGTTTGCCTTTTTTGCAGTGGTTTCTATGTGGGGTTTCCAGGAAAGGTTGTAAGCAATTGTTACACCAAGGTATTTACCGCTTTTTACAATTTTGAGGTCTTTACTGTGAATATTATAGGTGTGTGTAACTGGGCTCCTCTTACGTGTAATTCTGATGACCTCACATTTGCTTGGATTGAAGGACATCATCCATTTCTTTTCCCACTCTTGCAGTCTGTCTAAGTCCTCTTGAAGTGCCAAGGAGTCGGCAGATGAGCGGATCTTGCGATAAACCAGGCTGTCATCAGCAAAGAGGCGGCTTGATGACTCAACTACATTTGGCAAATCATTGATATAAAGGAGGAACAAGAGGGGACCAAGAACAGATCCTTGAGGTACTCCAGACGTGACTGGGGCTGGTGATGAAGTGTGACCTTCTACGACAACCTGTTGACTACGGTTGGAAAGGAAGCTGCGGATCCAGTGTAGAGTGTTTCCTCTGATGCCGTAGTGGTCTGCTTTGACAAGAAGCCGTTGGTGTGGAACAACATCAAAAGCCTTACTGAAGTCCAACAGAATGGCGTCGATCTGTTCTCCCTCATCAATGGCTGCGGATAGGTCTTGTAGAGTGAGAAGGAGTTGACTCTCAGTGGAGCGTCGCTTTCTAAAACCGTGTTGTTGGTCAGCCAGGATATTGTGACTGTCAAGGTGTCTCATAATCTGGCTGTGGATGACATGCTCAAGGATTTTGCAGCATACAGAAGTTAATGATATTGGCCTGTAGTTGGCAGGATTGCTGCGGTCTCCTTTTTTGAAGATTGGCGCAACATTGGCTCTCTTCCAGTCAGATGGGACTTCGCCTTGATGCAGGGATGCGTTGTAAATAAGAGTCAGTGCCGGAGTTAAGTCGTCTGCATAGTCTTTGAGAAAGCGTGTGGGAATGTTGTCAGGTCCTGTAGCTTTGTGTGGGTTTAGGCCAAGGAGAAGTTTGTTTATTCCTTCTGGTGTTACTGTGAAGTGTGGCATATCTGGGAATTTGTTACCTTCCATGGTCGGCACATCTGATATGTTTTCTGAGGTAAACACTCCAGAAAACTGCTGGTTGAGGATAGTAGCCTTTTTGGTTGGGTTATTGTAGGCAATGCCATCGGATTTTAGTGGAGAGATGCCACTTCCGTCTGATCTCATGCTCTTAACAAAGGTATAGAGCTTCTTTGGGTTTTCTGACACCATGTCACGTATGTATGCATGGTTTGCCTTACGACATTCCAGTTTCTGCTCCTTTTTGAGGGAATTGTAGAGATGGAAGTCATTGTCAAATCCAGTCCTTCGAGCTCTTTTGTAGGCTCTTTTCTTGCGTTTCGAGAGGCGCTTGATATTTTTTGTGACCCATGGTTGGCTGTGCCTAGTGGTAGACATCTTTGACGGAACCAATGTGTCAATGATGTGTAAAATGTTTTCCACAAATGATGACCACAGAGTATTTACATCTGTGTTTGTTGTGTACTGGCTTGTGAGGCTGCTTGTAAATTCCTGAATAGCAGCATGGATGGCGTCTTTGTTGGTGTCCCTCCATAGCAGTATCTTTCTGCTTGGGGGTTTTGTCTTAACAGCCCTTGTCCGAGCCAGAACAAATACAATATCATGATCACTGATCCCAGGTAATGCTTTGCATCTCTCAACTAGAGATGGACGGTTGGTTATAAAAAGGTCCAGGGTATTAGTGTTCCTAGTTGGAAAATCAACAATTTGCTCAGATGAGGTGTCATAGATGGTGTCCAGTAGTTGTCGGCTTATGGCTCCTGAGAAGCTGGATCCAGTGACAGAGTTTAAGGTCCAGTCAATGTCTGGAAGATTTAGGTCACCGGCTATCCAGAATGTAGCATTTTTGTTAGCGTCTTGGAGACGCTTGACACTCGAGCAAAGATCCTCCATGTAGGCAAGATCACTGCTTGGTGGTCGGTAGGCGGAGCATATGATTAGAGGTGCGTTGCCTATGGTTTCAAAGGATGCTGCTGTAAGCTCAGCTAGTGTGCCAGTATCAATCTCAGTGCCGCATATGGTGTCTTTTGCTGCTATCATAACACCCCCATACCTGTTTTGCTTCCGGTCCTTCCTAGCCACAAAGTGGTAACCACTTGGTAGGACTTCTCTTTCATGGATTTCGGGGTACAACCACGTTTCACACCCAATCACAATGTCGGGCTCACTTTCCTCCAGGGTCAACCAGAATGAAGCCCTCTTGGCTCTCATACTTTGGAAATTTACAACAAGGATGCGGAAGGCTGACTTTTGGGGCTTTTGTCTTTGTACAGGGGCCTGTATTGGTGATGATGTATGCTTAGGTGAACCAAATGAGCTGACGGAGGAGAAACTTCTGAATCTTCCATTGTCTGGGGTTGATGGATTTTCAGACTGGGTTCTTTCAGGGTTTGAAGCATCGGGGTTTGTGTGGTCTTCTGATAGGACACTGTATGTATTTTGTGTGAGTATAGAATCCAGAGATGGTGTATCAAAGAGTGTAGTTGAGAAATTTGGGATTCCACATGCAAAACATATCCAGCTGGTGTTTGGTGTGATTCCCCTGTATACTGCCATGGGCATGTTCGTGCAGGCTACATGATACCAGGTATCACAACTGTCACAGGCTATAGCATGCTGATTACTTTTACATGGTTTTGAACATACCCCACACGGAAACTTGTAAATTGGTCCAGGATTTGGATGACAGTCTCCTGATCTTGAGATCTGGTAGGCAAAGAAGTCCCAGTTGGTAGGATTTGGTAAACACAGTTGTAAAGACTGTATAAATAAGTTTGTTAATGCTAGATGTATGCATGTTGACACCAACATGCCTCAGAAAAGAGGTTACTATTTTGCTGTCCGGATTATGGACTATCCGAATATAGCTACCGGAAATACTATTGTTTACATTGTGAAAACAAAGCAGGGGTTGGTAATTTCATGAAATCGGCCAGCAGGCATCTATCTGATGTCAGATAAAGGGGGTGGAACAGTAATATGGTTGCTTTGGGATACTTCTCTATCTCATCAAATGTTCTGGGGATGCTCTAAATCGATAGGAAAACATCTTTATCACTCCCGAAATTGAGACCGGTATTCGCCGCACAACGACCTTGACCTTTTAGGGGTAAATTCTCTCTTTTAGGGAGAAAAAGACACTTTTAGTGTGGGCTTCCAGTTTTCAACAACTTTGGGAGTTCTAGGCCCTAGCAGAGGATACAATGAGGTGTCTTGTACATATCTTGATGACAAGATTGTGGTGTTAAGAAACAGCTGTTAGATTAACACAGGGACCCGTTAACACATCAATCTTTTTGATTACCAAATCGTTTGGTTAAACGATCACTCATTTTGCCTTATATTACTAGTTATTTGATTTCAGGAAGTGACTCTCCAAATTAAAAATTTATCATAAACATAACATACTTTTCACATCAGTGTTTATATTAAGTAAAGTCCGTATCTTTAACAAGCCTAAGAAAATGCCTTCGGGTATCTCCTGTCAAGTTGGTCTTGACATTTGTTGAAAACTTTTGAAGTTGGAAAATGGGATGGGTTCTCCATATGAAGATTAGCGATTGGTATGGTCAAAGCTAATGTTAACTTACAGAATATTATTCTACTTTGTGACTTCAATGTCCAGAACTGATCTATTTCGCAGTCTTGAAGTGCTAGATAAACAAATGAAAACTTTTTTGTAAACACAAAATTTCCTTCGAAGTTTGGATAGTTTATACCTCTTATATTGAAGATTTAATCAAAGGGCAATAACTCTATACATCCGTTCGATTAGTTTTTGTCTAAATTATTCTGTATTTGAATTGTTAATAGAACACAAACATGTTTCGATTCTAAAGGATTAAACATAGTTTATGAGAAATAACTAGTTCAAAAGATAATGTTACCTTTTTACATAATTGAATTTGCAATATTTGAAGTAAAACAAAACACTTCTTCATTAAGAAAAAAGTAGAAGTCTAACACATTGAACCAAAAATTATCAGAAACAAGTGAGCCGTAGTCGCCCTGGCTGATCGACCTTCACAGCCAAAATGCCGTACGGAAAACCAAATCTCTTAACCCAGTTAGCCCCGAAGACACCTTCTGTTTTAATCAGGGTAATAACATTAACACTTTTCGTTTCTTTAATCTCAATTGTGAATGTGTCAATTGAGAATGCAAACTGCTAAAAGTGTTTTGAAAATAGTTGCTTGTCTTGGCCGTTTTAGGTGGGTGGAGAAAAACTCTTTTTTGTGAACCAGAGGTGCGTTTTTTAGGTTGAGCTAGTAGTGGATCGAAATTATGACGACGAAGTGGATAGAGTTTTGACGCATATTTGCGACAACGTTTGCGACATTGTAGTATATAGATCTAAATCTTCCTCAATGAAATTGAATACTTTGCATCATAAGAAATCTTATGTGAAACAATGAAAGATATAAATGAAAAAAAAGATATTATTTATAAAAACATAATCCCTAACCCTAACCCTAACCCTAAGCCCATTTACGTCACCAGGCCACTTTACGGTTGTGTTAAAACTCAATCCACTTTGTATATTCAAGCGATCCATTACTACGTCGTCGCGTTTTTTAGACCGAGAGTAGGCTAGTTCATGAAATAGCTTAACCAATTGGTTTGAAGCTATGTTTGACAGGTGCATTTTTAACGAAGAGTTGTAACACAAGCCGCTTATCAATCATGTTTGAAGTAACCAGTAATGGCAGAAGAAGACTTCCAACTTTGAACCATGCATTAAGTTAGGGAATACTCTTCTTGGTCTCAGATGTTTGTCTTAATGATGCGCAGGTCTTTTTTGTGCAATATATTAGGTGCCCATAATTGTTGCAGTCCGAATTGGAAATTGACTTTATATAATGTAGTTTTTAGATGTTGCCAATTCCATGTGTCCCTTCATACTGAAGAGAAGAAATCTGTGCAGGACAAGCAGAATATTCCCTGCCACTGGCCCTTCAGGACAACCAAATATTCACAATTGAGTTTGTAGTAAATAAAGAGAAAACGTAAAGGTTCAAGCTGACCTTGGGAAAGTTGCTGGTGCCAACCTTTATCTGCGAAAAGCACTGATTATTTTACTGCAAGGTTTCAGCTTTCCTGTCAATATTGTTGTTTTTTTAACTGTAATTATGGAGAATTTTCAATGGTTCCTATTGTCACAATACTCTTGTCAGGTTTGGGAACCAGCATGTTTACTGAATGCGATTTCAGATAAAGCATAATAATCATGTTTTCACTCAGTCATACCAGTATCTGTACCGGTTAACAGGTATGATATATTTGTATATTTTCAGAGTGCAAGATGGGGGGCCTTTCTGACAGGGATAGTTTATGGATTTTTCCGCCTTGGTTTGTATTTATATTTATTTTGTAAGTTTTAAAGCCATGCTTGCACTCATTTACACTTAAATTATGAAAGTTCTAGAATAATTGAAAATTGACTTTAAGTAATTACCTTTTTACAGAAGAATTGAGACTGTATCACATTTACATGATGCCTTTAAAATAGTGAACACTATAAGGTTTGTTTAGCGATGAAACAAGTCAGTCGAGACGTTAGGAACCAATAAAACCCCAAAAATTCGCCATTTTGAATGTTCATGTTGTTAATATTGCATAGATGACAGCATTTTTATGTGTTTCATGGGATATTCCTAACCAGGTGATCACCACTCATTAATCAGAGTGCTTTTTGCTAATTTAGATGTTACTCATATAAACAATGTAGTTAAGTTGGTGGGCACCGAATTTGTGAAAATAGCACTTTGAAAAATAGATAACAAGTATTGCAGGCGTTAAATTGTCATGACCCTGTGGTTTTTAGCTATGTTTCAACATATTCTATCATAATCTATAACTCATATTTCCCAGTTTTGCAGGCTCTTTTCTAATAAAAGTAATCATTATTAAGTCTTTGTATTTCAGACAAATGCAATGGTAATGCTACATATTTGACTTGTTTGCTTAACCCATTACCAAACTATAATGACATTTGACCAGTTTGCTGCAGACAACTATGGATTAAATTGTGGGGAAAGGAGAAATTGCTCTTAACAAGCAAATTCTCCTTTCTACACTATCCGACTATTATTTTCCAATTGCATCACATTTTGAAATGTCCTCTGCAAACTCTTTCAATTTAGTTCAGGTAAAATCTGGCGTTTGCTAAAGGATCAAGATATAAGGACTCCAAGAAAAAAAGATTTTAATTCCAAATTAGCATCCATTCTTAAATATCCATTAAAATACAGTTTAATTGGATATAATTGAGTCACATTTTTAGTTCAGATACACTGTAAAAGGTTTGTTTCACTACAAAACAAAGGGCAGTCAGTAATTCCTAAATCATTAAAATGTATATGATTTTCTACATTTAGTTGTCCAACGATTATAGCAACTCTTAGAAAGCATCTGGCTAAGACAATTCTTGATAAAAGTTCTAATGTAAGATTGATGATTGATAGGTTTGGAAATTTTCTACACGAAGATCTCAAGCTTTTTTTTTCATCTAGGGTGGTGTCTCCGTAGCTCAGCCACCTGCCAGTAGCATGTCCAACTTGTAATTTTTAGGTCCTGTATTTGAGACCGGGTTAAATCAATATTCTTTCAGATGTTTTATGAAGTAAATGCTATATAATTTATTCATATATCAATTCATAAAACAGTCAGCTGCTTGGAAAGAATGTTGTTCACTTCTGGTGAGGTAGTACCAAGAGTTGTTGCATGGATTGGGGCTGTTAACCCCGGGGGCCTTGTACTATGTACATAGTTAATTTATTCTTATGTCGTAATTTTACTTTCAGAATATCTCAAACCTATTTACAAACAGAAGTTGTTAGATGAACAGGAAATGAGAGAATTCTTGTCCCATAGACGAATTAGGCACGAAGAATTGAAGGATATCCGTAAGTAGACCTTTTTTTCATGCCTCATTCTAAACCTCATAGTCCTGGAACTGACTTCATGCTCATGGTAACAGTTAATATCCAGGTCAGCCATGGCTGGCCTGTTATCTAACCTGTTTGTTACTTAGAGTATCCTTCCTCCACAAAATTAAGGATATATTTAAGGTTTTGGAAAGCAGATGACACAAAAATCTATTTTTAGAAAATTACCGTGTACTCTAAAGGCTCAACCCATACAGGAATGTGTGTCAAATATAATTATGAGATACAGCAGGCAACAACAAAAGGGAAAAATTACTTTTACTTATTAAAATTAGGTAGGAGCCAATATCACAAAAAGATATATTAGTTGGAACTTTTAGGAAAAAATGCAAAATGCGATGTTTCTTTAGTTAACAAATGCCGATGTTATTGCAGTGAACAAAAAAGCACATGTTTCTGTCATTAACAATAGGCAATATTTATGAAGTTAACACAAATGTATGTATCTGTGGTTAACAAAGGCTAATGTTTCTGTTAACAAAGACCAGTGTCTCTGTAGTTATCAAAAGGCAGTTTTTCTGTATTAAAAAACCTAATGTTACCCTATTAAGAAAAGGGCCCATGTTTCTGTAGTTAACAAAAGCCATTTTTATGTTGTTAACAATATTCAATTTTCCTGTTACAGTGTAGTAAACACAATTTAATGTTTCTGTTTACAGACAGCTCTCTAGATTTCTACAAGGAAGTGTTTGGAGTTGACAAGCCATACAACCAAGAGGATGAAGACAAGCTCCAGGCCATGAGACAGAAGGGTATCGAGGAGCGACAGGCCAAAAGAGAAACCTACTATGCATCACTAAAAAAATAGACTTCATAGTGCGAAATTGAGACAGTTTTGGAGTTAGTTTTCATTGTACAAGCAAAAAGACTTTATACGAGTTATTTGAAAAAAAAAACCTGCAAAATGTGGGTTGTGTTGGACTCACTTGCAGTAATGCTACAGATTCAAAAGATTATAAGCAATTGTTTTCGTTTCATTGATTTTACAGTATTCTTGATTTTTTTCAAAATACTTAAAGCCATCGAAAGAAAGGCAAGTTGATTGAAGCGTCCTGTAACTTTAGCATCTCCATCTTTGTAATAGCAAGTGCGACCATCAGACCTTTACTTTACTTTACAACATGTCTAAAGAGATGTGTAGATGATGAATAAAGATATTTTGTAAAAATAGAAAAATACTTATTTAGTCTTTTACCCTGTTCTTCATATATACTCATCTAAATGTAAATACAGGTAAGGAAGGACATTTAGAATGAATAACCGTGGCAAAAGAAGTTAATTCTAATGAAATTATTCTTATAAGTGTTCTCAATAAGAACTGGCCACAGTCAAAAATGACCGCTTCAAATTATGTTTTAGCCGGTTCAAATTCACTGAAATGTTAAGAAACCCAATGGACGCCCCGCCCCCTCCAAGTGACCTGTTCAGATTTTGTTTCGGCATTTTCAACCAATTTTTATTGAGAACACAGAAGTATATTTTCCCTGACTATCTTTATTCTTCCGCATTAAACCCTATATGTGTATTGTTGGATCTCATTAAAACAGTCTTGACAAGATGGTTCAAAAGAGTTCCATCAAAAGAGGATTTGTACCATTGCTTTCAAAGTACAGCCAATCTTGCGACTTCTTTTAGACAGTATAAATGAGTATATGATTACTTATCTAAGGTGCCTTAATCTTTTAGAGACTATCTCACAGATTGTGATCTTAAGCCTTAAAATTGTGATTTAAATATTCCTTGGGACTGAGCAAAATGATTTTATTTTACTACTTCATTCTAAAAGTTGTCCACCTTTTCTTCAAGAAAGTAAAACAAACTTCTATGCACACAATTTGCAGGAAGTCCTGGTTTAGCTGCATATTTTGCTCACCTGGGTTTATAAGTGGCACTTGCCACCAAGAAGCAGCAGGCTATGTAAGACAACCACTCTCAGCTGGGCAAAATCTTGCAATCACATTGAGACATCTAGCGACGGCACAACTTGGTCAATGGAGTAATTATGGATTCATTAGAAAGTTACTCTTTCAAGTTTTGACATGCTCTTCAAGTCGTGGCCCTTGACTTGATTTAAAAATTTCTTGTGACAAAGAGTTTACAAGTTTTGAAATGATCTATTGCTGAATATCCCAATTTAGACCAATCTTTCTCATGATCATCTACCATGACACTGACATAGTATTGGAGCTTTGATACCCTTTGAAGCTGCTTTGCATGCCACTTTAAAGGTGCTTGTTCACAGATGTGAGGAAATTTTAAAGTTGATTTTTTTTTTAAACTTCACAACAGCTGTTCTGTTATATATGGTATGTAAGTACTAGCAATATAAGATCGTTTTAAATTCTTCTAAAGTGTGTATACAGTGAATAAAAATGTATTTTAATCCAAAAGCGTGACATCACAATCGGGATATACATTGTAAAAATTGTACATACTTGGATAAGATGACGCAATGGACTATTTATGCTTTAATAGGCTATTTTTAATTATGTATCAAACAACAATACAAAAACTTGTTTCTATGACATTTTTATTTTGACTTCCAAATTTTCTCTTCTATGAACAAGAACCTTTAAAGTATGAACATGTATCAGATATCTGAGAGAAAAAAAGTTACGTCACAATGATCACTCTATTTCAAGACAGACCTGCTGGTGACTGAGCCATTTAGGCTGGTGTAGCTCCATTCCCAAATATCTCAGGACTTTAAGAATAGCTTTGGATTACTCGAATCTATAGTTGAAAAAGAACTTGTTTAATTCTATCAACAATTTATTGGTAAATCTCAACACCACTGTGAATACAACAGGAATGGATATTTTCTCCTTAGATCTTGCAAATTGTGACTTGTCTTAGAAAGGATAAAAGATACAACTAATCGAAATTGAAGAATTGTTCCTAACCAAGAAAATACATTTTCTCTCATTGGTTTCTATGACAAAGAAAGAAAATACGAAAATTATTTCAAAAGGTATATGAAAATCTAGAGTATATTTGGGCAGCGTTAAATATAAGAATGTTTCAAAATAGAAAAAATCCATGATGTGGTTTGGAAGGTGAAGCAACAAAGAAAGACATTTCAATACTTTCTACACCTTTATTTTTCTGCATAATATTACAAAACAATCTATGGTGACATTGACATTATTCAGTGCATTATATTAGCTTCCTTTTTGGCATCTGTGGCCGAAGAAAAAAGAAACCTATGTTGCGAAAGAAGAAATTACTTGTTAGAAGCAATCTCTCCTTTTGTCCCAGTGCTTTGTTTTCAGTCACACAAGCTAAAAAAAAATTTTCCCAACACAATTGATTTGGTCTGATGTTGTTTGCAATTTGGACCAGCCACAAAAGCATGAATGAATTTTTGGGCAAGACAATTATACTGTTAATATAACAAGACGTTAAGCAAAAGGGAATTAATGATGCATTATAAATATGACTGCAAACTTAACCATTGAGCCATGCAGGACCATACAGATATTAACTTTTAAGACAAGGTGATTGGAATGTAAGTCCTTACACATTATTAGCAACTTTCCCATTTTGTTCTTAACACTGATACGTGGTCTTCCTCACAATCACAATTTTATTTTTAATCTGTCTGGTGTAAAGTAACCGCTCATGAGGACTAGATCATGGATTTCGGCTTTCTCCTCCAGATTATATTGTGTCATTTATACAATATTTACACATAATTTTCTTGGTCTTTTATTATACAGTCTGTAAAGAGAAAAACAAAACATGTTTAATCTGTTCTATACATAAACAAACAAAGAATTCTAAACAAAGACCTTTAAAGGCACATCAAAGGAGAGAAGTACAAATAAATTACCGAAAAAATATATGGAGTTCTTTTATTATGTTCATAAAAGTCATGAGAATTAGTTTAGGAATTCATTGAGACTAGGGATGGGAACGAATAGTGAAATCACTATTCGAATATTTGACTAGAACTATTTGAATATATTCGAATATTTGATTTTAGAATTCGTTTTGATATCCGAATGTCTTGCGGAACCCGACTCGCTCTACAAGGCTAAGTGGTAGGTAGTCTGATACAATCATGTCCGCGATGGTCTGTGTAATGGTTTTGTTGTCAGCCTTCGATTTCTTCAGTGAGTTGACAGACAGGTTCATGGTCGTCTGTTTTACAGTTTCGGACGTCAAAACGGATGGATGCTTGCCATTCAAGTGATTCAGTAGGTTGGATGTTATATTCTTGAATACAAAGTCCTGGTTACACAGGTTACAGGTCGCCTTCGACTTGTCGGCAGTACGAGTAAAGTAATTCCAGACACATGATGGAGACATTGAGATGTTTATCGAATATATGTAGACATTAGAATGAAGATAAGTTTGACAAATTATTCTTAAGAAAAATATACTTTTTAACACATTATTTGATCGGTCTTCGTGCATATGCAATCATGATTACGATTGGTTATTGAAAGAGTAATTGTTTAATTACACAACAAACAAGTTACGGGATTGGTTGACACTGACAATTGTCAATTAGCGTGATTGACTTGTTTTGGATAATAAGGAGCAAGTGCAGATCATTAAGGTGTTAGATTTAGCGGCTTAAAATCGACTATTTTCACACTTAGGAATTAATCGTTTTGCAAACTGTCAAAAGATGTGGTAATTTGTCACAGGTGTTTTACTGTGTGACATACGTTGTAAAAACATCGTAACTGCACCTGGGAGCTAGGCACGTTCTTCGATATTTGGGATAGGTTAAGAGGAAGAAAATGAAAATAAAACAACATTATTTTTGAATAAAATTTATGGTAAACATACAGTAATATGGGTTCATTAAAATCGAATATTCGAATACTATTTTGCTATTCGAATATTCGACCCGCTATTCGAATATTCGAATATTCGTTCCCATCCCTAATTGAGACACTATCAAATAGACTCATTTAAAATAAGTTATTTTGTGCTTGAAATATAGTTGTCTCCAATTCAATCATGTTAATCAACAATCTGTTTGTTTACATATTCAAAATAACGAATTCTGATTGGTCTGTTCAAAAGTGTATGTATCAACTGTCAAGGTCAGAGGTGAAGAATCAGGAAATCTGAATTATAAAACTTGCTAGTCTGGGTTATTTCTGGTTTACTTTCACATTTAAGTTGTGCTAATGGTGTTTTCTGGTTATACTATTTGAATCTGTCCAAAAGTTTACCAAATAATATAGTTTGATATAGCATTAATCTCCTTTAATGGGCCTTTAAACATCTCTACAAAAACAACATAACTTTCTCATGTAATATTTAGAAAATTGAAACATCTCTACATAAACCAACTTATTTTTCTCTCAATTAAGAAGCTTATGTTCTCTTTTACATGGATAAACTTATATTTCTCAACATCGTTAAATAATCAAAAATCTTTTCTACACAAACAAACTTCACTTCTCTATGTAAACAAGCTATAACTTGGGTATATCATATTATTCCATCAATTCCTTTATACAACCTTACTAAGGTATAAGTGGCTGTAATTATCCTGGGGTCAATACCATGTAATATACTAAAGTATATTACAAAATACTGACCCCAGGATAATTACAGCCATACACCCCCACCCCTATGTACCAAAGCACATCAGGTTCTGCAGCTTTTCATTAGCAATGCTACGTTAAAGTCATTGTGAAGGAGGAGAAATTGTTTCTCATGAGCAATTTTCTTCCATTCAACAGTTGTTATAAGGTGTGTTGTTGCAGATCCTTGGTTTGATGGGGAATATACTCTGATCACATTAGTATAATTTCAGACATATGGCAGTGGTCGGCAGTCCTTTTCATGCACTGGTCTTTCCTTGCAGTTACTCGAGGGTTCCATGCAAGATATAGTAAGTGCTTCATGTTTGTGAAGCACTTACCATAGTCTTGCATGGTACCCTCAAACTGCAATATTTTCCTTTCAAGTTGCTGACTGCTTCACCATATGAACATAATTGGTTAATTTCGAAAGACAAATAACCAAGGCATATAACCCATTTACACCGCAAAGTATATTTTCAGAGCTGGGTCTAAAACACAGGAGCTCTGTGTTCCAAGTTGGATACCCTACAAACTGAGCATTCTTACTATCAATGAACAGAGCTCACTCTTGAGCATTATCATACATGTCGCCTGGATCTACCAGTACAAGGATAGGGTTCTGAAGTGTCTTACCAAAGGACACTACCACATAACCAGACATATCTGCAGGACTTGAACCTGTGACTCCAGAGTTCTAAGTCTTTCATCTTAATGAATGAGCCATGCGCGACCCTGGTTTGCTGATACAACCACAGGGGTCTCTATTTATCCTGGGGTCTGTACTATGTTTCTGTATGTATGTTACTATATTCTGTATTACATAGTATGGACCCCAGGATAAATATAGACCCCTGTAGATATAACCGTAAATCTACTGAAAACAACATTCAACACCAAACCTACAAAGAACCAACATTTACTGGGTAGCTTACCTTGTTGTGTTGAGTCCCAATACCTGCCCACTCATACTGCATGACTCGGATCAGACTCGTGTCCAGTTGGGGCCCGATTAAGGGATTGAGTTGAAAGAGGAATGCACATAGCCAGCTGAAAGATACATTTTTTTCTCATTATTATGGGTTTTGCATTTTGTCAACATTATTTCAGGTACAAATGTATGTTGTGATGTCCTGCTTATTATGATAGAGGAAGAACAGCGCCAACATCATTTCGATTTTGTTGTGAAGCTTGGGAAAATGATGGAGAAACAGCCAAAACTTGACAGTCCATAAAGGAAATCCAAATGCATTCATTGCGATTTGAATCCATGCGGAACTTGTGAACCTTCCAACATTTTTATCTAACATTCAAAAGTATACATTAGATACAATTATGTAAATCTATTAAAAAAAAAACATTGGGGATTTTGAGAAACTCCACGGCAGTTTTGATCAATAAAGGTTAAAATAAAAGAAAAGTATCTATTTCCATTCCAAGCAATGCCAAGTTCATAAATAAATATAATGGGCTGGGAAAGACGAATAGAACCATAGGCATTCAATATAAATCATCCATTAGATCAGATCTGATGAAAATCCAAATCTCTACAACCATGATTAAAACCCACTCTGGGAGGGGTGTATGATTTTAAGTTCTGTGACACTGGACCACAAAGGTTCTCTTTGCATGCTTAAAGAATTTAAAATGCAGCATATTCCAATTTTTAGAGTACTTAATTTGTGAAGTAACAGTTAAACCCATAAATACTTACAACAGATAGCAACAAACAGCTGTCATCATGAACATTATCTGCACAATTCTGAAATAGAAATGAATATAGTTAATAGTAAAATTGCTATCTACTCCACTCATTATCCCACTTTCCAACACGGGAATTTTTTACTGATCCAAATTGAAAACAACGTCAAACAAAGACTTAAATGAGAGTAGTGGTCAACATCCAGAACTTATCTAGATAGCAATGGTTTTACTCTTTTTTTCTCACTGACAGTTGTCATCCTCTTCCCTCAACTTCATCCAACTTGACTCATTCATTGCAAAATTCTTTATGCACCAACTTTTCCTGACTGTAAATTCATTTGTGAATGAGGGGTAGTCAGTGCAGAAAGATGGATAGGTGAGAAAGTAGCTTTTGTTCATGTAAGAAAATAGCTTTTTGATTAAACAAGTGACAACAAGTTTTGTTGACTTCATCAAGTAGATGGCCAGGAGTTGTTGGTCAATTCTAGCTTTGAACATATGAATAAGGGAGAGATGGCACTTCTTCCAGATTAAAAACATCACCAAAATGCAGTTTTATATCTATGTACATTGTGCTGATGCATTAATTATGGATGACAAAGAAACCATTTGAGCTAATTATGTTCCTTTTAGAACCTAGCTCAGTATCAGAAAGAAGAAACCATATCTGACCAGATCATCCAGGCCAGGTGAGCAAAGGAACGATATCCTTGAATCTGATAAAGTTGGTTCCATTTACATATTGTTGTTACGTAGCAGCCTCACTCTCTACAGCATAGCAACAATCAATCAGGATAAGATGTAACCTCTGCGTTACTGAGCCGACTCTTTAGCTCAGTGGTTGCAGAGCCTCCCCTGGAATATTTTTTCTTGTCGCAACCACTTTCGCAAATTGGATATTTTTGGAGCCAAATTTGAAAAGGTGGAGCCAAAATAGGAGCCAATTTTAAGTGGTCAATAATAAGCCGTACTTCAGTGAAAACTTCTTTTTATTCTTAAATCTAGTGCAGCTCATTACTGTTTTATGAGTACTTAGAAATTGCCAGACAAAAACAACTAATCACATCATTTTTTACATTTTATTTTACATACACTTTTTTATTACAGTACATAGCATCATTTTTTACATATCAATGCTTTGTCACATTCTCCTTCTTTAAAATATTGCAACCATTTGAAAAGCTGTTTGATTTTTGTGCCTTTTGGCAAATCTCACAAAACATTGATTTTAACTTCGGATCATATCTTAACCAACTGTTCCCTATTTTCCATGAGTCTTTAAATGCTCGAGTTTTGGCAATTTTAGAAGGAGGCAAAGGGAAGTCAGAGTCTAAAGGACGTTTCGAAGCCATGTTTGCAATTGACAATGATTCCCGAAATCAGCAAGGTTATATAGCGGATGCATCTTGGATGCAATTAAATAGTCGCAGTGTTTGAAGTGTATGCTTGATTGTAATTAATGAGCAACATATCCAAAAATATGTACGTAATTACTTACCACCGTCTTTAATTTTCAACACCCGACACTGTTTGATAATTGCAAATTCAATTTCCTATTGTCTCTGATCATGCGTTCACGCCAATCTGTCTTAATTACACACTGATTTAAGCAAAGGGTGTAAAGGCAAACACACGTGGCGTAGAAATAATTATTGCCGCTGATTCATTTCTTGTTTTTATGACGGGATTAAACTTTAATCCGATTATTGACAGTCAATTGTGTACGAACTGGATTGGGTGCAAACTGCGATACATACGGGTCTTTACGAGCTGGTTCCCGTGTTATACAGGTAGAAATTCTCTGATAAGAGCGGTGACTTGTTATTATTTCGGGGGTCGCTTAGGCCTTCGACAATTGGAAAATATGGTTTGTCGCAAACACTTTCGCAAAACTGTTTTTTTTTTCTTAAATCAGCGAAATTTTTCGCAATTTGCGAAATTGGCGATCGACAGCGGAGGCCCTGTGGTTGTCTTGGACTGTCACCCGGGAGAACTGGGAATTTTTCTAGCTATGCTTCATTGCAGACATTGTTCGTAAGAATGTTCATGGGTTAAACATTAGTGATATATGAGTGACTTGGAAAATATGTTAACATTGTCAGTTTCGCAATTCCGAAGATACCTTGGCAAACATATTGATGTCATCTGCAAAGATGCTACCACAGAACTGTAGATAGCTGCTAGGTCATTTATTAAGATGCAGAATTACTGGTTCCTGGAATCCTGCTTGAAACAACATCTATATTTGACGTACTTTCATATTAACTGATATTCTATGAAAATATGGCAAACCCTGTTTAAACACCCTGGCATATCAGTGATATATAAACCAAAGATTGAAGGACCAAGAACTAGACCCTAAAATATACGAACAAGTTAATCGACTAGAGAAAAGTCACACTAAATCTTACCCTTTATTTGGTGATTTTCCCATGAAGAACTGAACTAAGACGGGGCATAGCACCCCGATGAATGCCCAAAAGCATGACACAACAGCGAACGCAGTGTCTGATCGACTCATCTTTATCGTTATTTTCTGTCTGACAGAAACAGGAAATACTATTTTATCATGTGATCTTGAATATTTCATTAGACGCTTTACGTTATTAAATCAATGAGCGGTCAGTTGACATAGACTTCCGTAAATACGATTGAACTCGGCTCGACATAACATTTGTACTAGAAAACGGTAACCAGTATTGTTTGTGTCACATGATCAAAATATGGTCGCCGTCAGTTTGGGAAAACTCAGTACCAAAAATGTTGTCTTTTAAAAGTGGATGTCTTCGCTCTATGCTGAATGTCACAAGAAGATACTCCGTTGGCATCAATAAAACATCATTAAAAAGCGAATACGATGCAATAGTAGTCGGATCAGGTGCATGAAACGTTAAATTTCATTTGTCGATATCGCAAAGCATGACATTCAATACGGTCAAAGTGCACATTATTCTTTTGTGTAGCTTATTATCCAAACTCTCTAAAGTAAAGATGCCACAATGAAAAAGTGTCTCACTAATAAGTAAATCTCAAAAAGTATTGTTTCTCATCAATTTGTCATTTTGTTGATTATAAAGGAAGCAATCACTCAGTACACTTTTGACTGGGAGGCGCTTTAGAAGCAAGATTCAACACCATGTTAAACTGCTTGCAGCTGTAAATGCCCAATTGCCTAGTGGTTAGGGTACATAATTGACAATCACATGGCCCCTCAAATTCCTGTGAAGGAGTTTGGAATTTCACGAGAGGCGATCTCCGAACAAAATCTATCGTTAGTAGTGCCTAGCTTGTCCAAAAGCCTTAAATGGACAAGTGAATTTTGATGTGTAGCCATTATATGGATAAATGTAGTTTGGCATTTACGGACAAGTAAATAAAACTCAGATCTGGCCACTCCTAAATGACTGCAGCTGGTTCTACCTGGCTTGATTAGGTCTTTTTTGCAATTGAGTTTAAGACCTTCCTCCAACATTAAAAGTCAGGCATCGCCATTAAATATGTATAGTGTGTATTGAAATAGTACGGATATACTGTTGGCAGTTATCACAGATTATCTCCCTTCTCTCCCCGTCTGCCATTTGTATGGAGTTTCAACGCTAATGTTGTTCGAGCAATAAATAAGCTCTATGTCTCGTCAAAGTTGTTCCTGGTTTACTGGCGCATAGCAACATAATCGTAATATCTTTAATGTAATCTAAACCCAATAAATAAAGAAATGAACAACATGCAATCTTTCTTATTGACAGGAAAATGTAGAAGTCAGGAAAATGTATTTTCTGTTTGAAATTGTAATCACATTAAGAGGATGATTTCAGGTTAATTTGATAGAAGTATCTTTCAATGTGATTCAAGCAGAATCTACTGTTTATTGAAATTTTTCGTTTGGAATGAGTCTCTATGTATATAACTATAAGGCTTTTAAATTATATTTAGACTTATGAAAATGAAAGTTTCATTGTTATTCATAGCCTTATTTATTTATGTTTTTAATTGATTTTGCTGTTAATGATTGACAGGTCATAATGGTTTAGTGTCTGTATGTATATCATTTCTTTTGAACCCAGCACAGATATATATAGAAATAACACTTTGTCTCACTCAATTTTATGTTGCATTTCCTGCATGTAAACATTGCAATGATTTTACTAATCAGATTCACAAGAAACTTTGAATTGTTATGCTTGATGTTCATTTTATTTGTAAAGATAATTAAAAAAATATTGTGTATTTGTAGTATTCATCAAAACAAAAAATGTAAGGGATGTCTTTTTGTATTGGTTTATCAAAAGGGCATAATTTACTCCCTTGTCTTCTATGGCTTTTTTGTCACAAAGGTTTAGTCTATTGATGATCATGCATAAAGAAGTGTCTACATTTGAATTGGGAAAGGAGTCTTATCAAGTGTTTGATTAAAGTCTAAAATATCATTTGTATCTCATTTTAGTCTATTTATGTCTATAATATACTTATTTTTTTAAACTTGTTTGGTTGATAGAATGTAAATGCATTGAACTATTTAAAGCTGAGAACATTTGTGATGGCTAAATTTTCCTTTTCAGAATATGATTTGGTACATTATCTTTAAATGAAAATACAGAAGGGTTCTTTTAGGCCCTGGCAGAATAAGGATTGAGGGGATAAAATTCCATTTTTCCTGATATTTGAGAGAGATGGTTATGATAAAAGGAGAAATTGCCTCTAAAATAGATTTCATCTCTTGTCACACCAGTTATTCATTTTAACCAGTGCTGCACTAGTAATGTGCATCAGAATTCAATCCCACAAACTTTTATTGATCAAGTTTTTCATCAAAGCACTGAAATGCTGTAGAGCTCTTTTCCTATCAAAATAGCAGTTGATAAAAACAAGAAATAAAATAGACTAAATATGATTGGTAACTGTAGACTGTTCTTTATGTGAGAGAAATAAAAGAAATGTTTGTGTTCTGCTCTGTTAAACAATGATGAAAGAATATGTCCTCCTTTCCTCAAAGATTTGAACCTTAGCATCTGTGTAACTAAAATGTCTTTCCCAATTTACTTAGCCTCATTCTTTTTAGAAACCAAAGTTCATTCCACCCTGAAATGCTCAAATGGACTTGTCTGTTAGACTACTGATTCTGATTCATAAGCAGCAAGACATTTATTAGAACAAAATGTAGACCCCTTCTTAGCAGCAATCCCCTTTAAATTTCACTCTGATTTTGATGGGTTAGCGCAAATGTCTCACAAATGTGAAGGATTTAGCATAAAGTTGTATGATGCAATGTCTCCTTTTGTCACAATGGCTCTTAAAACATTTTGTTTGTATTCTTAGTTATCCTGATTTATCTTCAGAGTGATAAAGTTACAAATTTGATTTCATCATGCATTAATAGGTCTACATGTAGAGCACAGGTGCTTGAAACAATCTTCAATAATATCCCAATATCTGCTTTATATACTAGTATATAAAGCATATATTAGGATATTATCGAAGATTGTTTCAAGCACCTGTGATGTAGAGGGTTCAATGCGAGGCTATAGTAAGTGCTTAATGGTTTTGAGGGACTGACTATAGTCTTGCAATTAACTGTTGATGTGAAGGTTTAATAGTAAAACTAGAGATTGTCCTTCTCTAAAGTGATTGGCTTGCCTTAGTTCTTAAATCCATCCCAAGGGTCCTGTACGGCCCAGTGGTTAAGTTGGCGGACTTAGGACTCAGGATTCCGGGTTCAAGTCCCATGGACACCTCTGGTTTGGAGAGGAGTGACCTTTGGCAAGTCACTTCAGGGCCCTTGCCTAGTACCGGTGGATCTAGGAAAGCCATTACATAACTAAAAATTGTTGATTCGCCATTATACACCTTATAAACATCCTTCACGATCTTGAAGCACTGACTTTTGTCCTGCACTTATCCTTTAATGTACTTTTTTTTTATGTTATTTCACTTTTGTTGCCTTTCTCAGTTTTTTTGTGTGTTTTGATTACAAACAATTTTCTTCATAAGAATTTTCGAGATCCTGTTTTGCATGTGCTGTTATGCTGTTCTAGTTTTGCATCCTTTCTTTATTATTAACACTTTCTTATACAGCATCCTTTGAATTATTAAATTCATTCATTTATTTCCTCTATTTTTTTTCTTTATATATATTCATATTATTACACCTCTTTTTATTGATAATCTAAAAATAAATACTTGTAGTTTGACCATATGTGATAGTTGTGTTTGTCTTCATAGAGGATTATGGAAATTATGGATATATCCAACAGCCAGTGTCTTGTTAAGATATTTAAAATGAGCAAATTTGGTTTCATCTAATAGATCATTCAATGCTGTGTTTAATGACCTATAATATGTTTCCTTATTTAGACACCTGATTGAATGTGAGAAAGAACAGTGGCAGTTTTACGATTCAAACTCAGTCCAAATAATTTTTTTTGACTTACGGGTGTAAATGTGTGCATCTATTTGACATTATATTTAATTTTTTCCTCCAAAATACCTTGCTAAGACTTGCATACTGCTCAAGTCTTTAGAAATCATTGTAACAAAAGAATTAATTACTCATAAACAGCAATTTATCCTTTTGTCATAATGGTCTGTTCCAAATACAGAGATAAAAATTCTGTTTTTTGTATGCCTGCCAACGCATTTAATTTGGACCAACTATGTTATCAAATATGAGGGAGGTGAAAAATGAATAACAAAACATAGAACATTCAGAGGTGTAGTGTCTACGTGTTCTGAAGAGACAAAACACGTAATTATCTAGGTGTTGTATCTGTCAATATATTCTGTTGCTCACATCTTGTCCTTTCATAACATCATTACTATTTGAAATGGAATCTGTTATCTTTGTAATATGCAAATGACTTTGTATAACATTGCAAATAAGACTAGTGTATTGTATTGTTGCAAGCATCGAATATCCATAGGAATGTTGTCTGAGTGTTGAGAAAGACAATAATTATCTAAATCTTGTATCTATATTTTGTTGCAGGCATCCTACCTTCAGAAAAATGGTTTCAATGTGTGTGTGCTAGAGAGGAGACATGTCATCGGTGGGGCTGCTGTCACAGAGGAAATCATTCCGGGTGAATGTTTGAAATATTTAACCCTTATCGTGCTGGAATCGACCTTATTCTTATGCAAACAGGTAAGATCCAGTCCAGCCGCCTAGTGAATTGGCGACTGGCCTGTGATCTAACCTGTGTCTGTTCTGAGTATCTTTCCTCAACAAAATCAATCAGATATTTAAGGTTTTGGAAAGTAGACGAC
This sequence comes from Cerastoderma edule, assembly GCA_947846245.1. Taxonomy (NCBI): domain Eukaryota; kingdom Metazoa; phylum Mollusca; class Bivalvia; order Cardiida; family Cardiidae; genus Cerastoderma; species Cerastoderma edule. The sequence continues at coordinate 34,060,690 of OX401415.1, forward strand.
ACAAATATCTATTTTTAGAAAATTACCCAGCATTCTTAGGGTTAAATGTTAAAACCTATAAGAATTAATTTAATGGTAATGGTTGGAAATCATTTTAGATGTAGCATTGCGCAACATTTTGTGCGTATCTTGGTGAATGATTTGAAAGTCATTGGAAGGAAACTAGGCAATTGAATCAGCCTTATTAAAGATAGTACATGGGTAATGGCTGTGCAACATTTTACATATAACTTTGCACAGTATTTGCATGTATCAAGGCGAATTTCTTAAGTAATGCAACAAAGCATCATGGTTATCCCTTTACATAAAATTCACAGGTTATGGTTGGAAGTGTACTTTGGCAAGACAATGGTGATTTCTGTTACTAATTTAAACCAAATACATTTACATGTTCTTGATAATTATTGTTCTTTGTATTTGCTTCAGGATTCAAGTTTTCTAGGGCATCTTATGTGTTGAGCCTTCTACGACCACAAGTGTACAAAGATCTGGAATTAAAGGTAAGAGAATAAATGGTTAATCCAAAGCACAGTCCTGTAGCTCTTTTCAGGAAAAACAGCATAGTTTGCTTGGTAACTTCTTCAACAACTTAATGTACAATTTTGTCCATGGTTGGACATATCATGCTAGCAAACTAGCAAATTTCACTTTTTGTCTTACATAATTATATTGTTTCTTAAGTCACCTGCTTTTGTCCATACTTTATGTATATGTGTCAAATAGTATACATGAAAAAAAAAATGAAAAAAAAAAATTTGAGAATTCTCTGGTTTCTTCATTTCTACAGAAATATGGTCTGAAAGTTTATCTGAGGGACCCCAATGCCTACACACCTCTGCTAGAACCTACCACAATCAAAGGACAGAGAGTATCTTCTCTTACTCTAGGGAGGGATCCACAGAAAAACCATGAACAAATTTCACAGTTCTCATCAAAGGATGCTGAGGTACATTTATCAAATCTATAAGTATTACACAAAAAGTTTTGTTAACATGAGTCCTTTACTGGTTGATTTGGATTTTTCATGAGGGTTAAGTCTCTTGGCTGACCCAAAGGACTGCAAATGGTTTATCCCTGCTTCATTGCTTCATAAACTTGGGGTCTTCCTCCATTCTTTATGCCCAAGGCATTGTAGTAAAGTTTCAGTACACTTTTTAGTCATATTGTTTCGTCACATTCAGAAACTTCACAAAATGTTCACAATTGTAAAGCACTTCCTTACTATAGTCTTGCATTGAACCATCAAAAGGGGTTACGTTAGTTTTTTTTTTTCATTTTTGTCTTAATTTTGTGCTCAACAGTTACATACCTGTTCCATTTAATTAATTCATAACTGGTTCAAATTGAAAAAAGTATCAACAGATGGCAACAAAGGACATAGATTGGGGGTTCAATGCAAGACTATTGTAAGTCCTTCACATTTGTCTTTGGTCATGCATTGAACCCGCAAAATGATTACCATTCTTCTTCTTTTGGTTCGCTCAAAATGATTTCCATTTATTTTGAATGTTTGATCGAAACCATTGAAAGAAAGACAGGGGGCAACAAAGAGCATATATAGGGAGTTCAACACAAGACTTAAGTAACTGTTTCACGTTTTGCATTAAAGTCTCTAAATAATTACCATTCTTCTTCTTTTCATTCACTTTGCAACAAAACAGGTGAGCATAAATAGGGGATTCAATACAAGAGTATAGAAAGTGCTTCACATTTGAGAACCACTTTCTATGGTCTTGAATTGAACCCTCAAAGCCTCCGTGGCCTAGTGGTTAGAGTACAGAATTTGAAATCACATGGCCCCTCTCCGCGTGGGTTCAGATCCTGAGAGGGATATGGATTATCATGAGTGGCAGTCTCGCGACTGACTTACGGAATGCCGATGGTTCTACCCGCCTTGACCAGCCCTGATGGGCAGTTGAGTAAGGGGTCTTCCTCCATCATTACGAGTCAGGCATCGCTACATAACTGAAATGATGTTAATGTGATGTTAAACCCATATAAAAAAAAAGAAAAGAAAAATGAACCCTCAAAATAATAACCATCTCTTTGTGATATTTGAGTGAAACCATTGCGACCAAAACAGAGATTGCTGGTTACCTATGATATGAAGGAATGGATTAGCAAGTCTCTAATTTATGATTTCAGAAATTCCCCCAGTTTGAGGCAATATTAGATAAGATAGTCACATCTCTGGACCCTCTCCTCGACAATCAACCGGTTCATCTTCCAAACAGCTGGGCTACCTTATCACTTAAAGAAAAGATGAAAGCCATTCCTATGTACTGGAATATTGGAAAAGCATGTAATATTACACATCTTATTCAGTTTCGACTTTTGATGTCTTCTTCTTCGTCCTATTAATGTACAGGACTCATTTTTTAGTATAAATGTACATGTTCCCTGGTTTCCTACAAGTACTAGGTTAGGAAATGTGTCTTGCCCAAGGACACTCCACTGTGAAATAATTGGCCGCATTCAGGGATCGAACCCGGGGTGACCTGTCTCCTGTCCCCAACGCAAACCACTTCACCACCGCAGAACCGTGTGTCATTGTAAAATAACATTGAGAATGGGTGTAATATAACACGTCTACATTTTTTATTCAGTTTTTAACTTATTGATGTACATGTAATTGGAATATAACATTGGGGAAGTGTGCGAAATAACACATCATATACAATTTATTATTTGTTATGTTTGGTTTAAACTTATTTATTTTATAATGATTGTGAAAAAAGTTCTTACAACTTAGACAGATCACTCTTGATTCTGCTTCCTGGATACACAATCAGTACTCATGCTGAATATGGATTAAGGAAAGGTTGCAAGGTAGATCCAGGTACTCTAAATTGCCATTGAAGAAAAGCATTTGGAATGCATGTAAGATAACCCGTCTTATTAAGTTTAAACTTATTTGTCTATAAAAGTAGGAGAGTCATTATGCTGGTTCGTATACCAAGTGCCATAACTACATGTATATTGAAAATTATACCCTTTTTCCTACAAAAAAAAACCAATTTATGTTAAATGATTCTTTGGTTTTGATACTTGATATTTTTTCTTAATTCTTGCTTTACTTGTTTATACCCCCCCCCCCCTTTTTCCTACAAAAAAAACCCCAATTTATGTTAAATGATTCTTTGCTTTTGATACTTGATATTTTTCTTAATTCTTGCTGTACTTGTATATACACCCCCTTCCCCCCTTTAGAACATTTCCAATATTTTCATCAATTTCTCCTTTTAAGCCAAATATCTCTTTATGCCACTGTGCATTCATAACTTATGTTAGTTAAAGACATTTTATATTCAGGTAAAATCATCTCAGAACTATTTCTTTACAGTTAGTAAGTTGAGTGACGAGATACCTGATTTTATAGATCTGATGACAGCCCCAGCCTCTCAGGTATATGCTTTGTCATTTTACCATCATGACTTAGGTTTAGGGTTTTTTTTGTGATCCGTTTGATGATCCATTTGCATGTCAAAATTGTTTTGGACCTCAATTCTTTTTACCCATTACCAAACAATAACAACATTTTACCACATTATTGCAAATGACTCTGGAAAACATTGAGGGAAAGGAAGAAATTGCTCATAACAAGCAATTTCTCCTTTTCCACAATTTTTTCTACCTTATCAGAAGATTATCTTCCAATTTCATTACAATTTAAAAAAGTCTTCTGCAAACTCTTTGAATTTGGGACACTCAATAATTTGGCATTTGGTAAAGGGTTAAAGCCTATTTCAAATAATTCCACAATATGTAAACATGAGACAGCATTCGGAACACCTCGGCCATTTCTTAAAATAACCTCGGAGGTAATGGGGAGCCATCTTTGAAAGTAGGTCAGCAACGAAGGGCATGTCCGTTTGCAATCGTATCTACTCGGAAATCCCCGGTACAAGCCGGGGATTGCCGAAAAGAACCGATTGACAAAATATGAATCAAAGATGTGTTGATATGATCATATTTAATGAAAAGGGTAAAAAAAACATTCAATTGTGATATTTAACCAGTTTGTGTGTATTCAAAAACATATTTAGTGCCTGTGTGCATTTTGCGTTATCCGCCGGAAAGAAAGGCTAATTACCCCAGGAATTCTGGTGTATTCATGTACTGCTTACGAGGTATATCTACCGACTTGTTACGGGGATTGCCGAGTAGATACGATTGCATGAGACAGGTCATTATAAAAAGCAAGAGTAGCCAACAAATAATAACAGTCTAAAATTGAAATGGGATAAACGGTTCCCCAGACTACAATTATAAAGCTATTTTTTGAAGCTTTGAGAAGAATCCATTGAGGCAAAAGGAATTGTATGATTAAACAAAATTCTATTAAATAGTGTTGGTCATTGAACCTAAAGCCAATACCAAATTTTTGAAGGAAAAGGACAGTGAAGATTTTGATCCTTGATTTGCTGCAATGAGATTGAAAATGTTTGAAAAAGCCATTTAACACTTTAGCATGCGCTATTTTTTGACATTTCAAAATGTGATGAAATTGGAAAGTTATGTTCTAATAGAGTAGAAAACATTGTGGGAAAAGGAGAAATTGTTCATTATGAGCAATTTCTCCTTTTCCCACACTGTTTTAAAGAGACATCTGCAACAAACTGGCCAAATGACGATATTGTTTTGTCATTGGTTAAACTTAAACAATTTAAAACAATTCATTTTAGATTTTGGATAAGTGGTTTGAATCTGAACCCCTCAAGGCCACTCTCGCCACTGATGCTGTTATAGGAGCGATGATTAGCCCTGATACGCCTGGAAGTGGGTGAGTCGACATAACAAGGCTTCAGTTCCTTTAACCCTTTAAAGCCATACTTACGCTCATTTACACGAAAATTGTGAAAGTTCTAGAATACAATAATAAAGAATTAACTTAAATGTACAGTGGACCCGCGATAATCCGAACGTCGTTTATCCGGAATATTCACCATCCGAACAGAATTTTGAGGGAACGGATCTTACCTTCATCAATTTAACTGTTTAATGCGGAAAATCCGCGTTCCGGAACCGGACAAAAATATTCGGGAACCAACAGTCACTTTTCATAGTATATGCGTATGGCTAGTCCGGAAACCAGTAAAATCGTTTATTTTGCGGTAACAGTTGCGAATGAAGGGATCGGTCTTCTGTTGTAAACGGCATTCGCACGTTTTGCAAACTGTCACGTATGCTTGACCATAACATGTCACCTAGTGTAGTGTACTGGAAGGTGTTGATTGTTTGTTAATCGGTCATTCTGTCAGTTGATTGGTCTTACATTATTGTAATTACGGTCGCATGTCGATAGTTGAGTTTGTAAAAGGTGTTGATTGGCTGATTGGCTGCTTAGACAGCGATCGGGAGACAATGTCTGGCAATCATTTTCAATTATTACTCAATCGATATGCTCCTTTTCCCTATAAATAAACTCTCGACAATCCCTACCTATCTCATTTCTCGATATTGAAATAAGGAGATACAACTTGAAGATGTCTACACCCACAGCCAAACGAAGACAGTTCTTTTCAGAGCTATCTTAAGGAATTTTAACTTCTCAAAAGACATTGCTTCAAATTGTCATTTTTTTTAAAAATCTATTTTGACCAAATAAACACTTCCTTAACACACTTTATATTTCCCTTCAAAAAAAATAATAATTGTGTATTTCTTACTTCAAAGTAATGATCATGATACATCGACACCGTGTAAAGGTAAACATTTCGCTGTAACTCACATATTCCTTATTCCGGAAAATTCGTTAATACGAACATTTCTCCTGGGAACGAAAGTGTTCGGATAAACGAGGGTCCACTGTACTTTAAATTTCCTTTAACAGAGTAACTAAGTCTGTAACAGGTTCACATGGTACTTAAAGAGTGAATGCTATAAGGTTTGTTTATAACAAGGGATAACACAAGGTCAGCCAAGAAATGTATGGAACCAATAAAACCAAAGAAATTCTCCATTTTGAATGTTTCCGTTGTTAATATTACATAAATGATGATATCTTTATGTGTTTTACTAGATTTTCTTACCAGGTGATCGCTCCTATTAATCTGAGCGTTGTTGCTATCTTAGATGTTACTCGAATGTAAACAAAGAAGTTGAATTGGTAGGCACCAAATTTATGACAATTTTAAATCATAAATTTTATCACAACACAATCCCAATTTTTAACCATATCACAATTTCATATATTGTATCACATTTCATTTGTGCATAACAATTCAAATCAATATCACAATTATAAATAGTTGAACTAAAGGTGAGTCTTTGCGTATGTCGCAAAGGGTATGGGGGCTGTTTCACAAGTTATGGCCAAGTTCTGCAAACTAGTCATTTTAGAAAATTACTTTTGCTAACAAATCTTTTCAGAAATGTATTCTTGATTGAATTCAAACTAGTTCCCCATCCCATACCTTTGATTCTTTGAATTGTTAATAAGCATTGTATTTTGTCTTGGACATGTGGTACTCCATCATCTTATGTGAAGGATAGAGGGCCTTAAAGAGTTCTGGAGCTATGAGGAAGGGGCTCACTTGTCTTCTCAGAAATTTATGCTTTATCAAATTTGACTTTTTTTTCCATCCTCCATCTTTGTTCATTTAAATTGTTAATGAGCATTGTTTTATTTCTCAGATATGTGTTACTTCATCATCTTATGGGAGGGATAGAGGCATGTTATGGGTATATGCACAGGTGCTTGAAACAATCTTCGATAATATATATGCTCTATATGCTATATATAGAGCATATATAGGGATATTATCGAAGATTGTTTCAAGCACCTGTGGGTATATGAGGAAGGTCTTTTCATAAATTTATGCATTATTGAATTCACACTATTTAGCTTTCAAATTTTCGACAAGCGTTGATTTTGATCTCATTTTCTTTCTCAGGTACGTTTTACTCCATCATGTAATGGGAGAGATAGAGGGCGTGAAAGGAGCCTGGGGCTATGTTGAAGGGGGAATGGGTGCCGTCTCACAAGCAATCGCCAATTGCGCAATGGACCATGGTGCTTCAGTATTCACAGATAAGGTATGGTGATTTTGTAGCTCCTTGTTAAGGTAAAGAGTTACAGTAGGCTGGTGGTTCTTTTATTCCATATTGTAAAAAACTGTATAGCTTTCTGTTTTTTATGAGGTTAAAGTTTTTAAAACCTTTGATTGGCTATGCAATATCTTGGAAAAATTACATAATTTCAGTGTCTTTGATATTGAGAAAGCAATTGTCTATTGAAATCTTTCTTTGGATCTGTATATTATATTTTTCATTTTACAATTCACATCAAGATATATATGAAAAAAAAAGACTTACAGGTTTTCATCACTTTCAATGTTTTAACAATTTGAAAATAATTATAAATGTTTTCAATTAGGAAGATATTTTACCAATGGCACTACAAGGATTATTGCATAGCCATGTATTTCTTTCCCCATCAACCAATAGTAATCTACCATTTCAAAATAATTCTAGACAAGAGTGTATCTTGCGTCAGATGATACATGGAACCATATATATATGACTGTCAAAACCGCCACAGAAGCTGGATTGGTCTTTCTCTGATGGTGCAAAAGCAGCCTGGGAAACCTTTTTATTTCTTTTTTTTTACTATTGACAAAATAATCTTGTCCACTATTCTTCCAACTTTCCTATCATTTCACTTTGTCTTGGATCATTTTCTTAAATGCACTGTTGTGTAATTGTCAAATATGACAGAACAACGTATCAACGTAGAAGTGGTTAGAGTACAAAACATGAAAGCAGATGCCCCCTCTATGCGAGGGTGAAAGTCCTGTGAGAGTATTTTGAATGAAATTTGGTGTCACGGTAGACTTACAGAATGCCAGAGGTTCAACTTTGACCCATTACCAAACAATATCGACATTTAACCAACGTATTGACATTGGAAAACACTGTGGGCAAAGGAGAAATTGCTCGTAATGAGTTATCTACTCTATCAGAATATTTCTTTCCAATTTCATTTTACATCTGCAAACTATTGCAATTTGGGACTGTCGAAATTTGGCGTTTGGTAAAGGGTTAATATGAGGCAATGTTGCATAACTGAAATAGTATTTATGCATATCTGAATAAAAACACTGTAAACTCAGATTATTCCATTTGCAGTGAATTTTTGTTTCTGGATGTTTAATTGTTGTTTGTGATTTGTGTTACAGCCTGTGAAACAAGTCATTATGGACAAAGGGAAGGCAGTTGGTGTGGAGCTTAAAGATGGGACTGAGATCAGATCCAAAGTTGTCCTGTCCAATGCCACACCAAAAATCACTTTTCTAGATCTTCTTCCCGCAGTAAGTCAAGCATAAGACAACTCCAATTAACTCTTTCTGCCTAATGACTCACTTAACTGTAACTGCTGCAGAAGATGAATATTTCATTATGAGCAACTTTATGTTTTGTTACAGTAGTTTCTAGATTTTAATGCATATTGTAAATTTTGAATGCTCTTGCTTTCAATTTAGAACAATAAATTTCAAATATAGGGGAAAACTCTTGTGTTGCCCAATGGCTAAGGTGGTGGTCTTTGTAACTCTGGGGTTCCAGGTTCAAGCCTCATCGGTACCCCTGGTTTCATTGGAGTGTCGGTATGCATGATACCTCAGAATCTTAGCCGAATCCTTTTGGAACCAGAAAAGTTGTAACATAACTGATAAATGGTTGACACAGCATGAAACCATTTTCAAATGAATAAATATAGAGAAATGGGTTAAAGTTGAGTTTATTTTCCGTTGAAACAGCATGAAACCATTTTCAAATGAATAAATATAGAGAAATGGGTTAAAGATGAGTTTATTTTCCGTTGACACAGCATGAAACCATTTTCAAATAAATGAATATAGAGAAATGGGTAAAAGGTGAGTTTATTTTCCGATTCCGATAATTGGTCCTATTATATTGACTCATCAGCAGCCCAAGTGTCAGACATGGTATCGCTGTCAAGAGGTTAACATAAGAAATGTCTATCTCTTTTTCTACTTTGTTCATTTCTTCAAACAAATATTGTAGGCTCTCATTCAATGTTAACTTCTAATGCAGATTTACTAAGAAGTTGTTGAAATACTTCATGCAAATGGAAAAATTTGTAACACATTGATGTGCTGCTTATACAGGTGAGTGGGTTGCCAGTGGTAACCTGTAGCAGTCACATTACGTTTTTCATAAGAATTCGCGTGTGTATGATGCCAATATGCCGGCACAGCTAGGTCCGCAAGAGAGTTCCATTTAACCTGTAGAGTTGGACAGACATTGATTTGCCACCAGTGTAGCGAAGTATTTAATACAATATAGAATACCACTATACAATCAAACTTGTGTTAAGAGGCCAGCCTATGGAACAGAGTAAATTGGCTGTTTAAGACAGGTTGGCTGCTTAACACAAATTGATGTACACTATCAATCTAACAATGGGACTTTCTGTAGTGGTTGTTTAAGGCAGGTTGGCTGCTTAAAAGGGTGGCTGCTTAACGCAAGTTAGACTGTACAATCGTTCTTATAACTTGGCCAACATGATGTGAAGTGCTACAAATTTTGCTTTACCTTATAGTTCAAAACTCTGGATAATGTGCTAGAAATAACATTTTTCTCTCTTTTCTCATTTAAAATTCCATCTCATCTACATGCAAACAATATTGCTGTACCTCCACATTTGAAACTCTGACTGTTGTGCTGAAATAACATTTTCTTTATGGAAATACCATTTCTGAGATCATGGATTGGCTAAAGACACACTTGCAGAAGAAAATTCCAGATACCACTGTTTAGATTTTATTTTATTTTATCATTATTATTATTATGAATGATCACCCTAACCAATAGATTCTAAGGAAGAGAATGGTTTTAGGGAAGGAGAATGAATTTATGAAGTTTTATATTCATTGCAGGGCGTGTTACCTGCAGAAATGGAGATAGATTTGAAGTCTATGAATTATGAATCCCCTGTTACAAAGATAAATGGTATGTTGGGCTATTCTTAAAAAAAGCAAAACACACCTTATTTTTAATTGCAAGATTTCAAATTTTCTGTCAAAGCTTTTTTATGTCACATGACATTACCTCATTTTGAAATGGCACGTTATTTTAATTGCGGTGAACAAGGTTCCCAATTTTCTCTCTGACCCAAATGCTGAAACTATTTATGACACATTATTTAACCTCATTTTGAAATGGCATGTAATTTTAGTTGCAGTCAACAAGATTCACAATTTTCTCTCTGACCCAATCCCTAAAACTATTTAACCCTTTACCAAAGGCCAAATTTATGACTGTCCAAAATTAAAAAGGGTTTGCAGACAACATTTCAAAATGTGCTGAAATTGAAAAATAATCTACTGATAAGGCAGCAAACATTGTGGAAAAAGGCAAAATTGCTTGTTTAGAGCAATTTCTCCTTTTCCCACAATGTTTTCCAGAGTCGTCTGCAACTAACTGTTCAAACGTTGTTATTGTTTGGTATTGGGTTAAGTCACATTACATGACTTCATTGTTAAATGGCACATAATTATCTCTAAGAGCAATTTCTCCTTTTCCCACAATGTTTTCCAGAGTTGTCTGCAACAAACTGTTCAAATGTTGTTATTGTTTGGTATTAGGTTAAGTCACAATACATGACTTGGCAACAAAATGGTACATTATCTTAGTTGCTGTGCACAAGATTCCCAATTTTCTGGTGGACCAAATGCTAATACTATTTGTGTCACATTATTTGACCTCATTTTGAAATGGCATAATATTTCTAGTTGCTGTGAACAAGATTCCCAATTTTCTGGCGGACCCGAATACCGGAGCCTCGGGTGTGATGCCACATCATCAGTGTACTATCCACATGAACAGCGAGCGTACAGAGCACATTACTCAGTCTTATATAGAGGCCAAACAGGGGATGTACTCTACCAGGTATGTGGTTATTGATTGTTGTATAGTTTAATTTGTATTTACCTATTTCTCATAATGTGAACTATTAAATTGTAAAGAAAGAGGAATGTTAATTTCAATTGTTTAAGCAAGGAATGCACTCACTAGGCATGTGGTCATTGAACATTGTATAGTTAAACTTGTTTTTACCCATTTCTCTTATTGTGAACTATCAAATAGTAAAGAAAGAGAACTGTTAATTTCAATTGTTTAAGCAAGGAATGTACTCTACCAGGTATGTGGTTATTGATTGTTGTATAGTTTAATTTGTTTTTACCCATTTCTCATAATGTGAACTGTTAAATTTTAAAGAAAAAGAAATGTTAATTTCAATTGTTTAAGCAAGGAATGTACTCACTAGGTACGTGTATGTGGTTATTGATTGTTGTATAGTTAAACTTGTGTTTTTCGAATTCTCTTACTATGAATTTATGGGGCCATGGGGCCTCCGTTGCCTAGTGGTTGGAGTACAGAACTTGAAATCACATGGCCCCTCTCCGCGTGGGTTCAAATCCTGAGAGGGATATGGATTTTCATGAGAGGCAGTCTCCCGACTGACTTACGGAATGCCGATGGTTCTACCCGCCTTGACCAGCCCTTATGGGCAGTTGAGTGTGGGGTCTTCCTCCATCATTAATAGTCGGGCATCGCTACATAACTGAAATAATGTTGATGTGATGTAAAACCCATATAAAAAAAAAAAATGAATTTATGGCTTGTCCAAATTCAAAGCAACAGTATACAACAAAAATATAAAGACACATTTTGAATTTCAATTGTTTTAATAGTAAATGTAGTCCACTAGGTTTTTGGCCATTGAATGTTATATAGTTAAACTTGTTTTTACCCATTTCTCATTATGGGGATATTGTGATTTGGCTAAATGATTTGGCCACCATGAAAGCAACAATAGAAAAAGAGAAAAAAAAAGCAAGAAAAAACCCAAAATATCTTTGAAATCTTTGGGTAACAATTGTTGTTTTTAAAGAACATATTAGTCTTAACATGGGTTTTGTCAAATAGGGAAGAATAATCGAAACTCTGTCTGTCAGCTGTAAATATACAGTTTTCATGAAAGTAAAAAATGACCAGTATTGAAATAAAAATTCTGTTTTTGAATTAAGTCTCTACTTCTCTACTTTTTTCCCGTCTCTAGGTATCAATTTTTCTGCTTTGGATTCCTTTTTATAATGATTTTTTTTTTTTGCTTGTTTACTTGAAACTATATATATATAATATGAATAAAAGAATAGATGTTGGTGTCTTTGAATAGGAAAGGTTCTCAGGCTCAGCTTTTGATTATTATCTGATTTCCCATTGGCTCAATGCATACTTCTCTAAACCTTTACATTTTCTGACAAGACATCAACCATCTATTCCCTATGACCTTCTGTTCTATGTTCAGACCCATGATTGAGATGACGATTCCATCGAGTTTAGATCCAACACTAGCGCCCCCTGGATGCCATGTGGTGCTACTGTTCACGCAATACACCCCATACTACCTTAACGGAGAGCCGTGGACCAGCGAAACCAAGAACCAGTATGCTGATACGGGTAAGATAGATAGGAAATATATTCAATAACTTACTTTTCCATGTTTCTTTTAACATAACTTGAAAGATTTACATAATCTGTAAGGTCAAATTCGATTAGCAGAAGCAGCTACGACACTACCATAGATCATTTAGAGGATGGATGTTTTCAAAAGACACTCTCACCATTAGGATTTTGTAATTTGTCAAAATTGAAGGTAAAAAAGTAGGAAGTGTCAATTATAAATGCTGATATGGCTTTGTGATACAAGAAAGAATCTAGATTGTGCCTTACTGGTTTTGTTGATATTTTGTTGCCAATACTTTCAATGCAGTATATACACATATGAAGAAATGGGTCTATGCTTTTCTCTACAATAGACATTCATATGAAACAAAAAGTACTCTTGTAAGAAAATACTTTTGTCAAATTGATTTCAATGTCTACCTATTGCTGATATGATTTATTCATGAATGATTTTGTCACTTTTATAATTTGAAGAATGAAGAAAAAATTACCATGTTCCCTTATCAAGTTGAAAAATTTCAAAGCAATGTCTGATATGAATTACTGCAATAATAAATGATGTCTCTGTTTCCCATGTGTTTGTGTTTTTGTGTTTCAGTTTTTGATAGTATAGAGCAGTATGCACCTGGGTTTAAGGAGAGTGTGATTGGACGAGACATTCTGACTCCTCCTGATCTGGAAGAAGTGTTTGGACTGACTGGTGGGGTAGGTAGTTACTTTTTATTACACCCTCACATTACACACTGTACATTTCATCCTCATAAACCACCAAAACCAAAAAATGTCAAATGATTTGTTCTACTCAACAAAACCAATATTTCAGCTGCAAGAAACAACTTTTTTATGTAAGAAATACCTTATTTGTCATTGAATAGAATGTTTAAAAAGATTTAGGATTTAAACCCAGGTCACCAGAATATAACTTCCAAGCTGTGAGAACCATAAGAACCTGTATCATAGCATGCTGAAGAAGGAATTGTCCCAATCTGTTATAGAGGCCAAATGTTTTAAAGGTGCTTGGTCACAGATGTGAGGAAATTTGAAAGTTGAAAATTGATTTATTCAAAACTACACAGCAGATGTACTTTGATATGATACCCATTGAAAAATAGTCATTGGAAGCCATATTAGGTGGCTTTTTTTATTTCTTTAAAGTGTGTATACAGTGAGCTGTATTTTAATCCAAAAGCTAGACACCGCTTTTGAAACCTACAGCATATATACTGTACATACTTCTAAAGATGAATTGATGTTTCCTGATTAAAATACCTCAATGTCATTAAAGAGTTATGGAGATCATCCAAAATGTCTGTTCACTTACAGCTCATGTCTAAACTATACAATATCTTAGTATCTTTTGGAGTTTAAAATAAAAGATGAGTATGGCTATTCTCTGATTGAAGACATTATAAAATGTATATGCGTTGGACATTATAAAGGAAACATAAAGTTACCAAGGATGGCTGTCAAAGGTCAATGACCGTATGATTAATACAAATGTCTACAAGAATTAAAAGAGTTACACAAATAATTTAGCATTGCTTTTCATTTAAAGCTCTAAGATGAATACTATGAATGTCTGCTATTCCTAAAAGATCCTTAACCCTTATAGTGCTGGAACCGGCTTCATGCTTATGCAAATGGGTTAGATCCTGGCCAGCCACTATGTAAATTTGCGGCTTGCCTGTGATTTAGCCTGTTTGTTATTCTGAGTATCTTTCCTCATCGAAATTAAGCAGATACATTTAAGGTTTTGGAAAGCAGACGACAAAATAATCTATCTTTAGAAAATTAAGGGTAATACCTTTGTTTTCCAGAACATATTTCATGGGTCAATGTCCCTGGACCAGTTGTACATGTGCCGACCCTCCAGCGAGCTGAGTCATTATAAAACACCCGTAGGCGGGCTGTACCTCTGTGGGAGTGGAGCCCATCCAGGTAATTCATGGGCCCTGCATGACTCAATGGTTAATGTGTGGGACTTTTTTTATGGGTCCTGCATAGCTCAGTCGTTAATGTGTGGGACTTTTTTTATGGATCATGCATGACCCAGTGGTTAATGTGTGTGACTTTTTTTATGGGTCATGCATGACTCAGTGGTTTATGTGTGGGACTTTTTTTGTAGAAGTGTCCATTTGGCAAGACACTTCAGAGCTCTGTCTAGTACTGGTGAAATCAAGGAATGTCCTTAAAATAACTGAATCACAGTGGATGAAGCATTAAACCTATAATACAAACGATGCAATTGTCCAAGAAATTGACTTTAAAACTTATTTAATTGACATAGAGAGTAAAAGTCCAAGAAATTTACCTTAAAACTTATTTATTTGACAAAGACTGTGACAGTCCAAGAAATTCGCCTTAAAACTTATTTATTTGACAAAGAAAGTGACAGTCCAAGAAATTTGCATTAAAACTTATTTATTTGACATAGTGAAAACTTATTTATTTGACATAGTTAAAACTTATTTATTTGACATAGTTAAAACTTAATTATTTGACATAGACAGTGACAGTCCAAGAAATTTGCCTTAAAACTTATTTATTTGACATAGACAGTGACAGTCCAAGAAATTTGCCTTAAAACTTATTTATTTGACGAAGAAAGTGACAGTCCAAGAAATTTGCCTTAAAACTTATTTATTTAACATAGACAGTGACAGACCAAGAAATTTGCCTCCAACTTATTTATTTGACATAGACAGTGACAGTCCAAGAAATTTGCGTTAAAACTTAATTATATGACAAAGAAAGTGACAGTCCAAGAAATTTGCCTTAAAACTTATTTATTTAACATAGACAGTGACAGTCAAAGAAATTTGCCTCCAACTTA
This sequence comes from Cerastoderma edule, assembly GCA_947846245.1. NCBI lineage: Eukaryota > Metazoa > Mollusca > Bivalvia > Cardiida > Cardiidae > Cerastoderma > Cerastoderma edule. The sequence continues at coordinate 34,076,018 of OX401415.1, forward strand.
TTTATTTGACATAAATATATATAGACACTGACAGTTCAAGATATTAACCTTAAACTTATTTATTTGACATAGACAGTGACAGTTCAAGAAAATTTCCTTAAACTAATGTATTTGACATAGTTAAAACTTAATTATATGACATAGACAGTGACAGTCCAAGAAATTTACCTTAAAACTTATTTATTTGATATAGACATTGAGAGTTCAAGAAATTCATGTAAAACTCATTTATTTGACATAGACAGTGACAGTCCAAGAAATTTGCCTTAAACTTATTTATTTGACATAGTTAAAACTTAATTTTATGACATAGACAGTGACAGTCCAAGAAATCTACCTTAAACTTATTTATTTGACATAGTTAAAACTTAATTATATGACATAGACAGTGACAGTACAAGAAATTTGCCTTAAACTTATTTATTTGACATAGTTAAAACTTAATTATATGACATAGACAGTGACAGTCCAAGAAATTTGCCTTAAACTAATTTATTTGACATAGTTAAAACTTAATTATATGACATAGACAGTGACAGTCCAAGAAATTTACCTTAAATCTTATTTATTTGACATAGGCATTGAGAGTTCAACAAGTTCACTGTAAAACTTATTTATTTGACATAGACAGTGACAGTCCAAGAAATTTGCCTTAAACTTATTTATTTGACATAGACTGTGACAGTCCAAGAAATTTGCCTTAAACTAATTCATTTGACATAGACACTGACAGTCCAAGAAATTTGCCTTTTTTAAAAACTTATTTATATGACATAGTTAAAACTTAATTATTTGACATAGACAGTGACAGTCCAAGAAATCGCTGACTATGTTGGAGTATCTTTGGCAAGACACTTCACAGCCTTTGCATTGTACTGGTAAATCCAGGAAGTGGCTGACAGTGGTGCAGTGGTAGACTACAGGCCTCTCGTACCGAGGGTTCAAGGTTTGAATCCCTGTTAAGCCATGTGAAAATTGCAGGGACTGACCCACAAATCGGCATTTGTACTGGTGTGGTATCCAGGAATCAGTCATCGAGCGAGCGTGAATTAAATAAGCTTCAAGCTTCCCTCACAATCAATATATAATAAATAAGTTTAAAATAATCCAGGAAAGACATATTATAGCTTGAAAATAAATTATTGAAATGACATTAACCCATCATTAACGTTACATTACAGGTGGTGGAGTAATGGGAGCACCTGGAAGACTTGCAGCTTTACAGGTCATCGCTGATCGGAAGAAACTCAACCTGTGACCGTTCTATATCAGATGGCAAGTTGATGAATTGCCTAAGAACCAAACGCTGCCAAAGTAAACAGACATTTGTATTATTTTATTTTACTCAGCAAACATGTGATTAAGAGTCTTATATCTTTAAAGAAATGTTTGAAACAGGACTCTTTGGTTTCCGATGTATTGTAAAATAAGTTGGTAATCAAGGAAAATTCTCACAAAAATAGATAAACGTCTTTAACCCTTTCCCGAACCCCAAATTCTCAACTGTTCCAAATTGGAAGAGTTTGCAGACAACATTTCAAAATGTGATGAAATTAGAAAGTAATCTTCTGATAGAGTAGAAAACATTGTGGGAAAAGGAGAAATTGCTAGTTATGAGCAATTTCTCCTTTTCCCAAAGTGTTTTCCAGATTCGTCTGCGACAAAGTGGATAATTATTGTTATTGTTTGGTAATGGGTTAACCAGATTGAGGGATTTCTAAATTACATTGTATCAGGACAAGTTGATTATCAGAAAATGACCCTCAAAATTTCGTTTTGTCTAGATAGCTACAATTTTGAATAGGTGATGTTTTGCTAGATTGTGAGCAAAGTTCATCAAAAAGAAGTTAAGTATGACATTCCTTTATTTTTGGATATGTAATCCAAAAAAATCAGAAAATGACCGAATTAACACATTATGAAAACTTGAAAGGAACAAGGATTACAGAAATAGAGAATTACAATGTGCATGTATTTGTATTTAATTCGTGACCATTTGAATATGAATTTTAAACAATACAGGAGTTTGATAAAGGTTTTGTTTTCTATTCCTGCATGAAAAACATAACGGTTCTATTCATTCCATAGGTAATCAATATTTACATGAATATTATATATGTTGTCACGGAAAGCGTGCCCCATTTTTATTCATGCACTTATTCAAGGTCTATTCCATGACAAAGTGTCAGTATTTAGGACATGGATATGTCAATATATAGAACACTATTATTCCAATACCGCTTATCCTTCGTCTATTGGGTGGATAAATCGGCAGACGACGATAGCAGTCATCACAAACGAAAACGCGATTGGTTGCTTATACGCCAAACAAAAAAGAAAGAAAACAAGACACTGACAATTAGAGAATTTGTAACAGCGTTTTTTTTTCTTTGTCGCCTGGTTTCAACAGTGTATGATGGAGATTTGATTTAATGTTCGGACAAGTGTTGAGTTCGATGAATTATGACGATCCACAAGTAATAGTTCAGCGCGTATATTGCGTGACTAATGAAGTTCAAAAATGAAGTTCGATCTCTCTTGGTTATCTTACCCGACCTTCGCTTTTATGTGCGCGCGTACATGCGTGTGGGTGGGTACGTTGGTGGGTGGGTAACGGGTGTAAGAGAGAGGGGTTTAAAGGCACATAAAAGGAGATGAGTACAAATAAATTACTGAAAAATATATGGAGTTCTTTTATTATGGTCATAAAAGACAAGATAATTAATTTACGAATTAATTGAGACCCTATGAAATTGACTTTTTTAATACAAGTTTTTTTCTTCTTGAAATATAGCTGTCTCCAATTTAGTCATGTTTATGAACAACATGTTTGTTTACATATTCAAAATAACGATTTCTGATTGGTTGGTTCAAAGATTTGTGTATCAGCTGTCAACGTCAGAGGTGAAGAATCAAACAATTTGAATTATTAAACTGGCTAATCTGGGTTATATCTGGTTGTCTTTCACATTTAAGTTGTGCTGATGGTCTTTTATAACTATGATAACTATTTGCATCCGACCGCAAGTTTACCAAATAAGATAGTTTGATATGGCATTAATCTCCTTTTATGAGCCTTTAACCCGTGGAAACAGTATTTCGGTTATTCGACATCTGACCTGAGATACACCAGTACAACATGTATGCTAGGGCTCTGAAACGTTTTGCGATGCACACATGTATAAAAACATCCAAGCAGCACTAGTTACAAGTCTTTCAAATCAACTTCGGTATCATATTTCATATCTTCAGAAGCAGTTCTCATTAGCCTAGTAGGTAGCGTGACCCATTTGGAAAACATGGGTCCTCATTCCGATATCCCGTTGGGACATAATTCTCCTCGAGGTTTAACTAAATAAACTGAACATGATTTAACCTCTAGCCTCTAGCACTTATCGATTACGTCCATTCGGGAACGCACTCAGCGGCATGGAAGACACTTCGGATAACTTTGGCGGGAGTGCCAGTGTATTGTTTTACTACAAGACTTAACCCTTAGAATGCATGGTAATTTCTTGAAAAAAAGGAGTTTTGTGTTGTATGTTTTCCCAAACCTTAAATGTCTGCTTAATTTGGTGAGGAAAGATACTCAGAGTAGCAAATAGATTAGATAACAGACCAGCCGCCAGTTTACTTGGCGCCTTGCCTGGATCTAACCAGTTTGCAGAAGTTTGAAGTCGGTTTCTGCTTTATAAGGATAAAGGATAAACTTTTTGGTAAGTTATAACTGATTACACAATGAAAACGCAGTATTGTCATTTGACACATCATTGAAAAACTCTCCAATGATGTGTCACTTTGTAATATTGCATCGTCCAATACAGAAATAGAACGAAAAGCTATTTTGAAGTTACCCAAAGTTTAAGCATCAGATGTCTAGTAAGACGGTACCAAGGAGCATGCATTACTCTTGTTCCCGCCGTACTATAATAGATTAGTACCAATGTAGTTTAACATGGCAGGTAACCCAGTGTAGAGCATGTAAATGTGCGCTAACTGATGCAATGCTGTTGAAAACTCGTAAAATTGGAGATTTTGTTTGCTTAAAGGCCCATAAAAGGTGATTAATGCTTTATCAGATTTTATTATTTGGTAAACATTTGGACAGATTCAAATAGTTATCACCATGAGTCTATTTGATTGGGTCTCAATGCATTCCTAAACTGATTCTCATGAATTTTATGAACATAATAAAAGTACTCCATATTTTTTTTTCAGTAATTTATTCGTACTCCCCTCCTTTTACGTGCCTTTAAACCTCGGTATATCTGTGAATTTGATTTGAGTTTGTAGACGAATGTCGATTATTTTACTCGCCATGGGTGTTTAATCTTAAAGGCAGTTAATTTGTATGGGAGGGGAGGGGTGGGGTCTTCGCCTTCAATAATAAACCAGGCATCGTAATATAACTTAATAATGTTGACGCGATGTAAAACTCAATAAATTAGAAAAAAGGATTTGTTTTACAAGGGGACCCCGACTCATTTACCAAAAGCAGGGGATTGATGACCGTCATGATCGATTTCACCAGGCTAACGCGTGGTCGGAAAGTATGAGTCAATGTGATAAATGTTTTATGTTAATGGAAGAGCATTGGACCTCGACCATTTATTTTTTATCTTTCTACTCGATCAGAGAGCCAAGTAAGGTGGTGTGTTTATTCGCCTTTCATTTTCCTTTCCTTTCATTTTTTTTCATTTTGTTTAGCGTTCTTAGTAAGACAAACATACTTATCATTGACCCAGGCGGTTTCCTCCCCGATAATACAACATGGTAATGAGATTATTCCACTTTCATTATATTATCATTTTTACTCTTGAAAAATAAGAAATGAAAAATAACATATTATTCTTTTTTGCATTTTCCCCTTATTATACCTTTCCCAAACAATAACGACATTTGACCACTTGGTTGCAGATGGCTTAAGGAAACATTGTGGGAAAAGGAGAAATTGTTCGTGACGAGCAATTTTTCCTTTCCCCACAATGTTTTCTTCCCAATAAAAGATTATTTTCCAATTTCATCTCATTTTGAAATGTCGTCTGCAAATTCTTTCAATTTGGGACAGTCGAAAATGTGTTGTTTGGGAAAGGGTTAAATGATACATGGAAGGATCGAGCGTCTTTCACATTTAAAAGAGGTCATCACTAAAAAATCAAAAAAGATATGGCCATAAAATCGTTTGATAAATGCTTCTTTGATTGTCGTTAAATGCAAAGTTTTAAAATCAATCTTTCCTTTCTTGTGTGTGTGTGTGTGTGGGGTTGATGGGGCATACATGTACACCAAGACATAATATCACAATTATGAAAATAAAAATAGATTTAATAAATACAAATGGTAGATTTAAAGTCGTCATAATCACGTCATGTGCTTTGTTCAATCAGGCATCGGCTTTGATTTATAAATTGATCAGCTAGCATACAGAGGCGATGCTTGTGATAGTTCCTTCGTAGACGAGACATAAGTCTGATTGTGCCTTTGTACAAGAGAATCAAAGTCACGAGGAGGACCTGCTATAGAGCACATAGCCTTGGGCCTGGCCCGTCCGTAGACCCCGAACTAATGCGGGTATGTATGGACTCCAGGCTATAGGGCAGTTTCTTCAGTAGAATCTTGCTGATTTTGATTTGAGGAAAAAGGTATTTTGGGAAAATGAATTATGAACATCATGCTATTTTGGTTACATCACGAACATTACTAACATGTCTATAATCTCATTGCTTTCTTTACTTTCCGTCTTGACGAACTTAAACCCCTTTAATGCTGGGTAATTTTCTAGAAATAAATGTTTGTATCGTCTGCTTTCCAGAACCTTGAATAGCTGCTTGATTCTGACGAGGGAAGATACTAAGAGTAGCAAATAGGTTAGATCTCAGGCCAGCCGCCAATTTACTTGGCGGCTGGCCTGGATATAACCCGTTTGCATACGTACGAGGTCGGTTCCTGCACTGTAATGGTTATTGACGAATGCTGGTTACAGATCTTAACATCCTATTAATAGTTCCCCTACAATCTGATGTGAAAAGAAAGTGTTTGCGTAGTATTCCTCTTGTATTCACCGACGTGAATTAGTAATTAATCTAAAATCGAATAAATCATATGCAAACGTATGCTATAGCTTAAAAAACCTGAATCAGGATTGGATTGACTTGCACGGTATTCAGTCTCTAACCCATTCCCACAGTATAGAGCTCACTTTACCGAACTTGTTTCAGATGGCTTGATAAAACCACTGTGACAACAGAATAAATGGCTCCTACTGAGCAGTGTATCCTTTTTGTCACGATGGTTCCTATCGAATATCAAAATGAAATTGCAGTCGGTTGAAAGTAAAGCTGATCGGCTGGTGTTGAGATAAGAAATACAATCCAATGGGTTAATTAAATAAAATTGCAATTATTTGCAAGCATAACTGGTCGTCTATCTAGTGGTGCTTCCAATTAGCCCAAGACAAGACGGAAATCCCAAAGGTTAATCTGACTTTGAATGATTCGAGATTCCGTTCGTGAGTTCACCGTTAGCAACCTTCCCGTTGGTCTGTCCTTGTTTCAGGTAGTAGCCACAGGATCGCGCCTGTGGCCCGTGGTTCTTATCGAAGACGAAGTCCCACAGCACCTTTATCCAGGAGGTATGGTAGGGCTGCTGATAGAATTCGGGCGCGATTTTACGCACTTCCGGCAGTTTATTGTACGGAATGTAGGGGAAGTCGTGGTGCTCGATGTGGTATCCCACGTTAAACAGGATGAAATTCAAAGGTCCGTAGTAGCTCATCGTCGCCTGGCCCGTCTCAGTGAACACGTAATGCTCGGAGATAAAATGCCCGGCCAACGGATGGAAGCCGAGTCCGAAAAAGGTTCCAGAGAGGAGATAGATGAACGGTTTGACCCCAAACGTCCTGAAGAGGGCGTAGTTGACGGCGAACTGGAAGATAAAGTTGATCACCTCCCAGCCGGTGACGGGCTTAGGGCTCTTGTAGAAGGGCCTCAGTGCGTGGATGGCCGGGTGGAAGATGAGCCAGATGATCTTGGTGATCGGATGCCGGAAGAGGACGCTCTCCAGTCGCGTAGGAATATCTACATCCTGGTTCTCCTCACCTAGGTAACGGTGATGATCCGTGTGATACTTCTTGTAGCTGATCGCCATCGGCGCTACGATCGGAATGTTGCAAATCAGACTTAGCAGCCTGTTCTTGACCGGCTGTCCGTGCCCGTAGGCGAGATTATGTCCTATTTCGTGTATGGCGCTGCCCAGCGAGTGGTTCAGCACCCCGCCGAAGCAGTAGGCCAATATTAGCACCGTGGCCCATGAAGCGTCCATCAGAAGATAGCACATGGTGAGTTGTACGGCCACCTCTGCGAGGACGATGTAGGCGATGTTCGAGTCGTAGCCCATGAGGTTCTTGATCTCCGGATGCGCCTTGAGTATCTCCTTCCGGCGCTTGCTGTGCGGCTCCTCATCGTAGACCCATTCCTCGTCGCTCGTGTCGATCTTCAGTCGGAGACTGGCGCAATTCAGGAACCGGTTCATCGTATCCATTTTTCGTTCTCTGTTTTTTCTTAGAATTGATATATCAGTCGTGATTGTGAGGGTTCCTGCAAGTAGAAAAAACACAGCATCTGAATGGCTAGGGTTCGATGGCACAGAGATGACATGTATGCGGCTTTCTTTTTCATTTCGTTTTTCCGAGTCGAAATAACGAGATAATAAAGTCGTTTCTGTTTTCGAGTTAGTAAGTATGCTATTATGGTTATTGATTTCTAAAGCAATTTAGGCATAATTAGAAATATCGACTATATCTTGCAGAGTACATAGAAATCAATAATTTGCTTTATATTTTAGTTTATTCAAGCGGAAACGTCAATATTTCCGTTCAATCTAGTTTGTGCCTACACTTTCTGCACTAAAGGCAACCTTGCAAACTGTTTCGACAAAAGTACCCTTGTCTAACCTATACGACACCATACCCTTTCCCCTTTTATCGCAGCTATAATGCTCTTTCTTCTCGCACAGCTCATTATCATTTGTTTATTTCATATGGGAATAAACCCTTTACGCAGTAAAATCTCAATTCGAATGATTTGCGGAAGAAAACTTGAAAAAAAGGAAGAGTGATATACTGTTTCTAATGACCTATTTATCCCTTTGCTACATTACTTTTTTTATTATCAAATATCATAAGGAAACGGATTATTTTCTGCTATGATTGTTGTCTGGTATACCCTTTAATTCGTGACCATTCATATATTCCAATAAGGGAGAATATGTAAGTCGTCATCTTTTCGAAAACAGGCGATGGTTAAAAAATGCGTTCTCTTTGCCGCGATCTCTCATTCATGCGTATGTGTCGTATTGGAAAAAAAGCATTAACACCCATAATTCCTAATTACCCCGAATGCTAGAATATCCATACTCTCACGAAGGGAAGCCTTTGTGACATTCTGAACTCATTGGAATTATTGAATAGAATAGAATATATTTTTAAGACAACCAGAACCAACCGGAACTACTCGGATATTTCCGTGAGCTATGAAATACAGATTAAACCACAATCTGAACACATCGGGTTTATCCAATAGAAAACACCTCTGAAATAATAGGGATGACGCCATATTGTTTCCCGCGAGAATGACGTCACTTTCTTTCGTTTCTAAAAATAGATCTTGAATGTAAAATCCAAAAAGTCGTTAAATTTGATTGAGGAAACAAGTATACATGTCACAACAACAAGTTCGCCATTTGGTATGAGTTACTGATCAAAAGTGATTAAAAAGGATGTCCAACACTTCCATACACATTGAACTACTTAACATGCACGCTTAGAAAAGGTGTTAATAATCCGATTTACCCGAAAAAATTGTAACCCTACACTTATATCCGAGGTGTATTTCACAGCTCACGGAAATACCCGAGTAGTTCCGATTGATTAAACCAGAACCCAATAGGTTTATCGAATCACGGAAATACCCGAGTATTTACAATTGATTAAATTGCGACTGGAAAAGCCATTTTTAGGTCTACTCGTTTGAATAAAAAAAAAAAGCAACACCCCAACATAACCGAATAAGTGTTGACTACGACATTATATAGCATATTATAAAACAGGCCGTATTGAATAACACAGAGTCGGGTCAAGTATAAAAACGACTTTTATTTGTTTATGACACACAGCTAACACCCAATACAAACACACCGAGTGGAGTTTCATAAGAGCAATATTTTATAACCGACGTCTTTTGTCCACGTACAAGGGATGGTTATATAACACTGGAGCTTCGATTTGACGGGTTGGTACATGTACATGCTATCCCGACCAATACCTTAACCCTTTCCGAAACAATAACGAAATTTGACCACTTTGTTACAGACAACTTTAGAAAACATTTTGGGAAAAAGAGAAATTGCTCGTATCGGATACCAGGGGACGAATCTCAAACACTGCACCGCTGTCGCCATCAAAGAAATGTAGAACGTGTGTAAAAGCAAGCAATATGAAGGGTACCTTTTTATTAAATCTGTTGAAATGTGCTTGAACATTGTTATGAGCATACCCTACATTATATCGCAGGTTCACCGATGGTGTTTTATTAAGTATCTACGAACAAAGTATAGCAATCAAAATTAAGCCATATACTAGGATTAAAATCTTTTATAATACATTTATCTGTGCCCACCATTGCAACTCTAATGGGTACCTACAGTAAATTGTTTTGATAAAAAAAAAAAAAAAAAAAAAAAAAAAAAAAAAAAAAAAAAAAAAAAAAAAAAAAAAAAACATGATAAATTACACGACTAGGTTGAAAATATTATCAAGATAGCATGAAGATGATAGTATGGTGAGCGAACAAGTTATCGATTGAAAGTATGCGATATAGAAAGGCAAAACCCATAAATAACATGGATGGATGCTCACCACGGACGGTGTATAGAAGCTTGTTTGTTTGACCTTCAACTGAATATGCGTTTTTAAAGGCCCATTAAAGGAGATTAATGCTATATCAAACTATATTATTTGGTTAACTTTTGGACAGATTCAAATATTTATCACCAGAAAACACCATAAGCATAACTTAAATGTAAAAGTTAACCAGAAATAACCCAGATTAGCAAGTTTTATGATTCAGATTTCCTGATTCTTCACCTCTGACCTTGACAGTTGATACACAAATGTTTGAACCGACCAATCAGAATTCTTTGAACCGACCAATCAGAATTCGTTATTTTGAATATGTAAACAAACAGGTTGTTGATAAACATGATTGAATTGGAGACAACTATATTTCAAGGACAAAATAACTTATTTTAAATTAGTCTATTTAATAGGGTCTCAATGCATTCCTTAACTGATTATCATGATTTTTATGAACATAATAAAAGAATTCAATATATTTTTGAGTAATCTATTTGCACTCATCTCCTTTTATGTGCGTTTAACGCTAACTTTAAAACCCGAATGGCTTTCTTAGCGTTTTACTATTTTCTGTCTTCAGAAAGCACATCTGAGGGCTTACTTCAAATCGAGTATTTATATTAGCGTTTTACTAGTTTCTGTCAAAAGAATGCACAGCTGAATGCTTATTTCAAACCGGGTGGTGAAGTTAGCATTTCACTTTTTTCTGTCTAAATACGGCACTTCAAATCGAGTGGTTATGTTAGCTGCCTACTTCTATCGGTTTACAGAATACACCTTTTGACGCTTGCTTTATACCACTGGACCAAGTTAACAACTAACTATGCTCGGTCATTCCGAAGACCAACAGCAATGATAAGCCACTGCTTAGGTAATATAACTATTGTATGTTTTTATAGTGGTATTAAAACAAGAAAGATAGTAGAAGACAGGTTGAAAAGGGCGATGTTTTCGATACAAAGAATTTCGGATATGTGTACTGTGGCCGCTAGATGCAAGATCGACATTTTTGGTTGAAAACGACTTAAAACCCGAGTTTTTTTTAAGAAAAAATAATAAGTGGTTACTTTTAAAAAGGTACTTCGAAACACAATAAATGTACTATGGACTCCGAAATGCCACGTTTCTCAATGTTAGGTATTTTGAAATTGACTGGATCGTAATACAATACCATGTATTTTGAAATACCATGCAGTGTCCCCTAATGAGGGGTGAAAAACGAGAACGAAATCTCCACGCTTAACCCTTAGAATGCTGGGTAATATTCTAAAAATAGATTTTTGTATCGTCTGCTTTCCAAAACCTAAGATATCTGCTAAATTTTGAAAAGGAAAGATACACAGGCTAGCAAACAGGTTGTATTACAGGACAGCCACCAATTTACTTGGTGGCTGGCCTGGGTCTAATCTGTGTGCATAAGCACGAAGTCGGTTCCAGAACTGTAAGGGTTAAGAGTGTCATATCTATTTGTACATCATAAAGTACCTCCGGTTTTCTATCAAGGCCTCATATCCCCTTTCTTTTTAATAGATGAGACACGCCTTTTCTATGGTACAGCATCCATGATATATTTATTCATCCATCGCGTTTAAAACGATACATCACAGGCGAACACGAAAAACAAGTTAAAGTAGGCTGGTGTATTTTCGCTTTTACTCCATAACATGAAATAATCACTTATTCGCAATTCATAACAGTTCGATGCAAATAAACCTAAAGTGGGTGGATGAAAAGCTTAATAAATCGACTCGGGTTTTAAAGGGCCTGTGACAGAAGACTTTCTTTATTTCGGGGGATGGGCCGTGGGTGGTGGGGTGGGTGGGGGTTGGCATGTTAAATTCCGTACCTTTACACTTACTAATAACCCATCAAAGTAACCTTGTAAAATGAGAAGTGTTGACATACGTTTAACACGGTTTTGGTTTAACCCATTAGCAAACAATGACGACATTTAACCTTTTTGTTGCAGACAACTCTGGAAAACATTGTGGGAAGAAGGGAAATTGCTCTTAATAAGCAATTTCCCCATCTCCAACAAGGTTTTCTGCTCGATCTGAAGAAAGTTTTCCAATTTAATCAGATTTTGAAATGTCGTTTGCAAAGTCTTTCAATTTGGGACAGTCGAAAATTTGGGTTTGGGAAAGGGTTAAATAACCTCAAATCGTTTAGTTTTCATCGCTTCTTTGTCCGAAGTTTCTATCACATAGTATTCAATAATTTGTTCTGAATTGGTTTATTATAGAGATGATTTCCCCTAAACTACCGACTCATAAATAAATTGTAAACCAAAGACAAAAAGTAGAACATGTGAAAACAGTACAATGCTTTAATACCTGCCAGTCGAACCAAAGTTAGTAGAACTTGTGGCCAAACACTTTAGTCAAATATTTTTTGAGTGATAATTATGTTTAATCCATAAGTTGTATGACAATAAGCAATGTTTTAATTTACCGGTGAGATCGTCCGATAGTCTTGTGTTGTTTAAAGAACACCGACAGTCCACCTATCCAAAGTCCTTGGTTCATATATGCAGTTCTCAACTATAAATTATATATAAACAAAAAATAATAAAAACTATTAAGCGCCCGCGGATTATGCCACGCTAAAAGTACGATCGAACTTAAATGGTCCCAGTAATATACAGCTCTTAAACTAACATCAATACAGTTATCTCCAAGTACCGACCGCAATTCTGTTCAAGACAATAGAATTAATGATATAGATTGATTGATCCCGTTTAAAGTTATCATTAAAAATGAATGGACTGTGCCCGTAAGTGTCACGCGAGATTGCGGGAATCTCGCTAATCTCGCGGGATGCTAGCTTTAGAAGAATTCAACTAGCAGCATCCACCCCGTTATAACGCTAAACCGGTTTACCCTGGTTATCTAAAGACAAGCAACATCAACTAAAACCAAAGATTATCGCGATTGAAATATTAACAAATGATTGAATATCTGGCGAATTATTTTTTGTACGTGATAGGTAGAGGGAAAACTAGAAGCTGGAAGGATAATGAGATAGGTAGAACAATTAAAGGTAGAACAATTAAAGAAGTAACATGTTGATAATGGAGAATGAGATATTGACATATGAGAGAGAAAAAAAAGAGAGAGAGAGAGAAAAAGAGAGAGAGAGAGAGAGAGAGAGAGAGAGAGAGGGGGGGGGGATGACACGCACACATAAGCCTTATAGGGCTGACTAGCATACACAAACACAAACATAGAATATTAAAAGCGTAATAATATAAAGCGATAATCAAAGACTCTTACCTGTTTTGTCTAATGACGAGGATGGGTTCAATTAACACTTATGCAATCGTTAACCCTATCAAGATATTAATATAATAAGCCGCACTTTATTTTCGCACTGGGAATGTTTCAAAACCGGCGAAATTTCTAGATAACCTACAATAACATGCTTGAGTTATTTTATTTTTTGCCAATCCTGTCTGTTTGGTGTATCCGATTCAAAGGCGACCACGTGAAACTTTTAACTACTATACCGTGCGGTCGGTATCAGATTTTTTTCGCCTTTGGTCGAACAAGTTCTTCACATTAGTATTGCTTAGCAACACCGCAACAATAAACAGACACCGATCACCCTTGACCTTACGTTTAGAGCAACGTGTAGCTAAAATCACGTGGTTTTAGCGACGGGAACACATTAAAAGTAAAAGCAGATGAAAGTGAGATTGGGCGAAACCTTTTACGGACTATTGGATAAAACCTATTGTGATGAAATGGAGAAGTTTCCAAGTATAAGCCGTTTTATCCGATTTTGAATTATTTATATCTGAGTCTTCGGCTGAAGGTTTCGTCTAATTGTATAAGCATGAGATAGATAAAGTGCAGAGCATTATGATGTGAGAAAAACGTTCCGACAAAGTGAACGTACGTTGGCACCAATCAATGTCTTACAATATCACAGTTCCATAAGAATACCCCTACCAATACAGTACATAGTAATAAAGCAGCTACAATTATGGACGCCACGCTAGCCTCCTTTACTACTTTAACCCTAAAGGTGCTGGAATCGCCTTCATGCTAAAGCAAACAGGTTATATCCAGGCCAGCCGCCAAGTTAATTGTTGGCTGGTCTGTGATCTTACCTGTTTGCTATTCTAGTTATCTTTACTAGTCAAAATTAAGCAGATAATCCAAGGTTTTGCAGAGCAAACGATACAAATTGTATTTTTTGAAAATTACCCAGCATTCTAAGGGTTAATTTGCGTTCTGTTTGAAAGTCCTAGATTCGGAAAAGTCCCAAAGTACTGTGTTTATATAATTGGGGTATAACAACTGATATTTTCGTGTATACGGAATGTTTGCACAGTATATGTCACAAACTAGTCTACTCCGGTCAAACAGTCGTCAATATTTACAAAGCGCCTTTTGAGATGTGTAAACTTGACGAGTCGGTCAGTTTGCTTTGGTTGCGGATTATTTGAGTTTGTGCTATAAATAAATATTCTATGTCGTTATTGGCGGGTATGGTTATTGATACAGGGAGTGCCTTTAAGCGTTTTGTATTTAAATGATATCGCTGTCCTTACAAAGACACATATTCCATAACGATGATAATTGAGAGAAAAAATGTCTTTGTTGAAACGCAAATAATCTTATTGATTGGTTAATTATGAATTTAGTTTTTCTTTGGAATTTGTGTGACCAACTAAATGGGCTATATCCGTACAAACGTTCTAAAGTCATGCAAAGGGATAAAGTAAGATTACCTACTTAACAGCCATCGTCTTACTTGCAATGGTTGTTACCATTAAACAACAATCGATACACTTGCAATGCTGGCTACCATTTAACAGCCATCGACTTACTTGCAATGCTGGCTACCATTAAACAGCCATCGACACACTTGCAATGCTGGCTACCATTAAACAGCCATCGACACACTCACAATGCTGGCTACCATTAAACAGCCATCGACACACTTGCAATGCTGTCTACCATTAAACAGCCATCGACACACTTGCAATGCTGGCTACCATTAAACAGCAATTGACACACTCGCAATGCTGGCTATCATTAAACAGTTATCAACACACTTGCAATGCTGGCTACCATTAAACAGTTATCGACTTACTCGCAATGCTGGCTACCATTAAACAGCCATCGACACACCCGCAATGCTAGCTACCATTTAACAGCCATCGACACACTTGCAATGCTGGCTACCATTAAACAGTCATTGACACTCTCGCAATGCTGGCTACCATTAAACAGCCATCGACAGACTTGCAATACTGGCTACCATTAAACAGTTATCGACTTACTTGCAATGCTGGCTACCATTAAACAGCCATCGACACACTTGCAATGCTGGCTACCATTAAACAGCCATCGACACACTCGCAATGCTGGCTACCATTAAACAGCCATCGACACTCTCGCAATGCTGGCTACCATTAAACAGCCATTGACACACTTGCAATGCTGGCTACCATTAAACAGCCATCGACACTCTCGCAATGCTGGCTACCATTAAACAGCCATCGACACACTCGCAATGCTGGCTACCATTAAACAGCCATCGACACACTTGCAATGCTGGCTACCATAAAACAGCCATTGACACACTCGCAATGATGGCTACCATTAAACAGCTATCGACACACTTGCAATGCTGGCTAACCATTAAACAGCCATCGACACACTCGCAATGCTGGCTACCATTAAACAGCCATCGACACACTCGCAATGCTGGCTACCATTAAACAGCCATCAACACACTCGCAATGCTGGCTACCATTAAACAGCCATCGACACACTCGCAATGCTGGCTTCCATTAAACAGCCATCGACTTGCTTGCAATGCCGGCTACTCGACACACTCGCAATGCTGGTTATCATTAAACAGTCATCGACACATTCGCAATGCTGGTTATCAGTAAACAGCCATCGACACACTCGCAATGGTTGCTGCTCATTTAACAGCCATCGACACACTCGCAATGGTTGCTGCTCATTTAAAAGCCATCGAATTAATTGCAATGCTTTTTGCCCATTTCAACCTATCGGCCCATATGCAATGTTGGCACTTCTAGCCATCGAATGCCTTGTAATGCTGGTTCCCAATTTTACAGTTACCGCCTGTCTTACAGTCACAATTGAATATTCAAAAAAATATTCATCGATTGACTTGTTACGCCGGTTCCCCATTGAATAAAAAGCAACATACTTGTAATGCTGGTTTCCTATTAAACAGCCACCGACTGAATTGCAATGCTGGTTCCCTATTAAACAGCCTCCGACTGGATTGCAATGCTTCTAGGTTTGGATGGCCTTGCAGATAGGTACCATCGATGCCTGTTTATTGCTTGAATATACATCCATCTTCTTCTTTATTTTATAAAAAAGCATCAACATTCTTAAAATTCATAATATGCGGTATGTTTGTCAATATTAGTATTAACAATAAAACGAACTGTTTGGTCTAAATTGTGATTGTTAAAAAAGACTTGTGACTGAAGTTCGATGGTGAGCTTGCAGATGAAAAACGTTCTGTGTGACAATTCCGTTTGGTAGCGGGGTATTTGAGAATTGTCATTTATCCACCTTTGGCGTTATTATTGCTAACCTACCACATAAGCAGAATTGAGAGCCATTAATTTAAATTGTAAGAGCTGTTTTCCCAATCGATTCGATACTAATCTGGTCATTCGTAAGGCATTACGCAGTTACGCATTAACTTTCATACATTGCAGCTTTTAGTTTACATTTCTGTGCTCAAGATCTTTTCTCTCGAGTTGTGTAGACGTTTTCTCTATATCACTGACTGCTTCCTCACATTGACAACAATGGTCATTGATGAGAGACCAATATATCATGCTTCTTTTATTATCGTAAAGAATATTTGCCAAGTCTTGTCTTGAACGTGTGACCATGTATTTGCCAAGTCGAACTCGCTTGAAATGTCTTTGGAGACTATTGATATATGAGTTATCGATTGTACACAATTTATATCTTGTCCTATGTTTCGAGGGGTTAAACCCGTCTTCTTCAAAAACGTATCTTAAAACGTTTGTCATCCCATGGTGGCCGTATTATTCTACATTATTATTTATTCCTTTTTAGTGTTTAACCTACATTTTGATCCAATGAGAATGCGTCAATTTGAATTTTTTTGTTGGTTTATTTTCCATAAACTACTATTCGAGTGATCTATCTGGGCTCTATGAGACTATTACTCTGGTCGAATTTCAAAAAAGTGAGCAGCAGTTTTATGCCATTCGCCGATCATACCCGTAGAGGCGTGGTTTGCCAGCGTCAAAAAGAGCGCTCTATGGAAATGTAGGTTAAACACTAAAATTATTTAGAGGCTAGATAGTGAAATTTAAACGATATAGAAACCCCGTCGGTCGCTATCGCTCCTTTCTTGGGGTTTCTATATCGTTTAAATTTCACTATCTAGCCTCTAACTTATGTTTAAAGTACAAGCGCCAATTTTCGGTTAAATAATGATGTTGGCTCACTCATAAATGGTTTATGGTATAAAAAAAAGACAAGAATGTAAAAGAACAAAATATTTTTACGCTAAGATCTTTGATCATATTTTTAGTCTTCTACTGTTGCTGCGTTAAAAGAAGTACATGTTCCCTGAATTACCCACCAGTACAAGGTTAGGAAATGTGTCTTGCCAAAGACACTCCACGGTGAAAAAGATGGTTACCTTCGGGGATCGAATCCGCATTGACCGGTCTCTAATCCCCGACGCTAACTCAAGGAAACACTTGTTTTGTTTGTATAACAACCAACTTGCGAAATATCGTGGGCACCAACAACTTCAAGCATTGTATTCTAATATCGATTACTCTGTCAACTGATAAGCTATTCAAGCAGTAACTCAAAAGATCCCGGGAATTTATGTTTCCGCTGTAGACAACAATTTGAGAATATCCTGAGTAGATAATTAGGGGCGTTGAACCCTTTTGTAAACGTTGTTTCCATAGACGTCTGTTACAAATGCGCCAAAAGTGTTTACAATTGAGTACGTGTTTGGTATATGGAAACCTCTCGATTAGGCACTCGGAGATCTTTTCCTGGCTAATTGGTTACTAACAAACATGCAGCCGTTCGTGTTTTGTTCGGTCTTTCTATTGTGTAACTTCTTGAAGTAATTATATTTGCGCTATAGCAAACTAAACAGTGGGATAAAGGTACTGTTTTTCTGTTAATGAGTGAATTTCTTTTGTATATAAGTCCTTTTCTAACGATGGCGTTAGAAAGCCTTTCGGTATACAACCAACTCATTCGTGCCATCATGTTTTATGTTTAAATAGTCATCAAATTAGGTGGAAAGGATTTAGTACATGTCATGACTGCACAGCAAAAGATGATACAGTCTCCTGATTAATTGACGTTCTACCATTTGGTTTCGTCAACAACAGTTGACATTTTCGAACGTTCGAGAAGAAAAGGTGTAGGTGAACCTCTCTCTGCGTGTATCTTAACTTGTAACGATTGCCCAGGGATAGTGATCAGCAACGTCAATAATCATTAGTCCGTTTCCAAAACAACAACAGCCGCACAAAATGCAGTCATTTTGTTTTGTCAACATCGGATGACTTTTATAAACAATCAAGACAAAAGGTGTAATTGCAACTTCCGGTATGTTTACTCTATCTAACCCTATCTAATAACGATTCCCTAGAGATAGCGTTTATTTTCGGCAGTTATCACTCCGTTTCCAAAACAACAACAGCCGCACAAAAAGCAGTCATTTTGTTTTGTCAACATCAGATGGCTTTTATAAACAATCAAGATAAAAGGTGTAATTGATTCTCTCTGCATGTTAACCCTATCTAGTAACGATTTCCAAGAGACAGTGTTTATCAACGCCAGTAATCGTCGATCCGTTTTAAAAATAACAACAGCCACACAAAACGACCCCACCTTCTACAAAGCATAGCAATTAATATCACACAATGATAAATTGTTCCCCTGTCTCATACCGATTTCCCAGACAGGGTAAATAAACGGAATTCATAAACAAAACAAAAAATGAAGTAAAAACCAATGTAACATATAGGTAAATTTGTTCCCTGTGAAGTAGCGATTATTCGAAATATAGATGTCATTAAAAATGACATATAAACCTGCGATCCTATTTGGGAACGTGTGACGGTGCTATTTCAAAGAAACAGCAGTCGACAAAATGAGAACGGTGCTCTAAATTACAACTCCATAAGCGTTTGTTATCGTATGCTATGACCTTTTAGCCAAACGTCAAATTCTCGACTGTCCCAAATTGAAAGAGTTTGCAGATGATGTTTCAAAATGTGATGAAATTGAAAAAAATGATCTTCTAATAGGGTAGAAAACTTTGCGGGAAAATGAGAAAATAGTCGTTAAGAGCAATTTCTCCTTTTTCCACAATGTTTTTCCAGAGTCGTCTGCAACAAACTGGTCTAAGGTCGTTATTGTTAAGTAATGAGTTAAACCAGAAGAAAGAGGTGTTTTATTCCCCATACATCTGCACAAGCCGACAAAAGCACGAGTTACCAGAAACTGAAAAACAATTTTCCTAATTAAGCATATTATGGTAAAAGCATTGTAATATAAGACAGGTATTTGATATAGAACGAGACCTTTTTTGCTATTATCAGTGTGATTTTAAGACCACAAATTGCTAATGAGGAAACAATTGGCTATACCAGGGGATTGCTATATGATACTTTTGTTTATCAGGTGACTGGGTTAATGGACTTTTAATATACGAAATGATATACCTGAATGCTCGTATCGATAGAATTAAGCGCACGACTCGATAGACTAAACGCACGAATCGCCATACTTAGCGCACGAATCGATGTATTTAAACACACGAATCGATATACTTAAAAGGATGAATCTACAGATTAAACGCACGAACCAATACAGTTTAACACACGAATCGATATCCCTAAATGCTAGACTCGACAGATTAAACGTACGAATCGATAGACTAAGCACACGACTCGCCATACTTAACGCACGAATCGATGTATCTTAACGCACGAATCGATAGACTAGACGCACGAATCGCTATAATTAACGCACGAAATGATAAACCTTAACCCGCGTATAGATAGACTAAACACACGGATATCTATAAGTAAACGGATGAATCGATAGACTAAACGCACGACTCGATAGCCTAAACGCACGAATCGCTCTACCTAACGCACGAATCGATGTTTGTAAACACACGAATCGATTGAATTAAACGCACGCCTCGATAGACTAAACGCTAGAATCGCTATACTTAACGCACGAACTGAAATACTTAAACGGACGAATCGATAGACTTATATGCACGAATCGATAGACTAAACGCACGATATGATATACCTAAACGGATGAATTGAAAGACTAAATACACAAATCGATACACTTAAACGCAGGAATCGATAAACTTAAACTGACAAATCACTATTCTTAACGCACGATTCGATGTATTTATTATTACGTAGCGATATACTTAAACAAACGGATGAATCGATAGAGTAAATGCATGAAGTGATGTTCTTTACGCACCAATAGATATATTTAAACACATGCTTCGATTGAAACAATCGGTATGCTAGAAACACACAAATATGTAAAATTACACGCAAAAATCCAACGAATAGATAGACTTTACATGTACGAATCGATATATTTAAACGCACGAATAAATAGACTTTCACACACGAATCGATAGGCTCAAACGCACGACTCAGTAGACTGTCTTGTGCGTATAACTCGTACCTAGTTCGGGGTATACGCATGGGCCAGGGTACCGTTTTACAAAACGCTTAAGGTTTGCGTAAGTCTCTCCGAGACGCTTCCAATGACGTGTCAAAATATTGTACTTTCATTGAAGATACTATACATGTGTATCAGTTATGACTTAGCAAATATTTACCTTGAGTTGTTAAGTAAAACGGTACCCACGACCCAAGACTACCCAGGACAAGACTGTTATTATATTCACACACAGTTCTATGGTGGTGCACTTTTTAATCATAAAACTATTTACGTGTTATATACGTTTCTTATTTTGAAATATGGACAAGCGTTTTTAATTATTATTGCCGTCTTTCAAAGTGCCCGTGCGTTTTACTTTTATTATCATATTCACTCAAAGGTCTATGGCGGCGTACTACATAATAATCCTATAATGATTTGTAATTAATTTCAAATATGTGGACCGGCGTTTTAGGGTAATTGCCGTATTTTAAAATGATTTTATTTGAACCCATAACGAACCCTTTTTTTTTTAAAGTAATAGGAAAGAAAACCTCTATCTGTTCATCCACATCGGAATGTGGAAATGGGCCAAAATGAAAGCAACAGCAGATGACGTAAACGCCATGCTAAACGAATGTTGTATTTTGTACAAGTTCAATATGAACTACTAGCCGCGCTAGTAACACTAGTTTTATAATGTATTTTGCAACAGACACGGGAAAATGAACTTTTATGGAGAAAGGGACCGGTAATTATCGAACCTTGATTTATCGAAGGTCTTTACATGCCCCACTTTTTACAGGCAACTTTAACCCTTTACGAAACGCCAGATTATCGACTACCCCAAATTGAAAGAGTTTGCAGACACCATTTCAAAAAGTGATTGAATTGGGAAGCAATCTTCCGATAGAGTAGAAATCATTGTGGGAAAAGGAAATATTGCTCGTCACGAGCAATTTCTCCTTTTTTCCACAGTGTTTTACAGAGTCGTCTGCAACAAAGTGATTAAATGACATTATTGTTTGGGTATGGGTTGAATTGAGCACAATAAGTAAAGTGTGTCTGTCTGTCTCTCCGTCCACCCGTTAGTTCGTCCGTCCGTCCGTCCGTCTGTCTGTCTGTCTCTCTCCCTATTTCTCCCTATCTCTCCCTATCTCTCTCCCTATCTCTCCCTATCTCTCTCTGTTTTGAATAAAGACTATATATAGAAATATAAAGCCATATATCCGCACACAGCACTCTCTCTATTCACTAGTTCAATGAACTCTTTTTCACAGTTTGTATAGAATAACATGTATTAGTATGGATGATTAGAACCTCTATGGTAATCGATGCCTTCGTTATCGATTTTGGACAGGTCGCTCTCCATGAGTCTAAACCAACATATGATAGCTGTTATCGACTTTGGACAGGTCGCTCTCCATTAGTCTAAACCAACATATGATAGCTCAATTACATTGATTTGTTTGTCATCCAAGGCTGTTTTCAATTATGTTTGAGTTATATCTTAACGTTCTCTATGTCAAAACGGTTACCTCCCTTTTTCTGGCATTGGACTTGCTATTCAGTCGAAATGCTTCCCCAATACTACTACAGCCGGCTTTTATTTTAATTTAAATGATTATGAAATAAATATTCAAGACGGTATCCATGTTTATATTCAGCAGCATTTAATAATTTATATGCAACTGTATGCAACAAATATTGTAAAGTCGTCTTAAGTATTTATTCCGGATATCCCTGCGAACTTCATGAACGATTACACGAATGTATTAATCCAGACCCACTACATTTGAGACTACAGCCAAACTTGTGTTTAGAGGCCAGCATATAGAACTGAGAAAATTGGCTATTTAAGAAAGGTTTGCTGCTCAAAACAAATTAATTTACACTATAAATCCAACAATGGGCCTTTCTAAAGTGGTTGCTTAAGGCAGGTTGGTTGCTTAAAAGGATGGATGTTTAACACAAGTTGGACAGCGCTTTCTTTTATCTTATACTCTTCAACCACAGTCAAAATTCAGATGTAAAGAAATTTGAAAGTCAGGACTTCTTTTAACCTGTACAAAAGCATTATTGCTGCATGATACAACCAGGAAATAACCATTGAAAGGAATTTAGTTTGTATTGAATGTTTAAGAGTTAATTAAGATAAATTTAAATTCAAAAGAGTTGGAACAGTTTTGAGTTTTACCGCATACAGACCGTACAAAGTCGGGTATGTTGACGCTTTCTGAATTAATTATGCCTTTAATGGCTCCTGTTAATTGCAACAGGCAAATAAAAGTGGTATGTTTATATAATTGAAGTGACAATTTACTTTTTTTTTTACGTGAATCCAATTTCTTATCTAGAATCTCGTAAGGTTTAGATTCATCTTTTATAGATCCATACTGGGCTGGCGTTGCACTTTTACGAAATTAAGTTCTATGTTTTAAATGTGTTTTATAATTGAATAATGAGATGTAAATAAAGATTGCTACTACTATGATGTTTTCGCCGCGCTTCATAAGTTGGAGTCGATGTACTTATAATTATTCTTTAAACCAGTTGTTAGGGCCAACACACAAAAGGCACATAAACAGTGAATTGACTATACACATTTCAAATAAACATCGATAAATATTATTTGAAATTTAACTGAATGTACAGGTTTATTCCACAGTCGATTTATTTCGACCATTTACTGCAGATGAAAACTTTTCCTCTCACCTCGAGCACGTTTGAAAAGAGTCGTTTTGATAAAACGAAGGAATTGCTCTTTAAAACTATTCTCTCTACATCTCATCGGCTCTACCAAATATGATTAAAAACGAGATATTTGTTGTTTTATAGATTATTTTTCACAAAAAACAAAATTTGAAAATCAAACTAGCATTAAAGCAGTTGTATTCTTGAATGATACACAATTAAAAGTAGTTATCTTAAGCATACTTAATTTAAGAAGCGCCAATACATTTAAGTATTCACAGTATATGTAGAGTATATTTCAAAACCGTTGCAACACTTTTAAATCTAAATACTTATTGATTTATTGTAAATGAGCTCTTAAATCTTACTATGTTTCCGATGACTATTTTTAAGTTCATATCATGCAAATGTACAGCTGTTGAACAATTGTATAGAAATTAGGTTTCAACTTTCACATGTTCTTATATCTATGAACAAACACCTTGAACCATCGTATATTGCTACCCATTACGAACCTGTTTGATGCTGTAGCATCTTTTACTCGAGAACGTCCAACCGAATCGACAGGCGATCGATGGTAAAAAACTCTCTGATACCTGAGGGTTTCTACCTAAAGAGCTAAAATATAGTTCTTTTCTCAAGATAAGAGGTTCATTATACCCTAGTCCGAATGATCCAGACGTAGATATCTCATTCTACATATCTACAGCTTGGATCATCCGAGTTCATTATACTCTAGTCCGAATGATCCAGACGTAGATATCTCATTCTACATATCTACAGCTTGGATCATCCGAGTTCATTATACTCTAGTCCGAATGATCCAGACGTAGATATCTCATTCTACAAATCTACAGCTTGAAGCATCCGAGTTCATTATTATCTAGTCCGAATGATCCAGACGTAGATATCTCATCATACACATCTACAGCTTGGATCATCAGAGTACATTATACCCTAGTCCGAATGATCCAGACGAAGATATCTCATTCTACACATCTACAGCTTGGATCATCCGAGTTCATTATACCCTAGACCGAATGATCCAGACGTAGATATCCCATTCTACACAGTTACAGCTTTGATCATCCGAGTTCATTATACCCTAGTCCGAATGATCCAGACGAAGATATCTCATTCTACATAGTTACAGCTTGGATAATCCGAGTTCATTATACCCTAGTCCGAATGATCCAGACGAAGATATCTCATTCTACATAGTTACAGCTTGGATCATCCGAGTTCATTATACCCTAGTCCGAATGATCCAGACGAAGATATCCCATTCTACATAGTTACAACTTGGATCATTCGAGTTCATTATACCCTAGTCCGAATGATCCAGACAAATATATCCAATTCTACACAGTTACAGCTTGGATCATCCGAGTTCATTATACCCTAGTCCGAATGATCCAGACGTAGATATTCCATTCAACACAGTTACAGCTTGGATCATCCGAGTTCATTATACCCTAGTCCGAATGATCCAGACGAAGATATCCCGTTCTACACAGTTACAGCTTGGATCATCCAAGTCATTATACCCTAGTCCGAATGATCCAGACGAAGATATCTCATTCTACATAGTTACAGCTTGGATCATCCGAGTTCATTATACCCTAGTCCGAATGATCCAGACGTATATATCTCATTCTACATAGTTACAGCTTGGATCATCCGAGTGCATTATACCCTAGTCCGAATGATCCAGACGTAGATATCCCATTCTACACAGTTACAGCTTGGATCATCCGAGTTCATTATACCCTAGTCCGAATGATCCAGACGAAGATATCTCATTCTACACATCTACAGCTTGGATCATCTGAGTGCATTATACCCTAGTCCGAATGATCCATACGAAGATATCTCATTCTACATAGTTACAGCTTGGATCATTCGAGTTCATTATACCCTAGTCCGAATGATCCAGACAAAGATATCCAATTCTACACAGTTACAGCTTGGATCATCCGAGTTCATTATACCCTAGTCCAAATGATCCAGACGTAGATATTCCATTCAACACAGTTACAGCTTGGATCATCCGACTTCATTATACCCTAGTCCGAATGATCCAGACGAAGATATCTCATTCTACATAGTTACAGCTTGGATCATCCGAGTTCATTATACCCTAGTCCGAATGATCCAGACGTAGATATCCCGTTCTACACAGTTACAGCTTGGATCATCCGAGTTCATTATACCCTAGTCCGAATGATCCAGACGAAGATATCTCATTCTACATAGTTACAGCTTGGATCATCCGAGTTCATTATACCCTAGTCCGAATGATCCAGACGTAGATATCTCATTATACACAGTTACATCTTGGATCATCCGAGTGCATTATACCCTAGTCCGAATGATCCAGACGAAGATATCCCATTCTACACAGTTACAGCTTGGATCATCCGAGTTCATTATACCCTAGTCCGAATGATCCAGACGAAGATATCTCAATCTACACATCTACAGCTTGGATCATCAGAGTTCATTATTCTCTAGTCCGAATGATCCAGACGAAGATATCTCATTCTACACAGTTACATCTTGGATCATCCGAGTTCATTATACCCTAGTCCGAATGATCCAGACGAAGATATCTCATTCTACATAGTTACAGCTTGGATCATCCGAGTTCATTATACCCTAGTCCGAATGATCCAGACGAAGATATCTCATTCTACATAGTTACAGCTTGGATAATCCGAGTTCATTATTCTCTAGTCCGAATGATCCAGACGTAGATATCTCATTCTACATAGTTACAGCTTGGATCATCAGAGTTCATTATACCCTAGTCCGAATGATCCAGATGAAGATATCTCATTTTACACATCTACAGCTTGGATCATCCGAGTTCATTATACCCTAGTCCGAATGATCCAGACGAAGATATCCCATTCTACACATGTACAGCTTGGATCATTCGAGTACATGTACATTATACCCTAGTCCAAATGATCCAGACGTAGATATCTCATTCTACACAGTTACAGCTTGGATCATTCGAGTGCATTATAATCTAGTCCAAATGATCCAAACGTATATATCTCATTTAACACAGTAACATCTTGCGTCATTCGAGTTCATTATACCCTAGTCCGAATGATCCAGACGTAAATATCTCATTCTACACAGTTACAGCTTGGATCATTCGAGTGCATTATAATCTAGTCCAAATGATCCAAACGTATATATCTCATTTTACACAGTTACATCTTGCGTCATTCGAGTTCATTATACCCTAGTCCGAATGATCCAGACGTAGATATCTCATTCTACATAGTTACAGCTTTGATCATCCGAGTGCATTATACCCTAGTCCGAATGATCCAGACGTAGATATCTCATTCTACACATCTACAGCTTGGATCATCCGAGTTCATTATACCCCAGTCCAAATGATCCAGACGTAGATATCTCATTCTACATATCTACAGCTTGGACCATCCGAGTGCATTATTCCCTAGTCCGAATGATCCAGACGTAGATATCTCATTCTACACAGTTACAGCTTGGAGCATTCGAGTACATTATTCCCTAGACCGAATGATCCAGACGTAGATATCTCATTCCACACAGTTACAGCTTGGATCATTCGAGTTCATTATACCCTAGTCCGAATGATCCAGACGTAGATATCTCATTCTACACAGTTACAGCTTGGAGCATTCGAGTACATTATACTCTAGTCCGAATGATCCAGACGTAGATATCTCATTCTACACAGTTACAGCTTGGAGATTTCGAGTACATTATTCCCTAGTCCGAATGATCCAGACGTAGATATCTCATTCTACACAGTTACAGCTTGGATCATTCGAGTTCTTTATACCCTAGTCCGAATGATCCAGACGTAGATATCCCATTCTACACAGTTACAGCTTGGATCATCCGAGTTCATTATACCCTAGTCCAAATGATCCAGACGTAGATATCTCATTCTACACAGTTACAGCTTGGATCATCTGAGTGCATTATACCCTAGTTCGAATGATCCAGACGTAGATATCTCATTTTACACAGTTACAGCTTAGACCATCCGAGTTCATTATACCCTAGTCCGAATGATCCAGACGTAGATATCTCATTCTACACTGTTACAGCTTAGACCATCCGAGTGCATTATACCCTAGTCCGAATGATCCAGACGTAGATATCTCATTCTACACAGTTACAGCTTGGATCATCCGAGTTCATTATACCCTAGTCCGAATGATCCAGACGTAGATATCCCATTCTACACAGTTACAGCTTGGATCATCCGAGTTCATTATACCCTAGTCCGAATGATCCAGACGTAGATATCTCATTCTACACAGTTACAGCTTGGATCATCAGAGTTCATTATTCTCTAGTCCGAATGATCCAGACGTAGATATCTCATTCTACACAGTTACAGCTTGGATCATCCGAGTTCATTATACCCTAGTCCAAATGATCCAGACGTAGATATCTCATTCTACACAGTTACAGCTTAGTACATCCGAGTGCATTATACCCTAGTCCGAATGATCCAGACGTAGATATCTCATTCTACACATCTACAGCTTGGATCATCTGAGTTCATTATTCCCACGTATTTCCACAGGAAAGAGATGGACTAATAACAGTAAGATAGATCGGTACACATGTACCGGGATTTGAACATACGCGGAATAGGGGAGCCATGAATCTGAACCCTTTTCTTAACACTCCGTCATAACATTTCTCTGTTTTTGCAATCGCAGTTGCAAAAACAGGAGTATAACATGATTTGTATTTTCTAAACCATTTTGAATATGATGTATGTTGATGTTCGTTTGGGAAGCGGGAAAGAAAACGAAATAAACGAGCACAGGAATCAGAAACAGGAAATCCTCATAAAATGGTAAAACAGGAAACCGCCTCTAAAATAAATACATTACTTTAAAGATATTTTATTTACGTTATTACCCTTTGGCTAACAGCTATTACATTTCGTCTTTTTGTAAGGCACGGTGTGAATTTTGGCAATAAAACATTAGAATCAAACTATTAAAGAGATGACTTTTTTTTGACACACATAGAATATATAAGGCGTTATACAAACAATAAAAAGACCTTTCATATATCTTTATTGAAAAAAAAAACACTTTTACCTTTTCATTCGAAAGAACATGCCCAAACAAAAAACCTTACAGGTGTATTCATATTGGATAAGGCATGATTGTGGCGATCGATTAAAAATCGGTGTTTGCTTCGCCTTAACCATGTGTAGTTAACCCTTTACCGAAAGGTCAAACTTCCGACCGTCCCAAATTGAAACAGTTTGCAGACGCCATTTCAAATGTGATGAAATTGACAAGAAATGTTCTGATAGTGCATAAAACATTATGGGAAAAGGAGAAATTGCTCGTTATGAGCAATTTCTCCTTTTCCCATAGTGTTTTCTAGTGTCGTCTGTAACAAAGTGGTCAAATGTCGTGATTGTTTGGTAATGGGTGTTTAAATAAATACTTAACATTCCAAGCCACATTTAAAATGAAAGGCGCTGACCTTGTCCATAATATCGTGAATTGGTTAAGCATAAAAGAAAAAGGCTTTTGAATAGGACTTTATAAACATATTGAAATTAGGACTATATTATAATGGTGCAGACGACTTTTCCATTTTCGTGATTACCATAATGATACATAAATATGTACGGAATATCGCGCTCCCGTTATGTTAATAAAGTTGTTAACTTTTAACTTGAACAGCATTCAATCATTCATTGTAGGAAAATGACTAACAGTTTCTTCCTTTGGTGATGCTTATTCCTTTAAGAGGAAAGTGTTTTAGAATAAATGAAATACTACGCTGAAAAATGGTGTATATTTCTTCTATACTCTATATAAATACGTGTAGATCGTATTACAGCTTCAACCTTTTGTAAATAAAGTAACATGAAATCAACCACCGTGTCGGATAGAAAATATAAACACTTTTCCTTGAGTTTCAAAGGTATTCGTTTAGAACGAATTCGTCAACTGTAATGTTACAGTCAATTTACTTTTCGTACGTTTGGAGCAAAAAAAATGAATAAATAAGAATACATCAAAAAACAATTTGTCAATCATTAGCAATGATTTCGTTTCCTCATTTTGCAACAAAATCGAGATTCTTTTTCAATCATCAGAATATTTTCGATGAAAATTAAGTAGTGATTATTTGTTTCTTTAATACATTACCACCTAACGCCACATTTTTGCGTCTTGCAGCAGACGACGTTTAAAAAACATTGTAGTACAAGGGAGGAATTGCTTAGCACAAGCAATTTCTCCTTTTGCCAAAACGCTTTTCAATCCATGCACATATCGCAATAGCAGAACTGGAGAATTTTTCGCATGTTCGAAAGATTTTCTAAAGTCGTCTGTTTCAAGTAAAAAAATGTTGTTTGCATGTAGTTCAGACTTAGTTCGTGATCGACTTTATACGGAACTGTAGTGGTCAATGTTTAAGCATGAAGACATCAAGGAAGATTCCCTCGGCATTTCTGACGGTTATTATATTATAAACACAATAGTTTGCGTTTTGGATCTATTCAAATTGAAAGCAGCAATAGACGGAACAACATATTAATATCGAAAAGACAACATCTAAGTTGTGATTTTGAACAGGATGTTTGAAGTCAATATAGAAAAAAGAACATTTTTGTTTTTAAGGAATGCCTGTACGTTAGAAAAAGCTATTTGAATCTTTTCGTAAAATACCGCATGAATTATCTTTACAAAGTTGTCGTAAAGCGTAAAATTCAGCCAAGGTTACCGTTTAACGTGAGTTAGTTGCAAAAAAAACACTTTAAGATAATGACTCGTTCGTAGACAACGTTTCATAATCTTTTAGAAACCATTTTCTTTTATGTACTGAGACAAAGATATAGACATGCTAAACTTTGAGATAGCCTAGAACATTGAAATAAAAAGATCCTGTTATCAAATAAAAACACAATAAAAATACTCATAAACGCGTTTGCTGATGACACAATGTTAATTACCCTCGTTTGGCGTATTTTCACAACGGTTTATAAACATGTGCGTCACTTTATCATAGTAATTACTATTAAGTAATGCTTCATAGTCTGTGTTGCTAAATTAAGGTTTTATCGTCGTGGGCAAATTCTGTTTCGTCTGCTGAGCAACGTTTACTTTAATCACGGTTCATGATTATTTAAAGCATTGCGTCAAAATGCGGATGAGAGCAACGAACAACTCTTCTTTTTGTAAAGGATGATCTTAAAATAAAAAGAAGAAAGAGAAGAAAAAAGAAGACAAATGAGGAAAAGAAGAGAGAGGAAACGAAGAAGAAGGAGAGGAGGAGGAGGAGGGGGAGTATGGGAGAAGGAGAAGGAGAAGGGTGAGAAGGAGAATGAGAAGAAGAAGAAGAAGAAGAAGAAGAAGAAGAAGAAG
Organism: Cerastoderma edule; assembly: GCA_947846245.1. Classification (NCBI taxonomy): domain Eukaryota; kingdom Metazoa; phylum Mollusca; class Bivalvia; order Cardiida; family Cardiidae; genus Cerastoderma; species Cerastoderma edule. Next base: position 34,106,767 of record OX401415.1, read on the forward strand.
AAGAAGAAGAAGAAGAAGAAGAAGAAGAAGAAGAAGAAGAAGAAGAAGAAGAAGAAGAAGAAGAAGAAGAAGAAGAAGAAGAAGAAGAAGAAGAAGAAGCAGAAGAAGAAGAAGAAGAAGAAGAAGAATATGAAATATGAAGACAAGGAAATGAAGACAAGGAAATAGGAGAAGGAGGAAAATAATAGGGAGAAGAGAAGAAGGGAGATGATGGCGAAGTAGTGCAAGAAGAAATAGAATGGATGGGAAATTAGGAAGAAAAGAAAAGATGAAAAAAAGGAAAAAGAAAATGTAGAATACGAAAAAGAAAAGGGGATGATAATGAAGATGAAGTTGAAAATAAAGAAGAAAAGATAATTTACCAGCAATACTTGAATATATCCTTAATAGAACATTCTGGAACAATTAGATAGGTACGCGCATCATCTTATCTTTTATCCCTCGCTATCAAAACTGACTTTTGATAGAACAGATGGATGTAGATAATTACAAAAATGGTACAAAAGTCATTAGACTTACGTCATGTTCATATCAATAGATACATAATGTTATAAATATGCACACTCTATAAAGAAAAGATGTTTGCCGCAATATTTAAATAGTAAAGTTTGCATTCGTATTATTGTAGCGAAGCGGAAAGTGTCAAGCGAAAGCTATTTTCAAATTATTTACAGTAAAACATACCATTCCGCTTTCCCCTACAGCCGGTGTCGGACTCGAAATGCAAACGAAGCTTCACCTGCAAATCAAGATAATGAACATTTTGTGGCAGATGCGCTGTCGATCACAAATACGGTTCCAGATTCTTGAACTCGTAGAGAATCGATGCAACATAAATCGTATCTTTTTTGCGTGGACTTTACCCTTAGAATGCTTGGTAATTTTATAAATATAGGTTTTGATGTCGTCTGATTTCCAAAAACCTTAAATATCTGCTTTATTCTCATAGTAGCAAACATGTTAAATTGAATTGGATCTAACCTGTTTGTAAAAGCATTGAGTGGGTTTCAACACTTTAGGGGTTAAACTGTTGTTTATGTAATCCCATACATGCCAAATCTGTAACTTATACGACTCTATAATTCGTAGAATCGAATACTCGAAACTCATTCGGTTTATTTATGTAATAATCATCTTTTTCGAATTACTGGCATGTCGGCATTACACTGCCTTGACCCATTACCAAACAAAAAACGACATTTAACCACTTTGTTGCAGCCGACTCTGGAAAACATTGTGGGAAAGGAGAAACTGCTCTTAATGAGCAAATTCTCCTTTTCCCGCAATATTTTCTGCCCTAGCAGATGATTATTTTTCAATTTCATCACCTTTTGAAATGTCGTCTGCAAACTCTTTCAAATTTGGACAGTCGAAACTTTTGGCGTTTGGTAACGTGTTAAATCTTAATGTAGTATGCAAAGGCGAAATACAACAAGCATAAACAATGATATAGGATACACATGCGTGATAACATAGACGTTTTATAGAGAAGCAAAAACATATAATGAAACATACCAAACCTATATGATTTCACAAGGTTAGAAAATACACGATGATGAAAGCATCTACGTTAGATTGTTTTAAAATATTGTTAAATACAATGAATGTGAGAATGAGTTGTTCTTCTTAAATTTGTGAAGAAAACATTGCATAAAAATGTACATTACTATTTTGCCACATTGTTGGCAGCACCGGCAATGTGATGCATTGTGCATAAAGGCATAAAGGGATTAAACAAACTGTTGTCCATAAGCGACAAGCCGTCTTTTTAAACAACAATGTTGTTTGCATATATTTGTTAAAAAGGGGAGACGAAAAAGGGAAATAACTTAGTCAAACTGCCATCCGAATAGATCGGAGGAGTGAGCCCCCTTGAACAGTACATGACAAGCTGTGAATAAATAAAACGTCATCTGAAGTAATTTTAAGGTAAGTTCTGTTTTTGTATTAAGGGAATATTCTCCGACGACGTAGTAATGGATCGCTTGAATATACAAAGTGGATTGAGTTTTAACACAACCGTAAAGTGGCCTGGTGACGTAAATGGGCTTAGGGTTAGGGTTAGGGTTAGGGTTAGGGATTATGTTTTTATAAATAATATCTTTTTTTTCATTTATATCTTTCATTGTTTCACATAAGATTTCTTATGATGCAAAGTATTCAATTTCATTCTGAGGAAGATTTAGATCTATATAATACAATGTCGCAAACGTTGTCGCAAATATGCGTCAAAACTCTATCCACTTCGTCGTCATAATTTCGATCCACTACTAGCTCAACCAATATTCTCATACATTAACATAGAGTATCAGATAACAATTTATTTCAGTTTTCATATGTTTATTTGATGTCATTTCATATAATAAATCTTTTGACAATCGGATTCAGGAATTGTAATACATATACATCGTTACTTAGATGATGATTGAGTATAATTCTCTTCGAAATGTCGTCAGGTCTGATCGATATTTACAACAACAAAAGAATCAGGATTTACTACGAAACAACAACAGTATTAGTGCTGGGAAAACATCGTTATAACAAAGAATATCTGCCCGTCAGGACCAGAAATGACACATATGTATTATTACCCTCAAGTTGTAACAGGCTGATTACATCGCAGTTATCTGAGGCCTTTGATAACAGGTTGTCGCTGGTATGTATCAGCACAGCTCTAGCATCAAAGGTTTAATGTATGCCATATTAGTTGTCTTGATTCCTGACTCTTCGAATAAAATGTTAAAATGTATGCATTATTTTTGTTATGGCTATAAGTATGCTTTGTGCTATTTTATGCCGAATAAAAATTGAATTGAATTGAATTGAATAGTTTATGCGAGTTCTAAAATGCTCTATATATTACAAAAATATCACACCTCTTGCAAAATCCTTTTGTTTTGTGCATGTTACATTCTTTTATTTATTTATTTATTTATTTATTTGTTTATTCATTTTTTTATTTTTTTATTTATTTATTTATTTTTTATCTATTTATTTATCTATTCATTTATTTACTTATTTATCCATTCATTAATCTATTTATCTATTTATTTATTTATCTATTTAGTTAGTTAGTTAGTTGGTGAGCTGACGGGCTGGCTGACGGGCTGGCTGACGGACTGGCTGACGGGCTGGCTGACGGACTGGCTGACTGGCTGACTGGCTGGCTGGCTGGCTGGCTGGCTGGCTGGCTGGCTGGCTGGCTGGCTGGCTGGCTGGCTGGCTGGCTGGCTGGCTGGCTGGCTGGCTGGCTGGCTGGTCTGGCTGGCTGGCTGGCTGGCTGGCTGGCTGGCTGGCTGGCTGGCTGGCTGGCTGGCTGGCTGGCTGGCTGGCTGGCTGGCTGGCTGGCTGGCTGGCTGGCTGGCTGGCTGGCTGGCTGGGCTGGCTGGCTGGCTGGCTGGCTGGCTGGCTGGCTGGCTGGCTGGCTGGCTGGCTGGCTGGCTGGCTGGCTGGCTGGCTGGCTGGCTGGCAGGCTGTCTGTCTGTCTGGTCTGTCTGTCTGTCTGTCTGTCTGTCTGTCTGTCTGTCTGGCTGTCTGTCTGGCTGGCTGGCTGGCTGGCTGGCTGGCTGGCTGGCTGGCTGGCTGGCTGGCTGGCTGGCTGGCTGGCTGGCTGGCTGGCTGGCTGGCTGGCTGGCTGGCTGGCTGGCTGGCTGGCTGGCTGGCTGGCTGGCTGGCTGGCTGGCTGGCTGGCTGGCTGGCTGGCTGGCTGGCTGGCTGGCTGGCTGGCTGGCTGGCTGGCTGGCTGGCTGGCTGGCTGGCTGGCTGGCTGGCTGGCTGGCTGGCTGGCTGGCTGGCAGTGGCTGGCTGGCAGTGGCTGGCTGGCAGTGGCTGGCTGGCAGTGGCTGGCTGGCAGTGGCTGGCTGGCCTTCCTGGCCTGGCTGGCTGGCTGGCTGGCTGGCTGGCTGTTTGTTTGTTTGTTTATTTATTTATTTATTCATTTACATGTATTTTTTATTTATTTACATGTATTTATATATTTATTTACATGTATTAATATATTTATTTATTTATTTATTCAATTATCTATTTTAGAAGAAAGCGGCTTTTCCTATCGTTATGTTATGGCAACATTAATCCGGACGGCTCGAGAAGGATAAACCCACTATCAACATCATTTGTGCCATTCTTTTAGTTCTCTTTTTTGTATGTCAGTCCATTGCACCGTTTATAGGACGTTTATGCAACTTTACCCTTTCCCAAACAACAAATTTTCGACTGTCCCAAATTGAAAGAGTTTGCAGAAGACATTCCAAAATGTGGTGAAATTGAACAATATTCTCCGGAAAGGGCAGAAAACATTGTAGGAAAAGGAAAAATCTTTCGTCGCGACCAGTTTCTCCTTTTCCCAGAATGTTTTCTAAAGTTGTCTGCAACAAAGTCGTCAAATGTCGTTGTTGTTTAGTTTAAACATATTTTATTGTAAAATGTTTTTACAATAGGATTGGGACAGAAGCTATAAGCTTATTGAGTCCTTCTCCTTAATAACATTACACCATGACAGCAATACAATACAAAAAATATGTAACATATAATTGTAAATTCACCGATAGAGAGAAGGGGACAAGTAGAGAAAGAGTTATTGTTTAGGAAAGGGTTAAAGAGCATTGCATTGTTATAAAGTACAGAGAACATGCAAGTGTTTTTTTTTATTTTATACGTTATAACCGATCATTGGAAAACCTCGTTTTCGCTGATCATGTGCAATTAAGTTGTTGTTGACATGTGTTTTTGCTGGGTTCATTACATCGATTAATTTCCTCTTTTCCCACAATGTTTTACATAGTCGTCTGAAACAAAATGGTTAAACGTCGTTATTGTTTGGTAATGGGTTAAACCTCATTCGGTGCAAGTACTGGCTATTTATCAAGTAAGCAAGGTCGAGAGTGGTTGGTGTGAACTGTAAGCACTTGGTAACTTTTTATTCGTACATTTAGGCCTCTGGCCCATAATACATATAATAAATTTATCATAGATTTGAAGTGTGTTTGTTCAACTATAAACGTATCAAAAATGAATAAAATGGAGAAGAAATAAAGGAACCATTACGAAATGAACCGCATATCAAGTAATTCGTGCATTGACATGTTTACTATTATCAGAACACGTTGTCACAAAAATATACTGTCGAGCCTCGTTTATCCGAACACATCCGTTCCCAACAAAACTTCCGGATTAACAAGTCATCCGGACTAATGAAGCAAGGCCTGGTCTCATACACATTAAGACATAAATGGTCTATATGTGTGTGTATACTTATAACCCTTTACCAAACGCAAAATTTTCGATCGTTTGCAGACGACATTTCAAAACGTGATGAAATTAGAAAATAATCTTCTGATATGACAGAAAACATTGTGGGAAAAGAAGATTTCTCCTTTACCCACAATGTTTTCAAAAGTCGTCTGCAACAAACTGGTCAAATGTTGTTAGTGTTTGGTAATTGGCTTGGCAAATTACTACAAATAATTCCGTTTCCTAACAATTTCGTTCGGATTGCGATACTTCCGGATAAATGGGGTCCGGATAAACGATGTTTGACTGCATGATAATATGATCGAGTGTCATAGAGAAATCGGTTACAAGAAACAATGATATAATTCCAAAACTCATAACATAAACTATAAGTTCTTACGAACAATGTCTGGCATAGCTAGAAAAATCCACTTTGGATTTTATGTGCCCTGTGAGAATTCGATCCCGGTTCTCCCGAGTGACAGTCCTAAACATAACCACTGAACTAAAGAGTCGGCTCAGTAAAGCACAGGTTACATCTTGCATCTTGTCCTGATTGATTGTTGCTATGCTGTAGAGAGTGAGGCGGCTACGTAACAAAATATAATCAATGACATTATAAACTGTTTATAAGGTCATTGGTATAGTCTGCTATAAAAGAAATATTAGTTTGAGAAGTAACCGGTTTGACTGATGTTAGATTTGAACGTTCAAGCTCGTTCGTTGACACCTGCTATTATTCTGCAAAGGTAAAATACGACCTCATTGGTCATGCAATGCCCTAATGCAATGGTAAATCAGGGAAGTTTTTCCAGTAAGGATGTTTTTTATCCAATAAAATACAAAAGAACAAAGCCTACCAAGAGGAATGATCAATTGACTTGGCCGTGGTTTCCGCCATAAAATTGACGTAGTGGAGAGTATTTCTTTTGTGGGTCAAAGTTCGCCGTCAACATTGACTACAGGTGGCGTTTAACTAATCGATGCTTATATAAGAGTAAAAATTGTCCGGTACAAATGCAATCGGTACAAGTGCACTTCATTACTGAACTCTTGCCCCACTTCTAGCAAATTAGCAATTTTGGCAAAGTAAGCATTGACTACAGGTGGCGTTTACTAATTGATGCTTATATAAGAGTTAAAGAATGTTCGGTATAAATGCAATAAGTACAAGGGCACTTCATTATTGAACTCTTGCCCCACTTCTAGCAAATTAGCAATGTGACAATTTTGGCAAATAAACTCTAGAACTTCTGAGGAATAGGTATACGGAGTGAAATAATTTCGTATCAAAGTACAATGTACTAAGAGCCTGTGTCTAGGGTAGTGATACAGTATAAGAGCGTCGCCCTCTTTTTCCGAGGGTCTCGGGTTCGAGTCCCCGTTAGGCGAGGTGGAAATTGCCGGGACTAACCCATGAATCGGCGCGAGTGCTGATTCAGTATCGAGGAAGCAGTCATCAAGAGTGAATTTTATAAGCGTTAAGCTTCTGTCACAATCGATGTAAAAAAATATGTATTCAAATCCGAAGTGTTAAAACGGTTTTGAAATCCATGGCATACATTATTTCCCTCATGCGAAGTTATCGAAATGGATAGGACATGGAAGTTTGGTACAATTTTCTTTTGAAAACACACGTGTTAAGTAACTTTTGAATAAATGCCTGAAATGGCTTTTTTAGCAAACCAAGATTGTTGAAATCATCATTTGAACATTTTGACATAAGTATTAGAATCCGTGAGATATACATGTATATCGGTTACGAAACGCTCTGAAAGATATTGTGAGTTTTGTCAAAATAATAATGTCGAGGATGAATTTCACTTTATGATTAAATGTCCTCTTGTTTTCTCTTGAGTTGAGACAATGATATATTGATGAGGTGTACTTTGTTAGGCCGAAAATATCTTAAACTATAGAAAGTACTCCAGTCCAGTGATCATGATATACTCAAAACAATTGCTAAATTATCAAAACCTGCTTTTACATAGACGGTTGTCTCATGACACTTAGTTCAGGTTCTTATTGAAAATTATACAAGTTTCATTTGTTCACGTAATGATTTGAGAATAGTTTGAATGTTGAATTATTGGATGGTTAGTTCGTTTTCTTGTATAAGTGGTATTGTTTTATATTAATGATGATGATGTACGTTGTAATGGTCAACGATATACTATTTATTCTGTTCTGTTCATGTATCGTTGAATAACTTATTTTGGCGGGGCTAAGCCTCAAAACCAGACTGTTAACGATAAAGAAAGTTCTTCAAAACACCGAGAGATCATTTTCTTGTAGAGTAAACAAATCTCCATCCAACAATCAATATATCATTTAAGTTTTCAACGGCAATCTTTTCTTTTCTTTTTCAAACATCAAGTTTGTTCTTTTTTTGATATAACAATGGGTGTAAAACAAGGTGAACCATTATCTCCTCTTTTATTTATTCTTTTCATTAACGACATGTACGAGTATATGCAATCAGATGCTTTTGATTGTTTTACTTTGGAAGACGTGAAACTGTTTTTATTACTATTTGCTGATGATACTGTTCTTTTTTCTTACTCTGTTGAAGGCCTTCAATTATTACTTAATAAGTTACAAGACTACTCGAAAGAGTGGGGAGTTTCAGTAAATATTGAAAAAACGTTTGTTATGATTTGTCAAAAAGGAAGTCGATTTGCAGATGTTGATTTTATATATAATGGTCATAAGCTTAGAATTGTTAAGAATTGTTGTAATTTGTCCTATAATGGAAAATTCTACAATACTCAGAAACAACTTTCTTCTCAAGCCTTAAAGGCGTTGTTTTCGTTGAATTCATTGTTCGATAAGGTCTCATTAAATGTTTCTGAAAAAATAAAGTTATTCGATTCAATGGTATTGCCCATATTAATGTACAATGCTGAAGTTTGGGGATTTCACAAGGCAACTGATTGTGAACGTATACAATTGAAATTTTTAAAACAAATATATATTTAAGGCAAATTGCATTAGTTAAATATTGGGCAAACATTTGTAAATTTCCAAACTCTCTTTTATTTAAAATATGTAACATGTCTGATATTGTGGGAAATCCAGTCAATGAATGGAAATTGAATATGCACTCTTTATTAGACAGGATAGGATATTCTCACTTAATAAATGTAACTGATGTTTCACGAATACCATTAACAAGCATAACCCAGCGCATTTCCGATATTTATATACAGAGCTGGTTCGCTGATTTAAATACATTTAACAAATTAGAAAGTTATAGGCTATTCAAAAAATCATTTGAAATGGAAAGTATTTTGCAACCATTACCAATATAAAAAGCAGAATAACTCTGACAAGATTTAGATGTTCAGCACATTCTTTTCAAATTCAAGTAGGCAGGCACAGAAACATTGCCAGAGATGATAGGAAATGCCTAGTATGTAATTTGAATGTAATTGAAAACGAATTTCATTTTCTACTCGTATGTCCTTTTTATAGAGATATCAGAAGATTGTATTTACCAAAATATTATTATACTTGGCCAAATATTCAGAAATTCATATGCTTAAAGGCACATCAAAGGAGAGGAGTACAAATAAATTACTGAAAAAATATATGGAGGTCTTTTATTATGTTCATAAAAGTCATGAGAATTGGTTTAGGAATGAATTGAGACCCTATTTAATAGACTCATTTAAAATAAGTTATTTTGTGCTTGAAATATAGAAGTCTCCAATTCAATCATGTTTATCAACAACCTGTTTGTTTACATATTCAAAACAACGAATTCTGATTGGTTGGTTAAAAAATGTGTGTATCAACTGGCAAGGTCAGAGGTGAAGAATCAGGAAATCTGAATGATAAAACTTGCTAATCTGGGTTATTTTTGGTTTACTTTCACATTGAAAATTATGCTGATGTTTTTTTTGGTGAGAATTATTTGAATCTGTCCAAAAGTTTACCAACTAATATAGTTTGATATAGCATTAATCTCCTTTAATGGGCCTTTAATGGAATCAACTTCTAAGAAAACAATTTAAAACATTAGTTAATTCATAGATAAAGCTAATAGCAGACGCAATAATCATATTGTAATTAACCAATAATTCATAACTACCAAGAATTCTGGCATTTAGTTTTACATTTACTTTCATCTTTCTATTGTATTCTGTGATTCTTTTTCATCACAAAATCACATTTTTCTCTTTTTTGTGTTTGTACTGCCATGTTTATGAATTTTTATGCATTTATAGGTTGCATTCATGATTGACAACAAACTATGTTCAGTTTATATGTCAATAAACTATTTGAAACTTGAAAAACTTGTTCTCCGTCACAGTGACGCAGTTCTATTTCGCTGTATTTCAATATAACGTAATCTGATGACGCAATTCATGTTGCAATACGGATCGGTTGCAAGACTGGTAACTCTACCGATCCCAAAAATAGGTGTTTCAACGATTAAATAACTCAAATATTTAGTATTAGTTAGAGGCTAGATAGTGAAATTTAAACGATAAAGAAACCCCAAGGAAGGAGCGATAGCGACGTCACAGCGATCTTTCCATCGCTACCGTAGGCTATGCTTAAACCCGTGTCATTGACTTGGAGGTGGAGCCTAAAACTACCTATTTATGCGCATTCGTGATACCAGAGTAATAGTCTCATAGAGCCCAGATAGAACACTCGAATAGTGGTTTATGGAAAATAAACCAACACAAAATTTCAAATTGACGCATTCTCATTGGATGAAAATGTAGAATAAACACTAATTTTCAATAACAAAATACTTTTCTGACTACTGTACTATTTGCATTGCATTTTTAAAATCAAGGTACAACTTAATTGCGAAATATCACCATGTATTATGTAAACATTAATGGCGAAATAAAGTGCATGTTGTTTTATAAATGCCATGTTAATAAGCTGTATTGTAAACTCCTCACAGTGATGTTTTCTTTATAGGATTGTTCACTGCCACAACAAATGTCACATGACCATCTAAGGAGAAACAAAAATGGCGTTTGAAAATTGGCAGCGACTCACAAGTCACCCACTTTTGATTTATTTGTAAAGAAAACTAAAATATTCTTTTTCAGTTTAACTCTCGACATTCTTACTAAATAAAGTATTATATAAAAATAAACAAATGAACAGCCCCTCCCAAAAAATATAAATAATGAAAAAAATAATAATAATAATTCAACCAAATCTGGATAAAAATCTTAAGATGAAAGTGATCGATGCAGAGTAGCAAGGGGAGATCACTGTGGGGAGCTTGGCTGTTTTAGGGAACAATGTGAATTCTATTTTTTGGCAAATTACATTTGCATGCCAACTGTGGAAAACAACTGAAATGCCATGTGATTTAATTTTACTTTTTACCGAAACCAGACTAATCACTTTTTTTCCTGACAAATCGATAGCAATTAGCTTTCAATCACTTAGAGATAAAACACACACTATGATACAATGTGTTCATTATGTGAAAACTGATTAGAACACTCGACATTAAACATTGAATTGAATACAAAAAAAGGAGTAGACTGCTGTTTTGTCTAATAAACGCAAAATTAAATCAGCGGTTACGGATTTCCATTATTTAAATCGCTTTATTTCATTCCCCTCCTCATTGTTTTTACCACTTACCATCTCAAATACATAAATCGGTGAATTGTTTTTTGCAGAATTGATGCTAAGTACGTGTGTACTTATAATTCATTACAAACATTCAAAACCCATCGCTGACATGAAACGCTCTAGATAGGGAAAGAAATATTTTTTTCTCTACCAAAATTGACCAAGTGAAATTCTTTTCATTCAAATGATAAAAATAAAGAGGCTATTGGCTGAAGATATGTGCGTAAAGATATACTTTCTTTCCTAGACAATTTGCCTTTTAATACATTCGATCCTTTGTTTCTCACTCTCTATTCCTACTACTTTTTATTGTATGCAACTTAGGTTTGCTTTACAGTGTACTTTCTTTTTCCTTTATTAACATTGTACACATTAAATCATGTCCTCTATCGGTCATTATTTCGTTGTCTATATTCTATTATTCTTTCTTGTGATCTCTATCCTCTGCCACGTCTTAAGACAGTATTCATTTTTGTTGCGCCATCTTTCGTTTGGTTCCGTTTCCTTCGTTCAATTTTGTTGACAGACATTCAGAGTGTTCCTGTTTTTTTTTTAAAAAAAAGTTTCAGTTGCATTTGATTTTTGCAGGTCTTTCTATTGTCTCCGTGTTCAGTGCTTGCATACGACAACGGTGTTCTCGTTATTTACATGGCTGTGTCTCACTTTCTCTCCATTAGGTTTATAATGTCCCAAACTCCCAACAGTGGGGATTGATCACTGCCATCACAAATGTCATATAACTATATGCTTAGAATCGAAAAGGGCGTGCAAAGATGGCGGCTACCCCCCCAAAACATCATTCTTTTGCGCTTTATTTGCAAAGAAAACAAAATATTTCTCAATTTAATAGGTCAAAAGTCAACCCAAGGAGACATCATTACTAAATGAAACACTATATCCAGTAAAATATTTGTGTTCTTTTGTTGCAGCTTCCTTTGCTTGAACATGTTTCTTGCTTTCTTGCCTTGTTTTTTGTGTATTCATTCAATGAACTCCCCGTGTTCAATTTTTTTTACAATGCGCATCTCTGATGCCTGATCCTTTGTGGCTACCCCGTCTTGTAGCAAGTCTTTTTCGAAAATAATACATAAAAAGAATTATCTCACAGATTGGGATCGTAACATACTTGGTTGGAAATGTTAGAAATGTTGGAAATATTATTTAAATATGTGTAATTAACGTGCTTTATAGATGAATATTTGTCCCTGACTGTTGTGTACTCTTGACTAAACCTGAAACAAATTTACGGAAACAATAATGTATTTTTTATAATCATTCTACTATAAAACGATAGGTATCAATTAAGGAAAAGTGAAACAGTTTCATCATTGTGTGTGAACGTGACAAATCAGATACAAAACACGCGAATACTTTAGACTGACTATTAATTACTATAATTGACTGTTAGTGTTGGATTGACTTAATTGAACTACATTAGTAAGCGGGGTTTTGGTACGTTTCGTTTCACCTGTACTTTTAGATATATATATACCGATAACCTTGTAACTGTTGTCAAAGATTCTAGAGTGGAAATTTTGGTAGATGTCGAGTTTATGAATGTCTTCTTATTTGCAGACGATATTGTTGCTTAGCAGAAACACCTGAAAACCTGCAAATGCCTTTCGACTTTTTGGATATATGATAGAGCAAAGTAGGATACGACAGTTAATGTATATGGCTCCTTATAATAAAACATTTTCCAATGTTTCTATACATGAAATTACCATAATAGCTATAAGATGTGAAGCAGGTAACATACAATGACCAAATTGACACACCATGTTTTAGTACAAGTTGTTGTTATTACTATTACCACAGTTTCATAATGTTGCTACCATTAAAGGCACATAAAAGGAGATAAATGCTATATAAAACTATATTAATTGGTAAACTTTTGGTCAGATTCAAATTGTTATAATCAAAAAACCCCATCAGCACAACTTAAATGTGAAAGCCAACAAGAATTAACCCAGATTAACCAGTTTAATTGTGTGATTCTTCACCTCTGACCTTGACAGTTGATACACAAATGTTTGAGCCGACCAATCAGAATTCGTTATTTCGAATAAGTAAACAAACAGGTTGTTGATAAACATGAATGAATTGGAGACTACTATATTTCAAGCATAAAATAATTTATTTTGAATGAGTCTATTAAATACGGTCTCAATGCATTCCTAAACTAATTCTCATGACTTTTATGAACATAATAAAAGAACTCCACATATTTGTTCAGTATTTTTTTTTTGTTCTCCTCTCCTTTGATGTGCCGTTCAGTATTGAGATATGCAACATCATTATTAGGGGCTATATACCGTAACTTTAATAAATCAAATTAGAACAAAAGGATGTGTATCAATATCTGTTTTGAACCTTGGAATACAACCATAACATATCACCCATAGTTATAGATATCTTTAAACAAATTTCTAGACTTTACCTAAATTACAAAACATACTGCCATATCTACAAATGGGGTACTTGCTTAAGACATAACTAAATTTATCCTGTCACCAGTGTCATTTAAGGACCGATAGCTAGGTGCCGCATAACATTTGTGATATCCGGCACTAACCATATGATACATGCACGTGACGAATCAAAACGTCATAAGAACGACATGACGTCATATTTACATCATTCTCTACTTATTTTTGTCCTTTTTTACCTTGTTTTATTTTCATCTTTTTTCTTTAAAAGAATGCATAAAGGTAACCGGATAAATAGAATAGATAGTTGGTGTCTTTGGATGGGAAATGTTATCTTATGTTATCGGCTCACCGGATAATATTCCTAAGCCTTGCCCGATAACGTTTCCGATTCACGACACCCACCATCTATTCCCTATGTATTGTTTGCCATTCTCAAAATTGATTCTACTATGGATGGAAACTATTTATGTTGTACAATGGGGACCAATTATGAGACAGTTATATATTTTTTTTAAAGAATTTCATACTCTAGATTTAGTAAAGAAGTATTTGACTGAGTTTAGTTATTTTCTAATATAAAAATTGAAAAAACTCTATTGTTCGTTTAGAAGAATTGCATTCTCAAATCTATAATATATGACTAACATAGAGGGTTTTCGTTGTAGTACAACTGGGTATCAGTGGTGAAGTGGTATCGTCGGTCTCGGATTCTTTTTCTAATTTAAATATCCTTTTAAAGAAGAATTTGTAAATGGTTTCAAGTATTTCCAGTTTTTCGAATCCCCAAATTTAACATGCGTATGTTAATGAAAATAGTATATTACCTATATGAACATATGGATAATAGCACTCTTTGTAGTACTATAGAAAATAGAATGTTGATACTCGTAAACTCATTTATCCTGTCACTAGTGCCATTTCGGGACAGATAACTAGGTGCCGTATAACATTTGTGATATCCGGCACTAACCATATAATACATGCACGCGACTAATCATGACGTCATAAGAACGATATGACGTCATGTTTACATCATTCTCTACTTATTTTTTTCCTTTTTTCTTGTGTTTTATTTACATTTTGTTTTTTAAAAGTATACATAAAGGTAAAAGGATAAAAAGAATAGATGATTGGTGTCTTTGAATAGGAAAAGTTATCGGGCTCGGCATCGGAATATTATCCGTTTCGCCTTCGGCTCACCGGATAATATTCCTAAGCCTTGCCCGATAACATTTCCGATTCACGACACCAACCATCTATTCTCTATTTAGTAGCCAGGAAGCAGTCATCGACAGCGAATTTATCTAGCTTCAAAGTATACACTAGTGTTATGCGAAAAGTTTAATAGACAAACTAAAAAGGTGATTTAGGTAGATGTTTCTTTAGAAAACATTTCAAGAGTTGGTTCAACAAAAGACTATTATTTGGTGCTGATCATATAACAGTACAGCTGTTATGCAGTTTTTAATATATTTATCAAAACTTTCTAAATTCCTCACACCTGTGAAGAAACACCTCTATGAAAGGAACATTATGCGTTGTGCTTGGAATGAAATATCAGCAGCGGAGATATCTTGGGTCCAAATAGTTTAAAGAATACTAGCTACGAATAGGTCTAGAAGTATTTTTAACATCATTTGTTGCCTAAACAATATTAAATCTATCCGATCACTAACAAACTTCCTGATTAAAATCGTTACTCGTGGAAAGCAAATCTTAGACAATTTATTATTCCATTTGGTTCAACTTTTACCTGATTCATTATCAATTTTTACATCTGTTTGTTACTAACGATGTGTATTTGTATGCAACTGTTTGTTACTAACGATGTGTATTTGTATACAACTGTTTGTTACTAACGATGTGTATTTGTATACATCTGTTTGTTACTAACGATGTGTATTTGTATACATCTGTTTGTTACTAACGATGTGTATTTGTATACATCTGTTTGTTACTAACGATGTGTATTTGTATACATCTGTTTGTTACTAACGATGTGTATTTGTATACATCTGTTTGTTACTAACGATGTGTATTTGTATACATCTGTTTGTTACTAACGATGTGTATTTGTATACATCTGTTTGTTACTAACGATGTGTATTTGTATACATCTGTTTGTTACTAACGATGTGTATTTGTATACATCTGTTTGTTGTGTATTTGTATACATCTGTTTGTTACTAACGATGTGTATTTGTATACATCTGTTTGTTACTAACGATGTGTATTTGTATACATCTGTTTGTTACTAACGATGTGTATTTGTATACATCTGTTTGTTACTAACGATGTGTATTTGTATACATCTGTTTGTTACTAACGATGTGTATTTGTATACATCTGTGTGTTACTAACGATGTGTATTTGTATACATCTGTTTGTTACTAACGATGTGTATTTGTATACATCTGTTTGTTACTAACAATGTGTATTTGTAAACATCTGTTTGTTACTAACGATGTGTATTTGTATACATCTGTTTGTTACTAACGATGTGTATTTGTATACAACTGTTTGTTACTAACGATGTGTATTTGTATACATCTGTTTGTTACTAACGATGTGTATCTGTATACATCTGTTTGTTACTAACGATGTGTATCTGTATACATCTGTTTGTAACTAACGATGTGTATTTGTATACATCTGTTTGTTACTAACGATGTGTATTGGTATACATCTGTGTGTTACTAACGATGTGTATTTGTATACATCTGTGTGTTACTAACGATGTGTATTTGTATACATCTGTTTGTTTCTAACGATGTGTATTTGAATACATCTGTTTGTTACTAACGATGTGTATTTGTATACATCTGTTTGTTACTAACGATGTGTATTTGTATACATCTGTTTGTAACTAACGATGTGTATTTGTATACATCTGTTTGTTACTAACGATGTGTATTTGTATACATCTGTTTGTTACTAACGATGTGTATTTGTATACATCTGTTTGTTACTAACGATGTGCATTTGTATACATCTGTTTGTTACTAACGATGTGTATTTGTATACATCTGTTTGTTACTAACGATGTGTATTTGTATACATCTGTTTGTTACTAACGATGTGTATTTGTATACATCTGTTTGTTACTAACGATGTGCATTTGTATACAACTGTTTGTTACTAACGATGTGCATTTGTATACAACTGTTTGTTACTAACGATGTGTATTTGTATTCGTCTGTTTGTTACTAACGATGTGTATTTGTATACATCTGTTTGTTACTGACGATGTGCATTTGTATACAACTGTTTGTTACTAACGATGTGCATTTGTATACAACTGTTTGTTACTAACGATGTGTATTTGTATTCGTCTGTTTGTTACTAACGATGTGTTTTTGTATACATCTGTTTGTTACTAACGATGTGCATTTGTATACAACTGTTTGTTACTAACGATGTGTATTTGTATTCGTCTGTTTGTTACTAACGATGTGCATTTGTATACATCTGTTTGTTACTAACGATGTGTATTTGTATTCGTCTGTTTGTTACTAACGATGTGTATTTGTATACATCTGTTTGTTACTGACGATGTGCATTTGTTTACATCTGTTTGTTACTAACGATGTGTATTTGTATACATCTGTTTGTTACTAACGATGTGCATTTGTATACAACTGTTTGTTACTAACGATGTGTATTTGTATTCGTCTGTTTGTTACTAACGATGTGTATTTGTATACATCTGTTTGTTACTGACGATGTGCATTTGTATACATCTGTTTGTTACTAACGATGTGTATTTGTATACAACTGTTTGTTACTAACGCTGTGTATTACATGTTTGTACATGTATTCGGTCCAGAGGCTTTAAATAATTAAATAAAATTTGAATCGACCAGATTACTAAGAAAAAATGTTGAAATAACTTCTATAAAAATTGCCAACGGCTTCAACCCGATCGTACGATTCTTATGGACCATTGCTGATATTTCCTTTAAGAGAACAAAGCCCAAACAATAACGACATTTAACCACTTGTTGCAGACGACTTTAGAAAACATTGTGGGAAAAGGATAATTTGTTCTTAATAAACAATTTCCGCTTTTCCCATAATGTTTTCTACCCTATCAGAAGATTATTTTTCAATTTCATCACATTTTAAAATGTCGTCTGCAAACTCTTTCAATTTGGGACAGTCGATAATTTTTTGTTTGAGAAAGGGTTAAGAGGACCAAGCCCTTCTGTCTTCTTTTTTTCCTCCATAATTCATTACACATTTATTTGCAACATCTTAACAGAGAAAAGTATAAAACAAGTTTGTTTTCCTAGTTTATTTCTAACCTTGAACGGAATCGTAAGAAACGTATTTTATGGGTAATTTCTATCATCATTGACTATAACCATACACATACATTATCAAATATACATATAAAAAAAACGTACAAAATAAGATAATATTAACTTCTTTTTTATTCAAATTGACAATTTTTTTATCTGTTAGTTATCTTTTCTTTCCCGTCCGATTTGTCTTCCCTAATGAACCACTTCAAACACATCAAACCATTAGTTATAGGAGAAATCCTCCGCGTTTGTCTTACTCATTTGATAAATCGAGACATAGAAAGCATTAGTCTATTACCTCTGTTCAATCATTCGCGTGGCATATTCGTCTTTCAATGTACTTCAGGTGGATTCGCTCGTTTGTCACACTGGCTGATAATGGTCTTACTGCAAAAAAAGTTTGCACCAGTCTTTACCATAGCCGTGTACATTACTGTTTAATTTTGGCAAGTCAAAATAAATATACCATAGGGAATCATGAAAAAATGCGCCTAAGAAGTTTTTTTCTCAAAGCAGGTTGACAAAAAGAAACTTAACGAATTGAGCGAAGAGACCTTTCAAAGCAATCCAATGCGTTCAGTGAAAAACTTTTACAACGTTTGTATAAGTCCCATCAACATGCTGAGTCTTGGCATTTTCGGGTGTATGTTGGCAAAGCTTCATCAATCTATGGAGAGAAGCAAACGAAGATTTCTCTATGTGATGCAATCGAGCAGACTAAACTCACTGATATATTGCACTGTCTAAATACACCTACAAACTTAACATATCGCCCATCAACGGAAAGACTCGTCTAGAGTTTTGGCATTTTGGGGAATACCTTTGCAATGCTTGTCCAATCTCAGGAGATATCACCAGAGTAACGAACTGATCAAGGATACCTCTCAAAGACTCAACTCACTGATCGGTTTTACTGTCTAATCACACATATATAGACGTTCTACGAACGGTACATGACTCCCATTAACGAAAGGACTCTTGGTCCAATAGGGATACGTTGGCAGGGCTTTTCTGAACTAAGGAGGTATCTCCAGCGCAACGAACCAAGCGTAGATACAACAGACACAACTTGCTGGTCGATTGAACTGTCTATATACACATGCAGAAACATTCTACAAAGGTTACATAACTGCCATAAACGAAAAGACCCGTCTTGAGTCTTGACCCAATTGGGATACGTTGGCAAAGCTTCTCTAATCTAAGGAGATATCATAAAAGTAACGAACTGATCAAAGATCCCTCTCAAGGACAAAGCTCGCGGATTGGTTGTGATGTCTATATATACATATTTATGCGCTGTAAAACATAGATAGATTCTCAGAATTATATTCACCTTTTTTCAACCGGTATGTATAGCAACACGCAGGTCCGAACATTTTTCCTGGAATGAGTGCACATATTGAACCTTGAGTATTTCAATGTGGTTGTTTCAATTTTCAAATTCAGATTTTATGCCATTTTTACGAGAAGTCACTGTGCTCGCTTATCGTATTTATTTAACACAAGAGAACACTTGAAGAATAAGAAAAAAAAAACAATGATAACGTCACTATATCAGATCAACACGTGCCTAAAGCATAATCAGAATTTTGTATGAAACTAGTTTGCATCATTGTGACACGATGGCGAGAAATTTGTCGAAATCACCAACAGCCATGTCTTTTGATTAAATCGTTCAATTGAATTAAAACAATGAAGAATGTTAAAAACTGTTTAAATGACAGATCCCCGAATTTTTTTAACGACGATTGCATAATGAAACGGCCCCATAATAATACAATTGCTTATTTGTCAATTTTGTTCTTGTCTGAGATTTAATGCCCTCCATGGGCAAGAACAATAAGCTTTGGTGATAATTAAAGAGATAATTATGTAAAACAACGAAAACGATTAACACCCAATACTTAGAACATGGATCAGCAGCACAGAATCAATAGATTGCTGACAGGGAATTATAATTATGTTTTATCACAATAACCTATAAACAATGTTACAACAAATTTCACATATCTCTGAGTCAATCGTTGCTGTTGCAAGAAAGCACCGCTTTCAAGACAGTTTTTCACTTGAATTGCTCTAAGCTCCCATTCTACACACTCTCTCCAAAATCCATTGGCCATTGCGTTGGGTGAAAGCAATGAAACCAGTGATTGATTTGCCTCTACAGATCTATAAAAAGCCATCGAATGGTCTCTCACCGCACAGTTGACTTGTCGTGTTCAGTCAAGGTTGGAGATTTCACGCCGCCATCGTCTCTTGTAGGTTTATCGTTGAGCTGTAGTTTGAGATTTGTACATCAAACACTTCCAGAATCAAGATGAAGCTTACAATCGCACTGCTTGTTGTATTCGTGGCGTCGATCGAGTGTGTCGATAGGCTAAAGCTCGCACAAATTCCTCCGCCACAGAAAAACTACGATGCCGATAAGGTAAGCTTTAGAAATAATATGTTACTTTAATTTCAGTCTGGTTTGGTAATAGTTAGCTTTGAAAGTTTTATTTTTGACAACAGAAAATGTACTTTCAATATGATTTTTTTTATAGAACTATTTTATTTGTAGGTTTGTCGTTATAAATCATACTATTTCATTCATTTTGACTTTGTAATGTTGGTATGTAAGTTTTTACATTGTAATGGCAAAACACTTTCTAATTTTACCTCTGAATAAAGTATTCGTACTCTAGTATTCGGTAATCAGCGCAATCAAATATATAGTCGGTGCTGTAGTGCCAAATTTTTAAATTAGTCTGTGGAATTTGATGATAGATGTAGGTATATTGCTTTGCAAAATGGCTTTGATATGAACTTGTGAAATTTGAAGAAAGTTGAATGGGGTATGGCAAAATTGAATGGTGTTAATTGGAATTGAAATTCTGAATGGTATGATTAACTAACTTTTCCATAGAAGGAAGGTTCTATTGAGCTTATGTGACAAGATAATACACAGTAGGTTTATTGCCATCGGTGGCAATGTTACCTTCTGTATGATCGAGTAGTATCAGTCAAATTATGATGTACACATGTATTTTGAAAGAAAATAAGGCTTAAATTGTCTATTGCATGTTAAGTCCATTTTCCTTTTATTTCATTTCATTCTATTTTGTTTAAATTTTCTAGAACGATCAGATCTGTTGTTCCCAGTTTTAAGCAGCGGACATTCTAAAGAAATATTTCTATCATACACAGGTTGAGCAACCGTTACTCATTTCGAACTTATACACTGTACACTTGTTGAATACCTACCTCGTAACTCCTTGCGAAATTATTTATTATGCACATGTGCAACATCGTAAATTATTGCCAGAATATTCACTATGCACTTATAGAAATATCGTTTCGCCTTAAAAAAAACCAACGATGGACACTTTATGAAATATATCTTCTTACGAAATTAATTCAAACTACATAATATATACTCGGGCAAACATCGTAACTTCTTACCAAATTATATACTTAACACAAGTTCAACAATCGTAACTCCATATGAAACTATACGCTAAGTACGTGTTGAATAATCATAGCTTCTTACGAAATCGAACTTACACAAGTTGAAATATTGTTTCTCTTTGAGCAATTATACGCTATAAAAAGGTTGAAATATGGTTACTCCTTACGAAATCGAACGCCAATGGAAAATATCGTAACTGGTTGCGAAATAAACATTTGTATTTCATATCAGGTTTTGAAAAGTGCACAGGTTATGTATCGTAACCCTAACAGACTATGCCTCAGTCTAAACTACTTACGGAATAAATATTTGTATTTCATATCAGGTTTTGAATAGTGCACAGGTTATATATCGCAACCCTAACAGACTATTCCTCAGTCTAAACTACTTACGGAATAAATATTTGTATTTCATATCAGGTTTTTCATTATGCACAGGTTAGACATATTGTTACCCCCTATGCGATTTGACATGCAGGCAAGTAACTGCTTGCGGAATTTCCATTTATATATCATAGCATGCTTTGCATTATACACAGGTTATATATTTTATAACCACCTAAAAATATTCCTAAGTCTACCCTTTCCATTTTCAGCACACAGGCGATTGGTACATGCAGGCGAGACTTCCCCCTTGCACTTGGTCCGGATCCGGTGGTTTCTCCAACCCTCTATCCCAGTACAAGAAACTACCATCTGGAAACTGTCAGCTTATTGGAACATGGAGGTTAGACTTCGTGTATCTTTTGGAATTCTTATGAAACATTTTGCTCTTTCCTTATGTTGGAAACTGTCGCGTTGAAAAGGCTGACCTTTACCCTTGCAATGCTGGAACCGACTTCATGCTTATCCTATTACCAAACAATAACGACATTAAACCGCTTTGTTTCAGACTACTATGGAAAACATTGTGAGAAAAGGAGAAATTGCTCGTGACGAGCAATTTCCCCTTTTCCCAAATGCTTTCTGACCTTTCAGAAGATTGTCTTCCAATTCCATCACATTTTGAAACGTCGTCTGCGAACTCTTTCAACTTGGGGCATTCGAATATTTATTGTTTGGGAAAGGGTTATGCAAACAAGTAAGATCGAGACCAGCAGCCATGAAAATTGGTGGCTGGTCTGTGATCTAACCTGTATGCTACTCTGAGGATCCATCCTCATCAAATCCATTTTTTAGAAAATTACTCAGCGTTCTAAGGGTTAAGTGACGAAATGGTGAAATTTTGTGGTGGTTTGAGAGATTATGGACTCTTTTTAAATGTCGATCACGTTCGAATTTAATTTCGTTTCCAAAAATATCTTTATGTTAACGTTATTTACGGGTCCATTCAAATACAATACAATACAATACAATACGATACGATACAATACAATACAATACAATAAAATACAATACAATACAATATCTTTATTGCATTAAACAAGTTTACATTGTTTATAACAAAACATGACAATTCAACAAAAAGACGTTTAATTCTTACTGAAAATAAACTTAACTTTTATGAAAAACATCACTCGTCCGTTTTTATTCCGCAATCTCAATCAACACCAAATGGTACATCATTGGTAACAAGCTTGTGGATCCGTTTTCAGATCTGACGATACCTGTGCCTCAGCGGTGTTCAGTCTGTCACCCAAAAATCAGCCAGGAGTCTATGTGATGAAGGACCCACTCGGTAAGTAATGGAGGAGATTCCATCGTACATATGATAATGTGAAAGCGTTGAATAGAGCAAGAATGCTTGAATAGAGCAAGATTGCGCACTGCAAAATGCAATTACAGTTGGAAATTTGAGTTAGTGACCGCCAGGGTTGTTATAAAACGTATTGTTTTTTTCACTGTTTACTACTCCTCTTCAAGCCACCCCCCTTTTTTTTTGTTTTTTGGCTCGCTTGAAGCAAAACATTGATTGATAATGCTCAATATACAACAAAACGCAACGGCTTTCATGACAAATGAACCACTTGAAAAACCGACAGCATTTTCAGGCAATGTTTCTGCGATTACAAGGAATGGTTTTTCTGCTTCTTTCCCCGAAAACCTTCTCCTCATAGCTCTGGCAGATGGGTTTTAGAAGGAATATAGCATTCATTTTTCATTTATTCTTTCTTTTTTCTTCTTCTTATTTTTTCTTTTCTGTTTCCTTTTCTTTCCTTTTTTTATATTTTTTATTTGTTATTAGTTCAAAGGTGTTGCTGCATCCTTTCCAAGGATTTACTCCCTGTGACCTTTTTACTTTTTCAAAGCAAATAAGACAAGATATAAATTACATTGATATCAAACTTTTTTGTGACTCTTTTCCAGGTGATCTTCTCTCTGGTGATCTCGTTACTAATGCATATAAGAAAACATATTAATCACACTATATCAACTTATTTTGTGCTTCTTTTCAAGGTGACTTTCTCTCGGGTGACCTTTTTTACTGTTGCCAATGCCTATAAGAAAAATAAATAAAATCACATCTATATCAATCCTGTTTGTGCTTCTTTTCCAGGTGACCTTCTCTCTGGTGACCTCGTCATTGTTGCCACCGACTACACGAAGTTCGCGGTAGAGTGGGGCTGCTCCAAGGTTGCCGTGGACGGGTCCTGTGCGGATCCGTACCTTGGTGTCCGAACAAGGAGAAAGAACCCGTCTCCCCACACCTGGAAGGTTGTCGAGGCGATCCTTGACCATTACTGGAGCATCACCCTACCTGAACTTATCAGGGACGTACACGATCAGAATGGTATGTGTCGAATTGTTGGCGTCGTTCTTGTCTCGATTAATTTTACTGACTTATATCTCTATTTCAACCATCGTCATGTAACAAAGTAGGCAGGCCCGACCTTCAAACACATGTTGACACCGCAGATATTGTGTATGGAGGTCGTGGCCATCATCTAAAGCCATTATTGACTATTACTGGAGCATTACATTGCAAGAACTTATCAGGGACGTTCACGATGCGATTGGTATGTGTTGTTATGGTGCCGTCGTTCTCATCTCTATAGAAAACGCAAGATATGTCTTGTTTCGATTAAACCTAATTATCTCTATTCCAACCATCTTCATGTAAGCACTGACCTTCACACAACAGTTGAAACTGCGAATCAGTGATTTGCCGTATCAGCTTGTGTTTTGAGGTCATGCCCATCATCTGGAGCTATCATTGACCACTTCTGGAGCATCACCCTGCCTGAACTTGTCAGGGACGTACACGATGAGTATGGCATGCCTCGACACTTATTCTTCTTATGTTCTTGATTCTTATCACTTCTTTGTAATCGAACAATTGTCATGAAAAAAAGAGGCACGACCTTCACACACATGTTAATACAGCGAACATCATTAGCTGCACACTTTAATACCGCTTTATTTCGAATGCAATACAAATGTTAACAGAAACTGAACAGTATCATAGTTGAATGAAATAACTGTAAAGGAGATGTGTTTCAAAATTTCTTGAAATTACTATCATCAAGTGAGATCGTTATTGTGTGTTGTGGGTTCGAAACTACGAGCACTCTCTAGATGTGATTATACCACAAGATTGATACTAATGTTGTTATATCTGTCGATAAGACGTGTTTGTTTTCAGGCTGAAAGTCGTTCTCAACAACATTTTGATATATCACAGTGTGCAAAATGAGTTCTACCATTTTCGTCTATAATCTGGTTATTCGTTCCCATCACTGGCGCAGGATCATAATATACGATACGTTGTTATGTTATGTTACCTTTATCTGTAAATGAATAATGTTATTTATAGATATAAGTTAAATTTATGATGGGTTACGGCGCAAGTGGTTTCGATACATAATGTTATTCCATAATCGCTGGGTGCCATCGAGTGGAAACATAGATACCTTTAGCATGGCCAGATAAAGGTGGGGTATCGAAACATGCAGCACAACCGTCGTATTGATATGTCACGTGTCTGCTTTTCATTTCAGCTTGCTTGAAATTCGACGAGCCAATTCAACAGTATGCCCCATCACACAGTGTTGGAAACATGTACAAGACATACTAAGAAGAGAAAATGGCGCACCAGCGACTTCCGGATAGGACTTCCGGTTTCATATTGAAACAAACAGTTGTCAAGCCTTTCGTGTATTTTCTCGTATATTCTTTGGGTTTTTTTTACAATGCCATTTGAATTGGCATCTGTAATATATAGATTTGTCGTTCATACTATCGACAATAAAGCCTGATAAACACTAGATTGGATGTTTTCTTTTGTTTTGTTTTTAAACGTAAAAACAGTTTTAGCACTAAATGTGGAAATCCTTACCTCAAACCACTAAGGCTAATCGCACAGTCTCATTCATGAGTAATCGCAGCAGAAAAAATTGGGAAATCAATATGACAAAAAGAGATGGTGATGTCTCAAGTCCTAAACCGTCATTTGGATATTGAACCACTAGCATACGATGCCTGTAAGTATGTTTGCCTTAAACAAATTTCTTTCAATGTAAATCGATTAGCTCATGATCGAACGCGACTGCTACATCAGTTCTTTGTCGATAGATATGGCTAAGGCCCAAACTTGCTGAAACCTTAGAATGCTTGGTAATTTAAAAAAAAATACATTTTCGTGTCCTCTGCTTTCTAAAACCTTAAATATTTGCTTTATTTTGATGAGGAAAGATACTCAGAGTAGCAAACAGTTTAGATCAGACCTGGATCAAATCTGTTTGCATAAGCATGAAGTTGATTCCAGTACTATAAGGGTTAACCTTAAACTTTACAGACAAACCATAGAAATTGAATTATATGCCTGTTAGTGTAAAGTACGCATAGCCGAAATTGCTAAGGCAACGAATCAAAAAAAAAAAATATATTCTGTTAGCCTCAACAGTAATGATTTATAAAAGATTATTATCCTATGATTGTCATATCTTTAAATGGTGATTTAAGCAATCATTGTACGTTAACAAATGACCTACCACCTAGTGTAGTTTAAACTTACTTATTTTACATCTAGGGTCAAACAATTTCTTACAACTTTGATTAATCACTCTGATACTGGATACATTACCGGTACTTGCGCCGTTTGTGGACTATGAAAGATCACAAGACAGATCCCGCTACTCACGAGATTCGAGCTCACGACCCTCGTGTCCTGATGCCGACGCTCTACCCCTACTACTGTCCTGTTGGTAATTCTAATCAAGATCATTGTTTCCGAAATGTACCGTTTAAGCGTCTTACTAAATCAGCAACATTAATGCGCTTTATTATATTCCTATCAGTTAAATACAGGGATTTCTCAGTGTATTAATTTTCAATTTTGCCACAGTGAATATCGTCACTAGTGATGATATCAAAATGTCATATCATCACTAGTGATGATATCAGTTTGGACGTAACTACTTTTTTACCATTCCTATGCATTAAAGTCATCAATCTGAACACATCGGGTTTATCCAATGAAAACACCTCTGAAATAATAGGGATGACGCCATATTGTTCCCTGCGGAATGACGTCACTTTACTTTCGTTTTTAAAAATAGTTCTTAAATGTGAAGTCATTTAAGTCGTTAAACTTGATTGAGGAAACAACTATACATGTCACAACAACAATTTCGACATTTGGATTTTTGTCTCATATTTTGTCAATCGGCTCTTTTCGGCAATTCCCGGCTTGTGCCGGGTATTTCCGAGTAGATACGATTGCAAACGGACATGCCCTTCCTCAATTGGAACTACTCGGGTATTTCCATGAGCTGTGAAATACACCTCGGATACCAATCGGAACTACTCGGGTATTTCCGTGAGCTGTGAAATACACCTCGGATATAAGTGTAGGGTTACAATTTTTCGGGTAAATCGGCATCCGCCAATTAACACATTTTCTAACCGTGCACGTTAAGTAGTTCAATGTGTATGGAAGTGTTGGACATCCTTTCTAATTACTTTTGATCAGTAACTCATACCAAATGGCGAACTTGTTGTTGTGACATGTATACTTGTTTCCTCAATCAAATTTAACGACTTTTTGGATTTTACATTCAAGATCTATTTTAGAAACGAAAGAAAGTGACGTCATTCTCGCGGGAAACAATATGGCGTCATCCCTATTATTTCAGAGGTGTTTTCTATTGGATAAACCAGATGTGTTCAGATTGCTCGGATACAAGTGTAGGGTTACAATTTTTCGGGTAAATCGGCATCCGCCAACTAACACATTTTCTAAGCGTGCACGTTAAGTAGTTGTAAGAAATTGTTGTTGTGACATGTATAGTTGTTTCCTCATTCAAATTTAACGACTTTTTAGATTTCACATTTAAGATCTATTTTTAAAAACGTAAAGTGACGTCATTCTCGCGGGAAACAATATGGCGTCGTCCCTATTATTTCAGAGGTGTTTTCATTGGATAAACCCGATGTGTTCAGATTGGCCCTTCCTTGCTGACCTACTTTCAAAAATGGCTTTAAGAAATGGCCGAATTGTTCCGAATGATATCCGAGGTGTATTTTAAAGCTCACGAAATACCCGAGTAGTTCCGATTGTAAAGTCAAAGCTGCACTTTTTTACACGGCACTAAAATGTTTGTATTCCAAAATGTATCCATACGTGTGAATGACCCAAAGGATGCAAAAATGACGTCGTGGGCGTTGTAAACTCCTTTATTCCTCCCATTTTATATTCCATTTTGCGTTTATGGAGGTATTTTGGAATTCTCCTTCGCAGTGATCTCCCTTTTCATTTGGTAAGGAGCTATTTGCTATCACAGAAAAAATCCTTCGAGATCTGGAAGGATTATATTTTTTTCATTATAAATTTTGAATCGGAATCTGAATACAGAATTTTTTGCAATTTTAGAAGTCGGACTTCTTTGGCCCAATCATTACATAAAAGTAATGACAAAATATATTTATATATAGAAAACTGACAGAAGTTGCTTGAATCGTACTCAAACCAGTTCGAAGCCTTATTCTTTTGGTTCACAACAAGGTCCCGTAACAGCTCACCCAGGAAAGGTTTATTCGATATAATGAAGCAATAAAGTACTTATGGTCATGCCCTCGAAGTAACGGACATCAACAATGTGTTTTCGTTGTAAAAAAGATCGTATCGAGGTGAATTCTATAATACACATTTCGAACAAAGATAACATAGTCAAGACTGACAATACTGATGAAATTGTTAACGTTATGTATGAATTTGATTCATCGTTCATTTTCAAAGCAAGGCAGGTTGAATTAAATCATGCAGACCCAATTTTGTTTGCGATTCAGCTATATTGTTTGGGTCACATGACTGTCGTCACGTTATTTCTATGATGGCAGTGATATTGTCGGAACAACTCGGGTATTTCCGTGAGCTGTGAAATACACCTCCAATCGGAACTACTCGAATATTTCCGTGAGCTGTGAAATACACCTCGGATATAAGTGTAGGGTTACAATTTTTCGGGTAAATCGGCATCCGGCAATTAACTCATTTTCTAAGCGTGCACGTTAAGTAGTTCAATATGTATGGAAGTGTTGGACATCCTTTTAAATCATTTTTTTTATCAGTAGCTCATACCAAAGGGCGAAAGTGTTGTTGTGACATGTATAGTTGTTTCCTCAATCAAATTTAACGACTTTTCAGATTTCACATTTTAGATCTATTTTTAAAAACGAAAGTAAAGTGACGTCATTTTCGCGGGAAACAATATGGCGTCATCCCTATCATTTCAGAGGTGTTTTCATTGGATAAACCCGATGTGTTCAGATTGTGATATTGTACTGAAGTGAAGCGAGTTCCTGCACGGAGTTTGGTATTTTGGTAGATATATTTTATATAATGGAATAAAATAAATAGAATAATCAAACCCATTCGATTGATATCAAAATATGTCACTTGAATGGGTTGTCATCATGTAGAAAAAACTCTTCGATCTCGTTTTTTCTACCTGATAACAACCCATTCTCGTGACATATTTTTGATATCAATCAAACGGTGATGATTATTCTCTATACATCTTCGCATTACGGTTTTGCAAGGGGTAAGAACTGTATCAATTACCTAGTTTAATATAACTTTATAGATTAGTAATGCCGTTTTATCCACAGAAGACGTTTTAAATGCAAATGATAAAAACAATCAAAATCTGGGGAATAGTCCTTAAAGACGACAAAGGGGTTTCCGACA
This sequence comes from Cerastoderma edule, assembly GCA_947846245.1. Classification (NCBI taxonomy): domain Eukaryota; kingdom Metazoa; phylum Mollusca; class Bivalvia; order Cardiida; family Cardiidae; genus Cerastoderma; species Cerastoderma edule. The sequence continues at coordinate 34,135,926 of OX401415.1, forward strand.
AAAGGGTTTTCCGTTTCGATAAGGGGTGACCTTGGACAAAACCGTGACGGAACATAAAAACATCGAAAACAACTAATTGTACAAAAAGAATAAAAAAAGAAATAAAAGAAAAAAAGAAACTCGATTGATCATGTGATGTGAACGCCTTTGTTGTAATTTCGTTTGATGAACGTCCTTTTATAGACCTTTCCCTTTCGTCAATATTGAAAACTTTAAAATGTGCCTCTTACATAGCATAGTTCCAATGATGGACAGTGTTGTATATACACTGGATGGAAAATTATTACTTCTTTACCACCTGCAGACATCTTTTTTTTTACTTTTAGTAAAAGCAGATGACTTAAAAAAGCTTTGTAAACATGAGAAAATCCTTTCAGTTCTACTGTTGTGATATGTGGATAGATTGGCAAAAATCAAAAACAGTGTGACAAAAGAAGAAATTTCTTGTCCCGAGCAATTTCTTCTTTTGCCACAATGCTTTTTGAAACTCGTCTGCTGCAAGATGCAAAATTTGATGTTAGGTGGTGACAAGCATTTTCCTCTTTTGCCATATTGCCTTTTAAAAGTCGTCTGCTGCAAGACGCAAAAAGTGGGGTTAGGTGGTAATGTGTTAGGACCGATCATATAATTTGTTTACTTCTTATATACATTATTTTTGATGCGAATTTCGTAGTGGTATAGATTGAATACAACAAGATTCTCCTCTTATGTTAAGTATGAACAATATCACTTCCTGAAAAAAAACCACATATTGAAAAAAAAAAGATAAAAGTGTTTGTTCGTTTTGAGAAATGTTTACGTTTGGCTTTTTTTTTTCGGAAATCTTCTGCCACAAGTTCGTGAATAGGCATCTATAGATAAAGGAAGAAAGATATGCAATCGCTTCCCCCAAACAGATTGTAACGCAAAGCGAGCATAACCATGGATTGTTGGGAATTGTCCTAACCCATTACCAAACAATAACGAAATTTGACCTGTTTGTTGCAGACGACTCTGGAAATCCTTGTGGGAAAAGGAGAAATTGCTCTTAACGAGCAATTTCTCCTTTGTGCACAATGTTTTCTACCCTATCAGAAGATTACATATCAACTTCATCACATTTTGAAATGTCGTCTGTAAACTCTCTAAATTTGGTACAGTTAAGAATTAGGCGTTTGGTAAGGGGCTAACAAGATGGAAAAGGATCTTCAGCTAGCGTGTTAGACGTTGAAAACAATGGTATTGCGAGCTTTTACGACGAAAATCCCTTCCAGTATGTAACGAAGTCAACGCAACATGCTTACTTTGTCTAAAAACGGTGAACAACTGCTTGGATATGTGCTTGAGAACGGAGAAAGTACATGTTAATCAATAATTATCCACATTAGTATATTATCTTTACATCAGTCATGCCACCTGTTAATTTAGATTCATCACTCTTGTTCCTCGCACCATCACCCACATCCAATGATTGATATTTCTAAAAGTATGCAATAAAAACAATCCATGATCCAATTAAAAACCAATTACAAAACAAGGCTTTGAACAACGTCTTCTTTGTCTAACCGAATAATTTACGATTCGACAACATATCTTTAAACCCTGAAGTAAATTCAGTACATTCATGACTTTTATCGAGTATTTACTAGCCAGACAAATGCCACGCATGAACTTTTAGTGCCAAAAAGTTAGAATTATTTCGACGTTAGTAGCTCGGTACTTTTTCTTTGGTATTGTTTGTTATTGTGATAGATATAGGACACTCGAGGTGGGTGATTTTTAACAATCTTTATACATTGTTCATCATATTCTCTTTATTGACGCTAAAAATCATACCAAATGGGCCAACTGGAGAGAACTTTAAATGGGTACACGTATGGACGAAAAGAAAAGAATATCTATAACACGTTAGCATTTTATCCTACGGTTGCACACAAACGAATAATGTGGGGTTTTGCGCACACTATTCCATGAAAACATGATAATTGAATTCTATTCAATTGGCGGCTGGTTCGGACCTAATATGTTTGCATAAGAATGAAGGCGGTGAAATGAGTGACTAGCATATCATTAGGCTAAGCTAATAGAAGAACAAACCATTTTTGTTTGAAACCGTTGTTGTGTGTTTGAAGTATCATTTTTTCGTACTTCGATGCAAAGATATATTTCTTTTTATTTGTTAAACAACCTTGCAGCCAATCTGAACACATCGGGTTTATCCAATAGAAAACACCTCTGAAATAATAGGGATGACGCCATATTGTTTCCCGCGAGAATGACGTCACTTTCTTTCGTTTCTAAAAATAGATCTTGAATGTAAAATCCAAAAAGTCGTTAAATTTGATTGGGGAAACAAGTATACATGTCACAACAACAAGTTCGCCATTTGGTATGAGTTACTGATCAAAAGTGACTAAAAAGGATGTCCAACACTTCCATACACATTGAACTACTTAACATGCACGCTTAGAAAATGTGTTCATCGGCGGATGCCGATTTACCCGAAAAATTGTAACCCTACACTTATATCCGAGGTGTATTTCACAGCTCACGGAAATACCCGAGTAGTTCCGATTGCCTTGCAGCCTGTGTACCATATATTTGTTTGTTTGTTTTGTTTTTCCATTAATGTACAGGCCTCAGTCTTTAGTGTTATTGTACATGTTCTCTAGTTTCCTACCAGTTCTAGGCTAGGAAATGTGTCTTGCCCAAGGACAATCCACATTGAAATAGTTGGCCGCCTCAGGGGATCGAACCCGGCCTCTAGTCCCCAACGCTAACTATTACACCACCGTGGATATTTAACAGTTACATGTCTTAAAACTTATTCAAAAATCGCCTTCATTCTTGTATGATATCGGACCAAAATCTTGTAAAAGAATGCTCAAAATGTTTAGAGACCATTCATCAATATCGGTTTTCTTCTGAGCAGCTTTATCACCCTATATATCGATTCGTCAATTGATCCTTTATACAACACAACACACAGTACTGTACTTTTCCATCAACTTCATCATGGACGATCTCACCTTTTCCTTAAATTATGTTTATTCTACTGACTTCATGAAACCAGTTAAAACGTTATGAAACGATTGTGCAAATCGTTCAGTCTAATACATACATGTATGTTCTTCAAGGACAGGGAAGATGCAGGCATATATCTTTTGGATTAATACAAAATCACTAATTAAGTGACATTGAAAAAAATATAATTGAAGTCAAAACATAAAAACGAAGTCAAAACATTGCAATTTTGAACATTTCTTCTTCAAAATAGAGTCTGCTATGAGGTCGAATAAGTTGGGGAAAAAACAAATAAATCGGACGGAAATAGCTCAAAGGGAGATAACTACCGGCATACTAACACTTCATGCTTGATTTAGAAAGAGAGTTATCTCTCTTAGAAATACCAAATTATCTATTTCACGATTAGCACGCCATACATTAATAGTTTATATTAAGTCGCCTATAATACGTTTTCACAAGAGTGTGTGTATCTTTGGACAATACAACAGGCTTGTATTGATGATTTAACCTATGACCTTGTAAAGAGCTTAAAAGATTGTTGAAATTGTTGATTAAGTTTAACCAAAGACCTATTTAATGTTTATGCTCTTTGGTTGAACCAGGTTTAGTGTAACCAATAAAGTTTTGTAAGGCGAGGTTGTCAAAAATTGGTGGCTGGCCGGGATCTTACCTGTTTGCATAAGCATGAAGTCGGCTCCAGCACTATACGAGTGAATTATCAATTACAGAAGGAATAAAAGAAATAATATCAAACAAGTGTCTATTCTGTCTGTAACATTTTAATAGAATATTTGTAAAACATGTATAATCCAACAAGTATCCTCCAACATTATCACATAAAAATTGATCTCTCTCCCAAATACATATACATACAAACATTTTACAAATGAAATCAGATTAAAATCATATCATTAATTTAATAATCAGATAAAAAAGCAATGCTTTAACCCTTATAGTGCTGGAACTTACTTTATTCTTGTGCAAACAGGTTGGATCAAGGCCAGCCGCCAAGGCAATTGGCAGCTGACCTGTGATCTAACCTGTTTGGTACTCTGAGTATCATTTCTCATCAATTTAAGGTTTGGGAAAGCACACAAGACAAGAATCCATTTTAAAAAAATTACCCAGCATTCTAAGGGTTAACATTGCCAAAGGTTTGACCATCCCAAACTGAAAGAGCAGGCAGGCAGAGGTCCCAAGGGGAGAGCATTGGCTTTAGCACATGAAGGTTGTGGGTGTGTGGGTTAAAATACCTTGAGCAGCAGTATCCAACTTTTGACTTTCCAATGTCCCACGGTAAGCATGGTTATTGGTTATATACCTAGGAAGCAAACTCAAAAGTGATGAATAAAAATCATTGTAAACAATTTCATTTTCAATTTGAGAGTAAACAAGATCTGAGTGAAAAAAAGGCTGGAGTTTTTCTCTGGTCAGATAGAAGTAGCTATTGTTGCAAAATATCAATGAAAAATCGTCAACAATTTATATGTATTACTATGGAATTTTTCATAAAAGGTAAATCAATTTGCTCAAATAGAACTTTGAGTCTGGTATAAATTGAAAACCACAGCACAGCATATGTCAACCCCACTGTATAGAAAATAATTTGCTTGACTATATTGGGCTGAAACACATTGCAAACAAAGGATAACATACTCAGAAGTAAGGGCTTGAGTTGTCTGGAGAGACCTGCTACAGGAATTTCTCTTTTTGTCACAATGCTTTCAAAGGATACCTCAGGCTTCATGAAAGAGGCAAAAGCAACATCAAAAAGCCCAAAACATGTTGAATGATAATATCAAGTACTCAAGTACTCGGTAAGACTCTTATCATACCAAACTTATCTTTCATTGATTCAAGTTTGATACATGGTGAAAGTGTCCTCTCAAAATGTTTTTCATGTGTATACGCACAAAATAGGGTGCAAGCCAAAAATGTATAAGGTGGTAGACGGAAACGCAATATTTTTTTCAGTCTGAAATACGACAAATGACACATACGAAAGATGTACATTTCCCCTTCTTTGAGAACTCTCAAACAAGCGTATAACATTAATCATAAAATATTAACATTTGATAATTTGAAGGTTCCATTGTAAGGCTGTGTGTCCTGCACACTTATGGAAGGCTTACCGCAGTCTTGCACTGGACATCTAATTATGAATATTTACCATATACATATATACAGGTACTTGTGCATACAGAGGTCAAGGTTAGAGTAGTAGTCCCTGTGATGACATTCTTATTTCTTTTTAAAACTCTCTATTGTTGGTACTCATTAAAATATTGACGAGATGATTCTATTCAGTCCCCTTACAAATGAGATTATCTAACCCTTTACTGTAGGTACTCATTAGCTTTGTCCCCACAAGATGATTGTAACAAGTACCCTTAAACCATTACCAAACAATAAAGACATTTGACCGGTTTGTCGCAGCCAACTCTGGAAAACATTGTTGGGAAAGGAGAAATTGCTCTTTATGAGCAATTTCTTCTTTTCCCACAATGTTTTCTGCCCTATCAGAAGTTTCATTTCCATCCAACTTGAAATGTCGCCTGCAAACTCTTTTGAATCTGGCGTTTGGTAAAGGGTTCCGGTAATAATTGTGTTACCTCACACCATATTGTTGGCCAGCCTATGGGACAGAGTAAATTGGCTGTTTAACACGGGTTGGCTGCTTAACACAAATTGATTTACACTATAAATCTAACAATGGGACTTTCTGTAGTGGCTGTTTAAGGCAGGTTGGCTGCTTAACACAGGTTACGCATTGGGACCATCTCAAGATATTTCTAACAAATAACCTTATAAATCAAGTTATCTGACCAATTTTCCAGATAAAGCAGGTAGAATTTTTTTTTTAACCCTGTCTAACATTCACAGAAAGGGAGGGGGTTTAACCCTCTACCAAAAGCCAAATTTTCGACTATCCCAAATCAAAAAAGTTTGCAGACAGCCTTTCAAAATGTGATGGAATTGAAAAAACATCTTATGATTGGGCAGAAAATTTCCCCTTTTTCCACGATGTTTTCCAAAGTCATCTGCAACAAACTGGTAAAATGTTGTTATTGTTTGGTAATGGGTTAATACAAATGAAAGCCAAATATCAATATTATAAGGAAGAGGAAGACAACCATATCATATACATTGTAATACATGTTCTCTTTGATAACATTTTTATTTCTGATCAAAATCCTTTATTGTTGGTACGCATTACAATCGACTCCACACGATGATTGTATTGAGTAACCTTTAGAATTAAGTTAACTGACTGTTTTTCGAGTTTAAGCATGTGAAAGGCTTTTCTTGACCTCTGTCTGACATGCACTGAAAGGGAGAGGGATTGACACAAGTGAAAGCCCAATATCAATATGGCGATAATGATGATAATGATGATGATGATGATAAGGAAAACCATATCATTTGTACAAATTCTCTTTGATAACCTACTTATTACTTCTTAAAGGGAATAACTCAGAGATCTGTGCTTTTGGAGTAAAAAACGTAGAGAAATTTATATATACAATTCATTGGCACTAAAACAAAGACCATTTTCAATTTCTTTAACACCTCTTATTCTAGTTTAGATTGTTGTTTACGAAAGAAAAAAAGATTAACCCGCAACCAAACAATAACAACATTTGACTACTTTGTTGCAGGCGACTTAAGAAAACACGGGAAAAGGAGAAATTGCTCGTAACGAGCAATTTTTCTTTTTCCCACAATGTTTTCTGCCCTATCAGTTGATTATTTTCCAATTTCATCACATTTTGAAATGTCGTCTGCAAACTCTCTCAATTCGGGACAGTCGTCGATTTGGTGTTTGGTAAAGGGAAATGCCGTTTGCCATATCTGCTATATAAATATTCTACATCTTATCAGTATGGTCATGAACAGGCTTATTTATCTATAGACCAGCTATAGACCAACCTATCCCATACAAGTACAGACAGACACACTCACTTCACGTTATATAACAAAAACACAGGACTTCAGCAACGAAGAAGTAAAGAAACTGGAAATGGTATCAACATTTTGACTTTCATTACACCCAGAGCACAAATCTTTAAGATTGTCCTATCAAATAACAATACAGTGAACCCTTGTTTATCCGAACACGTCCGTTCCCAACAAAATGTCCGGTTTACCGAATAATCCGGACTAATGAAGCAGAGCATGTTCTTATTCACATTAAGACATAAACGGTCTGTATGAGCGGTGTATACTTATAACCCTTTAGCAAACGCCAAATTGTCGACCGTCCCAAATTGAAAGAGTTTGCAGAAGACATATCAAAACGTGATGAAATTCAAAGATGATCTTCTGATATGGCAGAAAACATTGTGGGAAAAGGAGAAATTGCTCGTCACGAGCAATTTCTCCTTTACCCACAATGTTTTCAAAAGTCGTCTGCAATAAACTGGTCCAATAATTCCGTTCCCTTACAATTTTGTTCGGATTGCGAGACATCCGGATAATCGGGGTCCGGATAAACGAGGGTTCACTGTACTTTCTATTCAGCATAATGAAACAAAGGCTATTTTATTTTCATGTTGTTTTTTGTTGTGCAATGTTGCTTTTAATTTGGACAAGTCATCAATTCTTATACAGAAGGAATGTTAGGAAAGCATCTGACAAAAAAATGAGTTTCTCATTTTTAGCAATACAATCTGTTTATCCAAACGATTTCTTTGAAATATGCAAATATCAATGATTACTTTATAACTAAATCGGTATCTACTTTGTGGTTTTGATTGTTGACTAGCCATAAATAAGGGTAAAAAAAATGTGGTTACAAAAGAGAAATTGCTAAAGATAGGTAAATAATTTCAATGCAAAAATGAGTTTCAAGTATGCTAAGATATTTGGGTTGCTCTGTTTTAGGGAAAGTAATCAATAAGTAAATACATCATAGAACACAACTAATCAAGTCTGTAACAATTTTATGTACAAATGCATGACAAATAATAAAATCATGTCATAAAGAAAAAAATATTTTCTCAAAGAATTTTTCATCAATCTTTTATAGATAAAAAAAATAACATACTTAAATTTCTTCATTTGAAAAACGACAAAGATAAACATTAACCAAACAATGGTTGCACTGGCCGAAAGTTTCAACAAAAATAAACATTCATTAAAGGTTGAAATATCAAGTGTGTTTCGATCTTTTCTGTGCAGTGTTAGAAAGTTCATTTCGATTATCCTAAACATTGTGGGTAGATAGTAGAAAGTCACGTATAATGAGTATTTACACTACAGGGTCTAGAGATAAAATGAAGAAGTTAAAGTCTTAGAACCGTAAAGGAAATCGGCAAACACCTACTTAAACTGTCACCAATCGCGGGTTTCCGACCCCCCTGATTGCTTACGATTGCTATCGGAATTCGATGGAATTCCGCGTCATCAAGGAGCTGCACAAACAAAGATAACTCGGTAGGGCCCCATTGTTACTAGCTCTGCAGAAAAGGGTTTCTCCCTATTCTCCCAAATTTAGAATTACAACTTTACTCAATAATCCCTTACTTAAGCATTCCTGCAGGTAACGTTCTAATTTAGCAATTTGTGTCAAACAATACCACACATTAACAGACCTTCAACAAGTATCTTAAGAAACCATTGTGACTAAAGGAGAAACTGCTTGTGACAAGCAGTTTCTCCTTTATTCACAATGGTTTCGTACCAATAGGGTTTACACAATTTCGCTCATATTTTTATGTTGTCTGCTGTTGTTTTCAATTTTGACCAGTGTCATCTTCCTATATGTGAATATGGTATATTATCTGACAACATTTTAACAGCGATCTCTTATTACTACTTACAGCTACTTATCAAAGAGCAGTGCTCTCCTTTGTGCATTAAAGTACATATTTGCTGGAGGACCTACCAGTATTTGGTTAGAAAATGTCTTGCCAAAGGACACTGCACAGAGATATAGATGATTCCTATTGAGGTTCAAACCCCGATTGGCTGCTCCTCTAGTCCTCTATGCAAACCACTAAAGCACTGCAGAATTCTGATTGACAAATTGAGGTATACTTAGACAATCAGTCATGACAATGTATCCAAGCCACACTAAAGATTTATTGATTTAACCCTTTACCAAACGCCAAATTTCCGACTGTCAAAAATTGAAAGAGTTTGCAGACAACATTTCAAAATGTGATGAAATTGACAACAAATCTTTAAATAGAGTAGAAAACATTGTGTGAAAAGGAGAAAATGCTTGTTAAGAGCAACTTCCCATTTTCCCACAATGTTTTCAATAGTTGTCTGCAACAAACTGGTAAAATGTTGTTATTGTTTGGTAATGGATTAAGAAATAACAGGAAGACAAGGCTAAAAACTATGAGATCTGATGATGACCATCGAAACATTGCAAAAAAAGAAATGATCAGACTAGATGAATACAGTGAAGCCTCGTTTATCCTGACCCCGCTTATCCGAATGTCTCGCAATCCGAACGAAATTGTAAGGGAACAGAATTATTTGACCAGTTTGTTGCAGACAACTTATGAAAACATTGTGGGAAAAGGAGAAATTGCTCGTGACGAGCAATTTCTCCTTTTCCTTCAATGTTTTCTGCCATATCAGAAGATTATTTTCGGGACGGTCGACAATTTGGCGTTTGCTAAAGTGTTATAAGTATACACGTGCATACAGACCGTTTATGCCTTAATGTGTATAAGAACATGCTCTACTTCAATAGTCCGAATGAATCGGTAATCCGGACATTTTGTTGGGAAAGGACATGTTCGGATTAACGAGAACTCACTGTATGTACAATAACCCTGTAAAGATACAACTTTTCCCTTAGGTCTCTCAACATCTTTTAGCATAAGAAAGATCAAAATACAAATAAATAGAGAGAGAAATACAGAATTAATCATTTGAAACATTACCTTTCAGATCAATATATAAATATATACAGTCAGACTTGTGTTGAGAGGCCAGCCTATGTGACAGAGTAAATTGGCTGTTTAAGACAGGTTGGCTGCTTAACACAAATTGATTTACACTATAAATCTAACAATGGGACTTTCTGTAGTGGCTGTTTAAGGCAGGTTGGCTGCTGAAAAGGGTGGCTGCTTAACACAAGTTAGACTGTATTTCGCTTAAACAAGATTTTTGAGTTGTTCCAAATTGAAAGCAACACCAGATGATGATGTTGATAATGAGTATGAAGCATGGGAAAAATATTTGACTGAAAACAATGGGAAGAATTTCATTTAACAAAACTTGTGATATCAAGTTATGTGCTCTATACACTAGACCACACAGGTGCCTTGGTGCATCTTAAAATGGTATTCATCATAAAGCTTTTTCAAGATGAATGAACTGATGAGAGCTAAACAGTGTTGAGATCCATACATTCAATTATATCAGAATAAGTCCAACCAACATTAAAAGTATTATTTTATACTTAAGTTATCCAGTTCTTTCTGATAGGGGCCTCTTTTGTCTATACTCTTTAGCAATAATGTTTGCAGTTAAATCATGGCTTTCCTTGACTCACAAGTACAGTGCTTGGAATCTGATTTGTTTTGACAAACCACACTGCCATATAACACCAGGTACTGGTGAGGCTCGAGTTCTAAGACAGCCACCCAAGACCCTATAGAAACTTTGGTTGTGTTCTTTGTTTTTCTGATATATACCAGTAGTCTCTTTACAGAAATATGTCAGTTCAACACTTTTATCCATAATACTTTGATGTTTCTATTACACAAATCTTAAGAAACAATTCTGACAAAAGGAAAAAACAATTCCAATGAGCAGTTAATCCTTTTGTTGGAAAGGAGTCTACTGACATTCGGAACTACTCGGGTATTTCCGTGAGCTGTGAAATACACCTCAGATATAAGTGTAGGGTTACAATTTTTCGGGTAAATCAGCCTCCGGCGTATAACACATTTTCTAAGCGTGTACGTTAAGTAGTTCAATGTGTATGGAAGTGTTGGACATCCTTTTCAATCATTTTTTAATCAGTAACTCATACCAAATGTCGAAATTCTTGTTGTGACATGTATAGTTGTTTCCTCAAATCAAATTTTTTAGATTTCACATTTAACATCTATTTTTAAAAACGAAAGTAAAGTGACGTCATTCTCGCGGGAAACAATATGGCGTCATCCCTATTATTTCATAGGTGTTTTCTTTGGATAAACCCGATGTGTTCAGATTGGTCTACTGATTATCATGTAGAATGTATATATTTCATAAACTTGGGTTCCAGTCGTCTGCTGCTGATTCCACTATGGAGCAGTCACAATTTCCCACATTGGAGAATAGATAAGTCTTTCAATGATAATTGGTGAAAGTCAAAGGTACTGTTTTATATAGAGATGGCTCTGTCTTGTCTCAGTTATGTAGTTCTTTTGGATAAGATCGTCTGGTATGATGGTTAATTCCGCCTGTCATGTCGCCATTTTCCACCGCCCGAACAACACGGTTCACATAGTCTGTTGTGTTTCCACCAATCATTACCCCTGAAATTGATTAAATAGACAGGATTAATAAAATTTATTGAAAAAATTACCCAAACAAAAGGTTTCTTGGGAAAGCAAACATTGAGTATTTAAAGGTATTTGCAAACTTAATTGTTTCTGACAAAATTACAAAAAAAGGATCAAAACCTTCAAAGGGAATATTTTGACTGAATATCTTTTTCTTTTGATTTACAAATCTACTGCAATGTGACTCAAAGTGAGTTTTTGTAAAGTAATAGGTATTCATTGGGCCTTATCATTAATTATACAATGTATAGAACAAGTTTAGGGACCTTTGCAAATGGTATGACAAATTTTGCCATACTCAACATTTTTGCTCAAACTTGTGTTAAAGTAATTTTGTGTCAACCTAATAACTGTCTCAAGTGAAATGACAAATATTAAAAAAGGAAGTTTCAAGAAAATGGCACATTTATCTTACTCAGCTGGGTGCGTTAGCCCTTCTTAAGAACAAGCAAGTTTTCAAGTTTAAGTTTAAATCTAAGCATGAAGTTGTAACTTTTCAAGAACATGTGACCTGTTAGTTTGGCGGACGTGATCGAGTGGTTAAACACTCGACTCATAGTCCAGGGGTCCAGGGTTTGATCCTGGGGCTCTCCACTAGGATATTCCAGAGATGCTTTAGTATTTCTTGTCTCACCAGTCTATCTGAGGTCTCGTCCTATGAGTAGCCATTGCCTAATACAAAATTGACATGTAACACCTATATATTATTAATAACGTTATAACTAAAGACTTACGGAGATGGTCCTTTATCAGCTGATCGAGTTTATCGGCCATGGAGATATCGAGATGTTCCTGTTTCACGACTCGTTCAACGAGCAGTTTCCGCATCTTGAGGATCACAGATAGCAGCTGATGATGTTCTGTTTCCAGTCCATTCAGCTTGATCTTGTGAGCCTCGTGTTGTGCTTTCTTCTTGAGTCGACAGGCCCTGCAAACGATAATACAAGGTTAACCCTTTACCTAACGCCAAATTTTAGACTGTCCTAAATTGAAAAGGTTTGCAGACGACATTTCAAAATTTGAATAAATTGGAAAATAATCTTCTGATAGGGCAAAAAATATTGTGCATTAAGAGCCATTTCCCTTTTCCAACAAAGTTTTCCAGAGTCATCTGCAACAAACTGGTTAAATGATGTTATCTTGGTCAAGAATGCCTTTTTTTGTGATTAATGCTATTTTTATGAAGCTTGGGTCGAATTTCTCCAAAACTTTAAAATCATAGGCAGTATATCTGATAATACAAGGTAACAGCTTGTTCTATTTCTATGAAGATGTTGTTTAATTTCCCCTGATAGCCTCAAGTCGAAGGGTATATATCTGACCATACACGGTAACAGTTCTTTCTTTGTCTACCCTATCTTTATTTTATATCCAGAGGCCTATACTCTACCCCTGGACCACTGTACCCCACAAAACAAACTTCTCTTATTACATTCTTTACCACTCACCTTGAAGCCAGCTTATTTTTCTCCTTCCTCGTTTTATTTCTGGCGAGTGACGGGAGCTCGTTCACCGGAACAAATTCATTTATCTGTCTGTTTATCTTGCGCAGCTGAAGTCCGATCTGGCACAGCCGTTTAGGGTTTGGCACAATGTCATTGCCATCGCCCTTGCGCGCCCGACCCCCGTGTTTGATCGTTATTCCCACGCCCCCGCTGTTACTGTGTGCGGGATCAAATACCGGGTCCTCAAAGTCATTCAGCACATGTGGGTCATCTTCCATGTCAAAATGTACACGCGTTCCTTTGGGGCCTTTAGACTGGACATTGTACTGCCAGAAGAACTGCTTCTCCTTCGAGTTCCCAACAAGGCTCTCTTCTGGATTCAGCATACCGAGGTCTGTGCCTCCTTCAAAATCTGGGAATCATAAAACAGTAGGATTTAAAATGTGAAACAGTGTGATTTGAAATGTAAAACAGTATGATTAAAATGTGAAACAGTGCAATTTAAAATGTGAAACATTATGATTTAAAATGTGAAACAGCATGATTCAAAATGCAATTTTACTTAATTCCTAAAAGCATTATAACACCTAACTCTATAATGGCCAACTATGACACATCACAGTTAAATGCAAGACTATTACTTATACAACTTTCTGGAGGACAAGTTGTGTGCAATCAAGTGTTGGTAGTCTATACAAAAAGAAAAGTGCTCGCAAAGACGACCACAAAAGAACTTGTTTCACAATTATTTTTTTTGTAATCGTGTTTAACTCAGTGTCAACAAATTTTCAGTGACATTTAGGTTTTGCTGGGAATCATTGGTACTAAGCTACTGCCCTGAAGCGTCTCACCCAAGGAACCCCCATGGAACTATCCATTTCAATGCAGCTTGAACTCGCAACCCCAGGTAACAAGTTATCCAGCCTTACAACTTGACCAAGCTGGACCTTAGTCACAAAAATATGCTAAGCATACATCATTGATGGGGAAGGAGGACTGCAACTGAAAATGTTAGTTTGTTAGATTAGCCCTTAGAAACTGCTCAGGTAGTTTTCTAAGAATTGATTTTTGTGTCATCTGCTTTTGAAAACCTTAAATATCCGATTCATTCTGTTGAGGAAAGATACTTAGATTACCGCCAATCACTTGGCGGCTGGCCAGGATCCAATCTGTTTGCATAAGCATGAAGTCAGTTCCAGCACTATAAGGGTTAGAATTAATGCATATTCCTTAATGAGCAATGAACCAATTAAATTTTTTACCTGAGTCTGAATCATCCTCCAGATCGTCTCTATCACTGTCTGAATCCTCGTCTTCGTTAGACGTGAGAGTTATTGCAGAACTGGCCGAATCTTAAATACAAATAAAATGGAGGTTAGATAACTGAATAATGATTTTGACCTAAGATGAGCAGTTGTTTAAAAGAAATACAATTAAAGGGAAATTTTTCGTTGAAAATCAAAAAAGGCACTTTCGCTTCTTATATAAAATATAAAATATTCATTTTGAAAACGAAAAACATTCAACATTTACTTTTTGTAAATCATATTTCTGAATGAATGAAGTGACTTTATGTTTAAAGCTATTCAAAAATTACCCCATTCCATATCTTTCACTATCTAATATCAAGTGTTTTTTATAACAAGTTATTGTTGAAATAAAACAAACTTGCAAAGTCTTTTGATTTTGGATTTAGTAAGACCAATCAAGGGTTCAATACACATCTATAGTAAATGACTCATAAATATGAAGCACTTACTGTAGTTTTGAATTAAATCTTCAATTACTTTTAACCTATCAGTTGAATGAAGGAACAGGTACTGTTGGAAAATTTAATTGTGCGCACTACATACCATAACGCTTCCTCTCCCTCTTTACAAAGGACGGCCTATACCCGACAAGGTCATCCTGATTTTCCAACTGAATGAACTGTTTTATCTCCTCCCACTTCCTGTCCATACTTTCCAAACCCGCTGAAGTGGAGCCTCGTTTCCTTGACAACCCAGAGCCCGAAGGTCGCGGTCTCACATCCATGTTCTCCGATATTGACCTTGTTCGGGGCGTTCGCACGAGCGACGCCAACGTGTGTCCGTGAAGAAGTTGTTGAAGCGTCGAAGAGTCCGATATATCAATACTGGATCCATGACCCTCCCCGTGAGACAATTCCACCTCCTCAAGTGTTTTTGTTTGACTGGTTTCCGACTTGATATAAGGTGAACTGAATGCTTTCACGTTTTGCAAGTTGTGGTATGACGGGAAGTCTACTGGTTCCTGCTTAATTTTCACATTACCACCAATACACCCTGTTTTAGACACTGGATTGGGAACCACAATCCCAGTTCCACGACATTTGTCAGATTGTGTTCCGGTTTCCAGCTTCACATCCAGCATTGTATCAAATTGAACACTCGGGCTGGGAACCAGATTCATGTCAACGTCTATGAAGTTCTGAATGTCGTCAAGTAGGTCCAGATTAAGCTCCGCAAGGGTCGGATTTGTATCACTTTTATTCTCGTTCTTTATCAGAACATTGTCGTTTTGTTTTGACGCAGAGGAATTTTCCCAAACTCCGCCCCCTTTGTTGTACTTCACCGCCGAAGACATTCCATGTTGCGGCAGCGATGAAGATGTCACTGAAACACTATTCGACAAATCCTGTGAGGTCTCATACTTTAAATTGAGTTCAAAATCGTCCTGAAAGGCACTGCATGTATCCACAATGGAATTTGTCCCCGAGACGCTTGGCATTGTGGACTGCATGTCCATTTTCTCCTGCTCATACATATAGAGGGAGTTTGGACTGGACGCATATATGCTCCCTTCTACAACTTCTGATGACAAAGGGAAATCACCAAAATTCAGGAGCAGGGAAAGTTCGTCACTCGGAAAATATCGGTAGTCCATCTTCGTCTCACTCTCCTTTGGCTGAAAGTAATGCATAGAGGTCAAGATAAAGTAATGTATATTATATAATGATATCTCAACATCATACAATGAATCAAATATTTAATAAAATTCTCTGCTTAGTTCAAAAGACAATAGCATGAGCTAAAGATAGAAACAAACACAAAAGCAAGGTTTCCATGAATGAGAGATTATATAAAAATTCTGGACAAATACAGAGTGTAATTTATTTTCAAATATTTGTTCCAGGCATTCACTTTAGGGTAATTAATTAGAGAATTAAATCTTAGCATTAGCACTACATCTACATCATTTTGTCTCAATGGTTTCTATCTATTATCACCAAGAAAAGAGATATTTCCAAACCATAAAATTGGCTCGAATTCAAATTCAATGTATTTGTTTTACATCAATTGTGAAGGAAGCTTAAAGCTTGTTCAAAGCCAGTCTCGATGACTGCTTCCAGGATACTAAACCAGTAATCACCCCGGTTTGTGGGTTAGTCCCGGGAATTTTCACCCCACCTTACGGGGATTCGAACCCGGGATCCGACGCTCTACCCCTGCACCTATGTCGCCCACTAATTAAAAAAAAAAAAATCCTACCCTCTCTCTGGCCGAATGTTCTGTTATGGTCATACGACTCGAGTCAAGCACATGTAATCCTTCAGTATTTACAACAGGCTGTTTTCCTGTCTCAAGCTCATGCCCTGGGCCAGGATACAATACAGCCCGCGACCTTGACCTTTGACACTCCTTCAACTTCAAGGTCAACTGCTGGAAGTTTTGCTTGACCTTGAGCTGTTGCTGTTGCAATTTCAGTAGTTTTGCTTGCTGTTCGAACGTGTTTTCTGTGGTGTGCTCTTGCTCCTGTTTGAGTGTGTTTGACAGGAGCTTAGAAGCTTGATAGTTTTGAATCAGGAGCTGTCGTATCAAATCCTGTGGTTTGGTGCCAACACCACTTTGGCGGGTTGTTGTATTTGATGTCACTCCAACTAGCTGATAGGTACTCTGCAGTGTCGATGCAGTACTATTTACTACATGTGAACTATGCGAAGCAGTAGGTGAACCGAGAACCATGCGGGGGGCACTTGGCTGTTGATTCTGTGAACTGAGAACTAAATAAGGGCTCTGAAAATCGTGAACTAATTCGCCGTTGCTCAGCAACTGTTGTCCTGCAGTTTGGGTGTGTACAGGGTTGTGAATAACGGTCTGTATGTTCTGTGTGTTGGCTATATTCTGTATGTTTGATGGGTTATGTCGAAGAAACTGTATGTTTTGTTGATGGTGTGGCGCTGGCTGTGTGTAAATTGCCCTAGATGATGTAGGCCTAGTCACTGTCCAAGTTGAAACTGCTGACGTAAAGCTGGGTATACTGGGAACTGTTCGGCTGTATTCCTGCACGCTATGAGTTGTTACTATAGTGCTGATGCCGCTTGTCCCTATACTTGTTGTCACACTTTGTTCTCTGTAAAAACAAAAAAAAGAAAATAATAACGAAATATGAACAAAGTAATACAAATGTATTTAGTGAAATCAATATCATTCTTCCAGTCACACTGATAACATTCCTCTTTTTTACATAAATTTCTTTTATTATACACACTTCTTTTACTCTTACCTCTTTTCATGGCTTGAATGTTTGTCATTTCGAGGGTTCCTCAATTTGATCTTGCATAATTTTTCCCTTTCCTTTATAATATAACTAGATAGTATAAGCAGCTAAAGATTGAAGCAAACACTGTGACAAAAGGATTCAACACTTTGAGGGTTCAGTGCAATAATATAGTAAGTGCTTCATGTGTATGAAGCATTTACTATAGTCTTGCACTGAACCCTCGACTTGTCACAAGGAATTCCTTGTATAAATACCATATCCATATCACAAACAAAAAGGTTCTTCACACATTTTAATTATAAATGGCTGATGTCTTAAAATCCATATTCTAAATAAATATCTTCATTTGATATTGCTGTCAATTTGAGGGGTTAATACAAGACAATAGTAAGTGCTACATAAACATTGAACCCTTTATGTCCAATGAATCATTTGGTAATTTCCCACAAGAGATTTCAAGCGGCAAGAGGTTAACTTGATGACCATTGGTTCATTGACCATTCAATATGATAATCTGTAAACCCTTCATAAAACAACACAGTTTTGGTCACCCAGAATTGATCTGGGTTTCTGGATGTCAACTGAAATACATGTACATATTGTCATCAACATTACAAGATATTCTAGATGAAAGTAACAGAGTATTGTAGGAAAAATGAAATATTGCTCATACGACAGAAATTGAGGGATCTTTTGATAATGGTCAAGCATATTTCCTGCTCCCCTCCAACCTTAATGGCTTCCAAAGGTTTCCTAGATGAGATAGTCTGTTGTGGTTTGTGAAGGTTATTGCATGAATGCTGCTGAGGAAACAATGACAGCATATCGCTTAGAGCATTTTACTGTAAGCTAGCTGGTAGATCCAAGGGAGTTTGTGACCAGTCTGTCTTAATGGATGACAGTTGATATTACAGTTCAAAGGATCAGTGCAAGACTAAATTAAGTCTACGACAATTGTGAAGCATTTACTGTAATAATGCGCTAAACTTTCAATATGAGATCAGTGGTTGTGCAAATCAAATAGTTAATTAGGCTTTACTGCAAAACTATTGTTAGTCGAGGGTTCAGTGTTGATGAAGCACTTACTATAGTCTTGCACTGAAGCCTCGAAATACTTTACAAACATAAAACACTTAATTACTACATTATTGCACTGAACCTCTCTGATATAACTCAAGCAGAATGAACTCTAGTTAACCCCAACTGAATGATAAGCATCAAGCAAAGTAAAAGTGCATCAAGCAAAAGGAAAACTATATGCTGAAGATCGATTCCTTGGAACAGGGATAGAGCTACAGAGCTTTTAACCCTTTCCCAAACACCAAATTTTCAACTGTCCCAAATTGAAAGAGTTTGCAGACAACATTTCAAAATGTAATGAAACTGGAAAATAATATTTGGATAGGGCAGAAAATATTGTGAGAAAAGGAGAAGATGCTCGATATGAGCAATTTCTTCTTTTCCTACATTGTTTTCCATTGTCGTCTGCAATTAACAAAGTGGTCAAATGTCGTTATTGTTTGGTAATGGGTTAAAGAATTAATTACTTTCAGTTTGGATATCATATTTTCATCAGGTTTTTTTATCTACACTGTGACAGTATACAATCAAACCAACCAATTGTTATAGTGTTGTTTTATATAAGCATATGTCACAATGCTTGTGAAATATTTAACTATGTTCTAGTTAACTCACAATTACACAAGCCTAATCATTCCCTTGCTTATATAATGTTATCATTTTTTCTTTTTCTTTATAGAAATCCAAAGCAGATGAATTAAAACATTATGGGATGATAACAAGTAAGACAGAAAAACATAAACTAATTTCAAAAGGTGAAATGTTTAAATTTCAAAGGTTACTTTTTATGCCAACACATTCATATTTGCATTTTCCAAAATGTTTTGACCATTATGAATTTATCTTAACATTCAAAATGGGTTTTCACAGGCAAAAACAGTCAGATTTTCAAAGGTTCAGTGCAAAACTATAGTAAAAGCTTCACGAAAGCACAAAACCTTCAATTTGAAAAATAAGATTGATAAAAGTTTTAAGATAAGTTAAAACCTATGTGAACGCTTTTAAAATGGGTTAAAAAATTATCTTTATATACTGTATATATATAAATACATATATATATATATACATAAAGAATTTTAAGAAGGTCCTAATTTCTAACCCTGAATGAAATTGCTTTCTCATCTTATGCATTTTACTGATAGTTTAAATTTCTCTTTATGAGAATATAAACACCATGTTTACAGGTATTTTCTGCTGTATACCAACACTCCTATGTTCTCCAGATCTAGAAATAGGCCTCTGAAGTGCCTCGCCAAAGATCTCTCTAACTAAACAGCACATTTGGGGATTAAACCTGGACACAAGAGTAACAAAACCGTTGTGTTGACCCTTATAGTGCTGGAACAGACATCATGCTTTTGCAAACATGTCAGATTGAGGCCAGTCATCAAGTCAATTAGCAGCTGGCCTGAGCTATAACCTGCTTGCTACTCTAAGTATCTTTCCTTACCAAAATTAAGCAGATATTTAAGATTTTAGAAAGCAGACGACATCAAATCTATTTTTAGAAAAATACAAAGCACTCTATTATGTTTAACTACAGGCAACCCAGATTATAAAATGACATAACTTATGATGTCAAGAGAAGGGAAAATCAATTTCTTTGTATGAGATCCAAAATATAAGAGACGACATTAAAAATAAATATAAAGTACAAAAAAAATGAAATTAATTTGGTTGAATTAAATCAAAACCATTATTAGAAAAGGATCAATTTGTCATCATTTAACACTTTTACAAAAGTCCCTTTACCAGGGCTCACGCTGTCGGTCGCCAAATTCAGTTTACTGAAGTTCAATTTTCAAATTGTCAACCCTGAAGTTGTGTTATAAGAAATATGTTATGACCCCAAAATGACACGATTTCTTCTGGCTTTTAGCCAGTTAAAAAGCAATGTAATAGTTACTTCAAAACTTCCTCATTGCAAACATCCATTTAACTGCTCAGAAAAAGATAAAAAGATACTGTTAAAAATCAGTTCTAGTCAGAAACACATGTATTCTTAAAAAGCTGAACTAACAACCAAACACCAATGACATCAAAAAAGCAATTTGGCAAAAGGAGAAACAACACATTTCAGTAATAATTCTAATTTGTCATGGTGGTTTCAAATATCAACATTTGCATTCAAATGTAAAAGGGTTTAAATTAAGAAAAGGGTAAATAATTAATTCAGGAAACCCTAAAAAATGTATTTTGAGTGCATAAGTCATCAGGTCCTGTGACTATGTGACTTTGTTTTAGTGCTTGAAAACTCTCATGCACTATTTACAACAATATTTCAGCCATATCAAATTTGTATGACATCTTCTTCTGTCGTCCTTAGAAACCATTATGACGAAAGGTAAATTGCTCAAGGTGAGCAATGTATCCTCCCTAAATTGTCATAATTGTTTCTTCAATTCTTTTTTTCCTTGATAACAAAATATCTGTTGTTGATTTCAATTTTGACAAGAACTAAGCTCCCCCTTTTCAGCTATGGGTAATTAAGAGGCCATTATCTATGCGAACTGCAATGATCAATAAATCAGGAAGACCCTTACATCTATTGTCCATAGACAAGATTTTTTTCTTTGCATTGGGAAGAGGTCTAAGCCTTTAATTTTGGGAAAGTTGTTAAGCGAATATAGCTGAATTGGGAAACAAAAAAGCTGGTCAGACTTTAAATATTTAGGAAAATTGCATGATTTTAAAGAAACTTAGTAACAGATTGTGAAAACTTGTGCCTTCTTCTATAGGCCCTTCATAAAATGCAAACAAGCCCTGAAAAATGTATCCAATAAAAACATGAAAGTAACGGCTCACCTCAATGATTCTCTAAGTAAAATCTTCATACCGTCAATAAGAAGAATGATGAGTTGGGTAAACAAAATATTGTATATTAACTAAAAACCGTTGAATTCAAATTAAACAAAACCAGTTATATTACAAAAGGAAAGTTTTTCCTTTCAAAAATTTTTCAGTCATATCAGTTGTTTGTTTATATTCATTAATCAGCAGCATTCCCTTTTTTACCATAGCTTGAAGGTAAAAAACGGAATGCTGATTTGGATAAAAGATAACTGTGCTATGACTGAAAAATTGTTGAAAGGAAAATTAAACAACAAAGAAAATAGCAGGAACAGGGATGCAATATAGCTGTAATAATCCTGAAAATAACAAAAGCCCTGTGAAGATTCAACCAGTGCTTTCAATTTGAATGGAACAAAGCAATTGATCAAGAAACGATAACTTATATTAACATTATTATGTTAACATTACTGCAATTATGTTGAGATTCCGAGTTATGTTACGATTCTTGCCCCATAAGGGAGACCTCATACTCAACTGCCAACAAGGACAGGTCAAGCACTGTGCAGGGTATAACCATTGTCATTTGGAAAGTAAGACAGGGGACTAACTCCCATAAAAATCCAAATGCTGTCAGCAGGATTTCAACCAGAGGAGATTTCATGTTCTTTACTCTAACCACTATGCCAAGGAGACCCATGAAGAAAGGGTTACAGATTGGCTTGAGAAAGAGGTCAAAGATTCAGACATATATAGGCTATAGGACAGAGGGTTAACGACCTTTACTACTGAATCATTAACCCTTACTAAGTTACAGCGCTGGAACCGACTTCATGCTTATGCAAACAGGTTAGATCAAGGCCAGCCTTCAATTTACTTGGTTTGCTACTCTAAGTATCTTTCGTCATCAAAATGAAGCAGATATTAAAGACTTTGGGAAAGCAGACGACACCAAAATCTATTTTTAGAAAATTTCCCTGCATTCTAAGGGTAAACTTCACCTTGAACCATGGTCATACATCTCCAACAGCAGACATCCAAAACCAAAAGAGAATCTGCTTGTGTCCAGAAATTTCTTCTTTTATTTCAATGATTTCGATATGATGCCATGTTTTTCATTTTTAATTCTTTCCCTTAATCATTGTCATATGAAGAGAATGCTGCTTTCTCGAAATCCATTATGGGAAAAAGAAATGTAATATAATAATTTCCATGCAAAGTCCATTCCCCCATATGGAAATATGTAACTGTTCAAAAATTCAAAGAAACAGAAGACATCATTACAAATGCAGCATGCTAAAGAAAATCTACCCACATCTAACCACTGGCAAAATATTTTGATATCATTGACTCAAAGGAAACCTTTGTGACAAAAGGAGAAACTTAAAGGGCTCATCCTAAGCCATTTATCCTTTTGTTACAATTGTTTACTGAACCCCCTGCTATGAGCATGGTAAACTTTATTTACATGAAGTAAAGAGGAAAGCTGTGTATACATAACAGCTCCTATACATATGCTGCCTGACCTCTTGACCTTCTGACCAAGTATCAATAAAATCATTTCCAATGTGCAGATGTGTACAGAAATATCCCCTTCCACTGCTTCACCTGGATATTTGAACCGATGTCTTCATTCATATACATGAATACAGTGTATATATATATACCTGCTAAAAATCACCTGTATGGTAAAACCATGCAAATCATTTGTGACAATAAGATGAAATTGCTCAAAAAGGCAATGCCTCAATTGGTGAATATATTGGAAGTTTCATTCTTGTACCAGAAAATTGGTAACATTTTCATTACTAGGTAGCTGCTGTTGCTTTTGATTTCACAAAAGCATTCATAGGGAGCTAGTTACCCTTCTTCCTTAGTTTAAAGGTAGATAACAGAAATGCAAATGTAGAAACAGATGAAAAAAAAAATTTTCATTCCTTACTCTTTAGTAGCTCTGATGAATATATGCTGAGGAGCAATCTCATCCTTTTTTTCACAATAGTTTCTAAAATAAAGTCTATTGGTTAAGTTCCATTATTTTCGTCGTCTGTTGGTTCCAATTTGGAATAGTCACAAATTATAATGACATCAAGGGGAATAGATTAATCTCTTCATTGCAATGATTTCTCTACATGTCCTTCATCATCTGATCATTAGAAAATGTTTTTATTCATACAAGCAATGATTATCATCTGCTGCTGCTTTCAAAAAGAGTCATCAAAAAATCTGATAAAAGGGGGATAGATTATAATTGTTTCAGTGATGAAATGGTTCAACCCTTTACCAAATGCCAAATTTTTCGACTGTCCCGAATTGAAAGAGTTTGCAGACAGACATTTCAAAATGTGATGAAATTTAAAAAATAGTCTTTTGATAGGGCAGAAACATTGTAGGAAAAGGAGAAATTTCTCACTAATAGCAATTTCAAATTTTCCCACAATGTTTTCCAGAGTTGTCTGCAACAAACCATAGGGGTATATGTCATAATACCTGTAATAACATAGTGTTATTACAGGTATTATGACATATACCCCTGTGCAACAAACTAGTCATGCGTCTTCATTGTTTGGTAATGGTTTAAGGGATTTGAGAATTGACAACCTGCATTCGATTCCCTGTGGCACCCAATTATTTTACCACAGAGAGCACTTGGACAAGAACCCTAGTAATGGTGGATTATCCAAGGAAAATGTATGACAACGCTCACCTTATGTTAATTAACTTAACAGAAAAAATTTAACAATCTTGACCAGATAATGCGTGCAAAGTTAACCCATTAGCCTTTTGAAGATTCTACTACTTGGAAACACAGGGGGATATGTCATAATACCTGTAATAACACTATATATACAGTGTATATATAGTGTTATTACAGGTATTATGACATATCCCCCTGTGCTTGGAAAGGGTAAAAGGTTCCTTTCTTATTGATGTGAAATCCTGTCTATTCATCAAAATTACTGCTTTCACTTTCACTTTTATTTTAGGACAAAACTAATCTTGGTAACCCTATGGTTAATTTCACAAAGGTTAATTGATCATCAACCTCAATATAGTGCTTTTGTGACCAATTAACCCTCAGAATGCTGGGTAATTTTCTTAAAAAAAGTAATTTTTGTGTTGTCTGCTTTCCAAAACCTAACATATCTGCTTAATTTTGGTGAGGAAAGATACTCAGAGTTGCAAACAGGTTAGATCACAGGCAAACTGCCAATTTACTTAGCAGCTGGCCTTGGTCGAACCTGTTTTCATAAGCATGAAGTTGGTTCCAGCAAATTAAATTTTAAATGCAAGATCAGTCATTGATTATACAAGGAATGAAACACTTCTTTTCATGATGATAAAAGTTATTGCAACAAAGAGGAATTGTATTATGGATCTTGAGCTGACTCCTTCAAGTGCATTGATGAGACTTTACACCGAGGTCCCATCCTAAATTGGCTTCTTAATACAAAATGGTTGTAAATACTCTGAACCACTGATATGAAAGTGCTTTAAAATACCAGCATGTAAGAAAGGAGTAAAATTGCTTTCATTAGGAAACACTTTACTACCAACAAAGACTAGTTTAAAGGTGTTTCAGAAAAACAATAGTGAAAACTATGTTGCACAAGAGGAAATAACTTTTTAAATCATCAAGTAGTTGACAAGACAAAAAAGGTTTCATTTGATTCCAACAAGGCTTTAACCAGTTAACCTGCTTAATTTACCACATATATGTTTTCAAAACTACAGAGACACAAATAACGTCTGTCTCAAGTTAAGACTTATTCTATGTTTCAAAAAACCTCTCATTAAATAGTGAAAAAGAAATAATCTAAACAACTTATAAAATCATTGCTTACATCTCAGCTTTTAAACTGCTTCAAACAAAAATAGCCCTTTTTTATGAACACTGAACTACGCCAACAAAAATCAGATGTATATATCGGGCTGTGACAAGTTAAGATCAATCATCTTTATATTTATACCTCATATTTCAAAGTGGCAGACATCACGTCTAAAGCTGTATGCTGTAAATATAGTTGACTATTTCAAATCCCCCGTGTCTCCTTGAGGTGTTCAAGGATTATTTTTAGACATTACATCATCACTATACTAATCCAGTTTAATGAAAGTTCACTTGCTTGTAAGTTTCAACATTCACACAAGCTTCAAATGCTACATAATAAAACAAATAAGTGATATCTATTGCCTTTTACAATTTATGTTTTTTAATTTATAGACACTTTTGAATGCCCAGTACAAGATGATTAAATACTTGTTCATGAGAGGTTATTATCCGAGTTACCATCACAATTCACTTTGATGAATATGTACAAGTTAACAGGTTTTTTTCCGTTTGTTCCAGGCAATTTCTACCACACCCATATATACCTAAGTGTATAAACCATTTAACACATAGACTTGCACTGGGTTGGGCTATTTCCCAAACAAAGAAAACTCAGTTAAGTTTACACTTTATATCCATCAATCACTATTTCATAACCATAATAGAGCATAACAATGGGAAATTCACAAGGATATCCGTAAAAAGTGAGATCAATTTGTTACATAATGGTATAAATGTACTAGATGGCACTTATCAAAGTTATTAATCCAAGTAATCAATTCATTCAAATGATTAAATGTATGACCAATCACTTGAAGATGACTAACAAGAAGTGTTGTTATATATTTACAATTAAAAAATAAGCTGAATTCTTGATAATGAAAAGGGGATATCATGCTATAATTGATTGTTATGATAAGCAAAGATCATGAATCGATCACTTGTTGATGTCTAATTGAAACAATAAAAGGTCGTCAAGGACGAGTCATCCATCGGATTGCTTTGTTTACAAAATGTCCAGCCCTAAAAAACGCATCATATCTCACGTTTCGCTTGGTGTGCAAGTACCTTTTTTTTCAGAAAAAGCAAGTAGCGGTCAAGGAAGAAATGTTATATTAAGGCGAGTTTATCTATCGGAAAATAACGTTTGGTTAACATAAGAAAGACGAAATGTTTCGCCAGGGTTGCGCAACAGTCCCTGTAAAAGTCCTGAAGAGAGATGAAACTAGGTCACATATGTCAACGCTGAAAAAACGTTAGAAAAGAAAGAAACGCGGTCTTACCTCTCTAAATCTTGCAATAATCGAACGACAAGGCCTTCTCTGTCGATAAACTGATGAGGATCCACAATTCAAGTCATTTGGTTCCTTTAAAACGAAGATCGTTTAACAATGTTTACATATTCGCTGCTATCCAACATGGAGTTTGTTTTGGTTAATACTGGAAATTGCGGGAATAGCTGTCACATGAGGAGACGTCACATTCGTCCTACATTTCACCCAATGAAATTACTCGCTCTGCTTAAAGCCACGCCCTTTTAACGTGGCCTTTTGGGAGAATAAAGAAAAGGAAAGAATTTTTTCAACATCAATGCAAAAATTAATGAAATTACAGATGAAAATCTCACAATGATGTTCATTTTCCCCAATAAATATACGATACTGAAATAAGGTTTTACATTTTAGTCCCACTTTTTACCAGAAATGATGAAATATACTAAAAATAGCAAAAGGTGAAGGACGGTCATGTTTTTGTTTTGATCATGCGTGCCATATCTATTTTTAGCACAGCAAACAGCTGATTCGGGTTTTTTGGGTTACACAGCTCGCGAACACTTATATTAATTTTTACTAATTGTGAATTCAATTAACCTATTCTTGAATCAGCAAAGGGGTTTCCCAACGTTCATTTTATTGGAATAGCAAGAGAAACCACTCCCATAGAATTGAAATCTGAAGGATCTTATTCCACTTGCCAAATAAGCCATATGAAAAGAAGAGTGTTGATCTCAATAATGAACCGCGAATGATGCTTTTTTCAACATTTATGGACAATTGTTTTCAGTCAAAAATAGGAATTGCATTCGAGACAAGAAATCTGGACTTCTTGTGAACCAGCCCAAACATTTATAAAAAAAACTTAGCCAGAGTGTCTATCGCACTAGGTAGACGAAAATGTAACCATATTCCACGAAACAGATTGTTGTATTATAGAAGAAATGTTCCTATCGTGTCCTGTTTGGACAACCAGATAGCAGTCACAAGACGTTACGACATCGCATCTAATTGTATTATTGTTCGAGTAACTGGACAGTTAGTGATTTATGTTTAAGCAGAGCAATATATGTTTTCTATGTCACTGGATAAATGCACAACATTTGTCTACGCATCAGGGGAGATGTATAGAATCTAATACCACCTTAAATATAATTTAGACATTAAGTTCAATTTGACACCAGTAGCGAAGGATTACGAGGAAAACAAAATCAAAATCTATGAACAAACGACATAGTTTTCGAAAACGCATGTCATATGGTTTCAATGCAAAACTACAGAATGTCCATTTCATCCACAACTCGATGTGTAAGAGTAGATCTATATTATTGATGCACGGTCGTATGCACCCTAATGTTGCGAGCGCGGTTTGACGTGAACGTTTGTCAGATTGACCCCATTTGACTGTGCAGAACTGGGTCAACGTTCTATTTTGATAAACAAGCCCCAAGGCGATGCTAAATTGTATATATACACTTTGTATACACTCCACTAACGCGATCATAACAACAGCTTGGTCAGCATCTAGATCTATTTGTATTTTCACGGGATATCTCCAGACAAACTATTAATAAAATATTTTTTAAAAAAACGTTCAATAACAATTTAAGGTGCATGCATGCATTAACGGGCGTCATTTAAATGGGGGTTTAACGCAATGTAAACAGCATACGGAATATGCTGAAAAAGCTCTCTCAGGTGTCTTGTCAAAAGACACTTTGGAGAAATGTGGCGCTATAGGAAATTGAACCCGAGACTCCATGGTTAGGTCCCCACCATCATAACCATTTGATCACACAGGACGTATCCACGCATGATAATGCACTCCATTTCCTTTTTTCGTTTCTGGGTGTAAGTATAGACTCGACAGGTTACTTTTTATGATCCCAGTGCTGGTAAGGACCACTGGAATCACAGCCTGTTCAATCGGAGACCTTGCAACAAACTGGTAATATGATTCGATGTATGCTGCCTATCATGATAGAGATTTTTTTTATATGGGTTTAACATCACATCAACATTATTTCAGTTATGTAGCGATGCCCGACTCTTAATGATGGATGAAGACCCCCGTACTCAACTGCCCATAAGGGCTGGTCATGGTGGGTAGAACCATCGGCATTCCGTAAGTCAGTCGGGAGACTGCCTCTCATGAAAATCCATATCCCTTTCAGGATTTGAACCCACGCGGAGAGGGGCCATGTGATTTCAAGTTCTGTACTCTAACCACTAGGCTACGGAGGCCCCCTCGTGATAGAGATAAAACAGTGTCTATATAAACGCTAATATAAACTCACTGGCTATGCTGCAGATTTGCTGCAGATTTTATCATTTATTTTCTTTATCAATGTTTTAAAACCGTTTGCAACAACCCCTCAGCTAGATATGTACTATAGCCAACTGAAATGTCCTACTTTATGAAATTTAAGTAAAAAGGCCCTGTCGAAAAAAAGGGAAATCACGAGTATCTTTCACTCTTATCAAGTATTTGCTTAAATATTCTATTGGTGTCATGTAACATGGCAACACATACAGCAATTAGTTCATCAAACAAGGGGCCCATAATGGCCCTAGAACCGCCCACCTGAGATTGAAGAATACCTTCAAGAATGCATTGACTTTATTTTTATTCCCATTTTACAAGTTGGACACTGTATGCTTGATGTGGGACATTAAAATGGAACATAATTCTTACAATGCAGAAACTGAATATTTTACGTTTACAGAATGTATGTATGAAAATCAGCCTGCACTTTTGTCCAATATGACCTGTTGTTGCCATTTTGTGGTTATCATTTTGGCATATTTGGACATCCAAATTGATATATTTTGTAAAAAATTCTACCATACATGTGTATAGTAAAAATGCAAACAGGTTCAAATTTCAACGCACCCTAATGGCCATGTATTTTGAGATATAAAGATTCATGTTTTTATAAAATATGTTTATTAAGTTATAAATTTTACCAAACATGTATATAGTGAAAACAAGAACACATTCAAAGTTCAACCCACCTTGGCAGCCATGGTTTGCCGAGATATCTAATTTTTCTTAACAATCTTTATAGAAGGGCCCCCAAAGAACATTCATGTGGAATTATTTTGAAATCTGACCTGTGGTTTTTGACAAGAAGATTTTTTCATGGTTTTTACCAAATATGGGCATGGCAACCATTTTTTGACAAATCTTTATTCCCTCCAACAAGGGATGCTTCACATGATATATCATTGGAATTGGCCCTAAGGTTTGGAAAAAAAGATAGTTGTTAAGTTATGAATTTTACCATACATGTATATAGTGAAAACAAAAATGTGATCAAAGATCAACGCACCCTGGCGGCCATGTTTTTCAAGATATTTAGATTTTTTTTTTTTTTTTTTTTATATGGGTTTTACATCACATCAACATTATTTCAGTTATGTAGCGATGCCCGACTCTTAATGATGGAGGAAGACCCCATACTCAACTGCCCACAAGGGCTGGTCAAGGCGGGTAGAACCATCGGCATTCCGTAAGTCAGTCGGGAGACTGCCTCTCATGAAAATCCATATCCCTCTCAGGATTTGAACCCACGCGGAGAGGGGCCATGTGATTTTAGATTTTTTTAACAGAGTTTTTATAGAAGGGCCCCAAAGAACATTCATAGGAAATTATTTTGAAATCTGATCATTTGTTTGTGACAAGAAGATATTTTCAAGGTTTTTACCAAATATGGGCATGACAGCCATTTTGACCTCATGACTTTTTTTTTTTGACAAATCCTTCTTCCCTCCAACTAGGGATGCTTCACATGATATCTCATTGAATTTGGCCGAGAGGTTGGGGGAAAAAAAAAGATTTGTAAAGTTACATTTTTTAGCATTCATGTATATAGTGTAAACAAAAATGCGTTCAAAGTTCAAGCAGCCTTATGGTAATGTTTTTCGAGATATCAAAATTCTTATAACAACTTTTAGAAAAGAGACCCCCAAAGAACATTCCTTTGAAATTATTATGAAATCTGATCAGTGGTTTCAGACAAGAAGATTTTTTTTAAATTTGCAGGAATTCCCCCTTTTTCATGCCACGGCAACCAAAGTTCTGCATGGAATCAATTTCTTTGAACAACTTTTGAAGAGCATCAACCAACGGACATTCCTGTGAAGTTTGGTTAAGATTAACTCAATGGTTAAGGAGGAGGAGATGTTTAAAGAAATTGTTGACGGTGCACGACGGCCGACTGACGACAGACATTGGGCAACCACAAAAGCTCACCTTGAGCACTTTGTGCTCAGGTGAGCTAAAAAAAAACGAAGAAAAAAAAACGAAGAAAAAAAGAAAAGAAAAAAAAAAAACACACGTTAAAATCCTATCGTAAGCACAAATCACATTGAGGAAGTATATCCACTTTCTGTCACGTTTCCAAAAGTGGAAAGGCGCTGCAAGAAAGGCGATATCAGAAAACATAATTTCACACGTACACAGTTTAAGGTGCGTGTTCACAGATGTGAGAAAATTTGAAAGTTAGTAATCAATTTCTTTAAAGTTGCACATCAGATGTACAGTTTTGATATGCATCGAAGAACAGTCATATTGGAGATTTTCTTATATAATTCTTTAACACGTGTTTACTCCAAACCTTAAGCCTGTTGAGGAAAGGGTTAAAGAATTAACTACAATTATCTGAAACGCATGTGTGAAATAAGATAACTTTGTTTTAATCTGAAGCTATCTAATATGTTACGTGTACATGTGATGTCCTTTCAGAAATAAACTGTTTCAAATGATAAGGTGTGTTTGTTTTACTGCAGAAATTACTTGTAAATGATTTGTAAATCCAGAAAATAAAGACAGAATTAATTTCAGGGAATATGTCTAAAAATCTGGACATCAAATCCGGGAACATGTATAATCCCTGCTTTTTTCAGGGATTATGTATATTCCCTGAGTGAATCAGGGATTATACACAATCCCTGAAATATTCCCTGTAACATATACAGTGAATTAACGTGTAATTTAATCAAAAAGCGTGACATCGCTTTTGGGATCTCCCGCATATAAACTGTAAATACTTGGGTTGACGTTTCCTGAATTAATTATGCGTTCAACAGCTACTTTCATTTGTGAATCAAACAATACAAAAATGCATTGTTTAAAGGGCATTTAACTTTGACTTTTAAATTGTCTCCTCTGTGAACAAGCACCCTTACACGCACAAGTAGATGACATTTCCCCAAAAAGAAGCCACGGATAGTTAAACCTATCCCAAAATGGAGAGATAAGCATTAAACAAATCGTCTCTTTTGTCACAATGGTCTCTTATTAACTTCCAAATCTACATAGCTTTCCCCAAGCCTTCACCACTGTCGTCTGCTGTTGTATTTAATTTGGACTCGGCGCGAAATTCTAAATATAGGAATGCTTTGAGGATAAAATTGACCTTGTTCGAAGACAAACAAGGCACGTATGATGTTGGCGTAAACAATCACAGTACGCCTTTACCGTTATTAAGATACGGTGGCATAGAAATGACATATGACATTTTCTTTCTCGTTTTAAAAATCACAGCGTTCTGCGAACCCAGAAGTTAAAGTGGTGGTCTTGGTACTCGGGGGTCTAAGGTTCAAGCATGTAAAAATATACAACTGTGGCGTGATTTTATCGGTAGAAGACAACTTATTTTAAAAATATTTCAAAACCCAATCTGTGAGAAAGTCCTTTTAATGGGGTCATTTCACCGTATACTGATACGCATGTACGACATAGAAAGTGACCGGTCACAGATAAAAATAATAGCCACAATTACACATTATGAACAATAACAGAGTGTTTGTGAAAAAATTTTTTTTGAAAAGGATTGAAGTGTTTTGTATGAGGAACACACCCTTTTTCACAATAAATTTGTTTCATACCGGTATTCCTTAATATAGAATATAAATGTAAAGAGGGCGCATTAGAACATAGAAAATAACCGTTTAATTAATTTAGAAGCAAGTGTTTTCTTTCCTTAACAACGAACCCCTTTAACGAATCAAGATGCTTTGAAAAACACAATCTCAATCATTATGTACAGTTCATCTAATTTAATACATAAAACAACAAAGTTTATTTATATTCAAGAAAACCCAAACATACATACCTGTCATTCTAATTAATCAAATGTTTTGTACATTTTTCAAACTTTTTGCTTAGCTTAGCAAACAAGAAATGTTGACCGAGAAAAAACAGACTTGCAGAGAGAAATAACAGACTTATTTTCTGCATGACAGAACATAACAATATCCCTTTTATTCTTGAACACATACAATAACACTGGTAAATCCAGTCTGAATTGTTTATTATGTTATCAGTCTAAGCATCGCAATTTATTCAATTAGACCCCTCTCGATTTCTATCATTTCCACTATTCAGGTGCCGAATATTTCCGTTTTGGTCTTGTAATTGGAAAAATCACAACATCGTAAATTAAATAGTCTTTTGATTTCAACTTTTCTATCTGTACCATTTCTATCGGATTGTTTAATAGCGATGAAGCTCGCCTAAATTTTGAAAACTCCCTTCATCTTTTCATCATTGGATCATTGACAAACTCTTTATTGAGGAAATAAATACATGTAAATCGTTCAGACATCTTTGTCCGGATCATTTGCCTTACGCACGGACATTACTCGGGTGATCCAAGCTGAACAATCTACGTCTGTATCAATCGGGCGAGCACGGATCAGGGTACCGTTTTACTAAAGGATTTACGGAAAATATTTGCGTAAGTCGTAACTGATACACATTGATAGCATTTTAAATGAAAATACAATATTGCAGTGTGCAAATATCTCCGAGACGCTTCCAATGACGTGTTACTTTGCAATATTGCCTTGCCCAATATTGAAATAAGAGATGTTGTGGATTTAGTCTTACGCAAATCTTAAGCGTAAACTGTTTAGTAAAACGGTACCCTGGACTTCAGGCTAGATTTCCGTTTCATACAGTCCTACGTTATGGGAAAAGTAACAAGTTTCGAAAATAAGTCATACATTCGTCTGTTTATTTGTACTTTTTTCAACCTATTTCTAGTAGTTTGTCTCCTGTATAAATGTTGCCCGCTTTTGCTCCGTAGATTTTCGTTTCCATATGATCAACACAATATATCATGAGACCTTTAATTTTGTTTCAATCTTTTCTATTGAAGTCTTGTCTGCTTGGGTTGGAAATATATCCGAATGATTCTTTTGTAAAGCAATAAAGCACATTGTTGTAAATGATACGTATCATCCTTTCATTTAGACTTTTTAGCCCTTTTTGATTTCCTTGTCTTTTGTTGGGATGTCCCTTCTTTAGCCTCAGAAGACTTTCGTTTCCTTTTGGTAGTGGGGACACTCTCCTCAGCTGGTTCTTGGTTCCGCGAACTTCGCCTCACAGGCATGGCGCAAGCCTCCTCCAGTGAAGAGTGCTGGGAGGCGGGGCTTCTACTCCTCGGCAGTTTCCGCCTCAGTTGTGGGAGAGCGCCCTCTTCCGGGGAGGAAATCTCGCCGTCGTTGCTGTCAACGGAAGGTGTCGGCGTGATAGATCCTTCAGGCGACGCCGGCCCAGCTGGTGGAGAGGCAGGCGCCTGCGTAATGGATGCCGGGGAAACGCTTCGCAATGAGCTGGGACTGATGGGAGACGGTGGCGTCCCCGGCCGCCGAATATCGGGCGGCGATGGAGTTAGCTCCCCTGATGAAGGGGGCGAGGAAGAGGCGAGATTCGCTGTCCGCGGTTTGTAGAGAACTGGGGGAGTGTTTCTCTGTGCAGGTGATGGGGGTCTTGTCCGCGTTATCGGCGGGGGTGAAGGTGTTAGTGGCGGGCGCCCGCGGGGTATCCCGGGCGGCGGGGAGGGAGATAACCCCGGTCTACCGCGCGTTATAGGAGGAGGCGACGGGGAAATGGATTCGAAGGATCCACTCCGACTGCTCCGCGTCCTGTGTCGGGAGACGGGAGGCGGAGAGGGCGTGATCGAGTCCGTCCTCAATCTACCCCGCAGCGCCGGGGGTGGCGGACTGGCGGACCGCTCGATCCTCCGACCCCGGTAAACACCCGGGGGAGTCGGGCTCTTGTCCTCCCGGTACAAGGTCCCCCGTTCTGTGATCCCCGTCGGGATTGGGGACCGCGAGTCCTCCCTGTATATAGGGGGCGGGGAGTACATGGGGCGTCGCTCCGGAGGCGGAGAGGGGGACGTGTCCTCTCTATACAGGGTGCCTCTTTCCGTGATGCCGGTCTTACCGGGACCGTCGTGAATGTCGTCCGCCATGTAGTACTCGTCTTCGTACATCCCAGAGGCCCTGGAAGGGAAATTATCATTATATATTACATTTTTGACAAGGATTTGTAGTTTTTAAGTTTAAACTTACTTTTTTTACATCGATTGTGACAGATGCTCTAAGCTTTTTAAATTCACTCTCGATGACTGCTTCCTGGATACAACACCAGTACTCGCGCCACTTTTTGGGTAATTCCCAACAAATTTCACCTCGCCTGAAGGTATTCGAACCCGGGATTCTTGGTACAAGTGGCTGAAGCTCTATCACTGCACAACTGCCGCCAAAATAGTGGAAGTTTTAATGAAAAAAAAAACCCAAACAAAATCTCACTTAGAAATACTTCTCAGCGAGAATTATGAACAGGCCTGGTTCCCTGTTTTCGCCACTAAGCATAGTAGAATGGCCATAGCCAGTGTTCATCATATGCATGTTTTTAGAAATACTTTTTTGACCAGAAGGTATGGAATTCCTGTCTAACGAAAATAATATATACCGATTGTAGTCCAGAGCTGGTACATGAGTAAATGAGCGAACCAAAGCAGTATACAGTGTTCATTGTAAATCAGGTACATGTACTTAATTTAGTAAATCTATATCTGTTACATTTTCAGCTTTAACTCTAAAGCAAAAAAGGTCTTCACACTTACCACTTTAAACCATATGGTTGATTGCTTTGAATAAGCCAAAACACAGTATTCAAAGTTTTCATAAGGTCATAACGCCACATGCAAATATTTCATAAGGTTATAAACAAGAAGTTCTTGCCAAAGTAATTTTCCGAACCAATCCGTCCAGCTTTCCATGAATCTGATATTTTACTCATCATGCACAGTATCTATCAATTTAATGCTCTACCAATGGTATTTCACCGTTTTAGGGAAAAACCTCTACAACCATCTCGCAATAAATAACAACCAACACTCACGTTCTCGGTCGGCCACCCATGGCTGGATCCCAGGCAGGTCCAGGGGGCATGAAGCGCGGGGTACCTGCCGGGTAAAATGGTTTCCCTGGAGACATGCCCGGTGGTCGTATCGGGGAACCATCGGGACCGATATGGTGCGGGGAGGGAAACCAACCTCTTACCGGACCCCGTGGGCCCCGGGCTCCGATCGGCGACATTCCCCGGACAGGCAGGTAGGATCTGTGGTAGATAGAATTATATCAGGATTATATGCAGTTTTCAACAGTTTATCTATCGATATATCTATTTTATACGTATTATCGCAATGAACGTCATATTATTGATGTTGCATTGCCCATTCATATGATCGGGGGAAGACCCACAACTTGAATCAGATCAGGTCATGCCGTAAGTCAACCATGAAACTAACTCTCATGAAAAACCATATGCCGTTGCCGGAATTTAAACCCACGAAGAGAATGTTTTGCTTTATAAACTTTACCCTGTTTAAAAAACGATGTGATGGTCTCTGAAACGTGCGTCAATATTCGTTTTTAACTATATGGGCCGCGTCACGCGGAAAGGGGCACTCGGACATATAAAGAAAGCGCTGACTCGGCTCTATCTTAGCGCTATTATTCCAGCATCTAGTCACGAAAGTTATCATTTGTATTTATTTAAATGTATAACGGGATGTCCTCTTAGATG
The DNA here is from genome assembly GCA_947846245.1 of Cerastoderma edule. Lineage (NCBI taxonomy): Eukaryota > Metazoa > Mollusca > Bivalvia > Cardiida > Cardiidae > Cerastoderma > Cerastoderma edule. The sequence continues at coordinate 34,172,276 of OX401415.1, forward strand.
GCAAACAGTGTAGCCCCAGACCAGCCGCGACGTGGCGGCTGGTCTGGGGCTACACTGTTTGCTATGTCCGTGGCCCCTTTTCGCGTGACGCGGCCCATATATCACAAACCATCAGAGCATAATTTGTTTTCTCCTTATTCCAAAAGCACCAATCACGATGATACCATGTCAGGGTGACAGCGCGGTATTGTTGTAATGTCATCAGATAAATATCTATGCGCTCCTATTTCACCATCAATATTCTTTCAAAGCAAAAGACTGATTTTTAACACAGCATGATTGAGCAGCGGTACGAAGCGGAATGAATCCAGTTGCCACAACAACTTCCCTAACATATTCTTAACATTGGATTATATGACAGTCTGAATGAATGAATGGTGTTTTAAGGCGCATCGACAGCTAAGGTCATTTAGCGCGCATTATGATGATGTGGATAAATAAATGTACATTAAAAATATTAACAGCTTAAAATGTATTTGTTTAAAGGAAAAATAAATAAGAATTTGTAATTTATGAATAAAAGGAGATAATTTTTTTTTAAAAATTTAATGATTGTTGATAAATTGTTTGTAATGAATGTGTGATATTAAGTAAAAAGTGAGTGATGAGAAAAGGATATTGATAAATGTATATATATTCAAAATGTGTAAGGAATCACAATTTATTGTAAATTCCAAGAAAGGAAAGAATTAATTCAATCCTGACAGTCTCAAAAAGCTCATAAATAGTGTTAACATTGAAATATTATATGACAGTCTGGTCCAAAGTGAAAGCAACAGCAGAAGACGAAATAAGAATAAAAACTTCATACATTTTGGTACAAAGAACTGTGATAAGAAGAAACGCATTATGTTAAGGCAACTTATCAAGGGTCATCAGGAAACAGTCTGTCTAAGGAAAGATTGCATGCTTAGCTGCTTAGTTGAATTCGGGCAATGATGTGTATGCACGCACACGGTTATGATGAAAAGGAGGAAGTTGGGGCATATTTTTCAAAATTAAGAAAAAAATCCCTTTTAAATTTCAGAAAAGGTAAACAAGTATATGCTGTACAGTATAAAAGAGTTCATTATTCAGTGAATGCAAAGCATTGGAAAATAGCAGACTGCACAAATTAAATATTGGTCATTTCCTTGTGCTTAACAATCAATGTTTTAAAAAGCCATTCAAGAAACACTGAAACTACCTATGTGTAGTGGTTCCCTTATAGAAAGGTATGCCACCAGGCAAGCTAGCTACCTGTTCACCGAGTAGCAACTGCATACACATTGTTCATAGAAAATGAAAATATGAGATCTTCAATGAGCATCCTATATCCATTTCATCATTTCTCCCAAGGTGTTTTATGTATATGTGCATCTCCTTCTTCAAAGATCCTTAGTTTGCACCAGATGGAACATAGGAAATGAAATATTCTCTTGTTGGAGTATGCCCCAAAGACCCCACCCACTGACGGTGCGTGTACCCAATTAACTAAATGCCTAAGATATGGCTCTGGTCACCGTAAGGAATAGTAAACCAACAAAACAAGTGCTACTCACCCTGGTCCCATAGGCCCTCTTGGTCCCATTGGACCCAGCGGCATTCGTGGTCCCAAAGGTCCGAGGGGTCCCCCTCGGGGACCAAACGGGATCATCATGGAATCTTGGCGGGCCCGTTTGGCCGCCTCCCCAAAGTCAACATAGTCCAGTGGCCTGGCCTTCCTCCGCAGTTCGCTGTCAGACTGATCAGACTTACTCGAGTACGAGGACCTCTTGGAGGACACAGAGGAGAAGGAATGAGACCGCGACCTAGACCTTGAACTGGATTTCGATCTCGACCTGCTGTATGACCTTGAACGACTGTAAGATCGTGACCTTGACCTTATCTTTGAGACGTTGGAGTCACTGCTGATGGACGAGAGGGACCTACTCCTGCTCCGCTTAGATTTCTTTGACTTCCTCTTCTCTTTGCTTCTGGAATGACTGGATAGGGATGACCTTGAATCTGACGATATGGATGACCTTGATCCTTTACTGTGTCTCCTTGACCTCGACCTTCTGTCCGTCTTCTGGTCCCCGAGCGGGGAGGATGGAGGGGGAGGCTGGTTCTCGTGATCCCCTGGTGGGGGTGGTAGAGGGGGGAGAGGTGGAGGGGAGGGCTCTTTAGGCAGGGGAGGCAGGTCACTAGGGAGGGGTGGGGGCGTGGCCACGGAGCGCCTGGAGAAGGAATGCCTAGGTTTGTACAAATCTGAACTCTCGTAGCTCTTCTTGGAGCTGGCTACCTTTTGGTCATGTTTGTCAGTTTTCACATCCGAGCTTCTGAAACGCATTAGAATATGTTTGTTAGTAACAAGTTTGTGAAAACAATTACACTTTTCCAACGTTTCTACACATAAAATGACTATAATAGCTATAAAATATAAAGCAGTTAACATACAATGAACATATTGACAGGTCATGTTATGGTTTAAGTTGTTGTTATCATCCCCCCTTCTTTCCATTTTTCATGAGTAGTATTCCCTGAAAACTGATAATTTGCCTTCTTCCTGTATTCTTTCTGCTAAGATTTCTTTTTGAAGTCCTTATCAGAATCATGTAATGCATCTTTCAACTTAACGTTTTTCTAAAAAATCAAACATGCTCATCATTTTTAGAGAAAGACTTGCGAAAAGGTTTCAATGTTAGTTTTTGTATTGATTCTTTCCCCTAAATTTGGTTTTGATAAGCTCCAAGCTCCTGTCACAATCAGTGTCAGATGAATTAGTTTAAACCAAAACAATAATCATCTCATCATGATGGATTAGCAGTGTGTTAATAATTATAAAGAAAATAAAAGAAAAAGGTCATGAAAAAACTCTCACTAAATTTGACAATGAAATCTTAACAAAATACCTCAAATGTCTCCCTTCTTTTACAGCTGCCTGTGCCATCTTTTTCATTAGGGGTTCACCAACACTTGACTGGCTTGCATTCCTCTGCCGCTTCCTCTTGCCCTCTTGTGAAATGTCGCTCACTTCAGATGAGTTGCTCTTGATATCGTCGTTAAACTTACTGCGTGATCGCGTAACTCTACCCGGCTCATTGGAAGCGATATCAGCCGTTGTGACCTCGTAATCCGCGACACCTTCTGTATAATCAGCAGTGCCTATAAATGTTTAAACATATTGATTGCTTAAGCTTAACTTACACAAGTCTCAATGCCTGAAAAGAAAAGGTGTGTAGTTTCCTTTTCAAAATGAAAGAGAAAGCTAGCTTAAACTTTAATTTGCCAAATTGCCTTGGCATTGCAATTGGGGATCTGTCTCACAGAGAGGCGTTACTTTACTTATACAGTGTAGGAGGGTTGTTGGGAAATTTTGTGGAAATTTGTTATATCTCTGTGAAACATTGTTGGATATTCTTAAAATTTACTAAATGTATCCATTCACATGTTTTCAACATATTTTTTTTATATGGGTTTTACATCACATCAACATTATTTCAGTTATGTAGCGATGCCCGACTCTTAATGATGGAGGAAGACCCCATACTCAACTGCCCATAAGGGCTGGTCAAGGCGGGTAGAACCATCGGCATTCCATAAGTCAGTCGGGAGTTTTCAACATATACTGAACGTAAAAGAAACATAAATATCATTTTAGCAAGATAGATTGTGTAGCAACATAGTTACGGGAAGCCGGAGCAGGTTTAAAATTGCTAGCATTTAAAAGATTATCCACATGAAGAAATCTTGTTTGGTCTTACTCAACATGTGACAAGGAAGATAAAAAAACGGCTTGCAATAACATCATGACAAAACAGTGTCAGGATTCTTTATAAAAACTAGAACTTTTATCCTGCAGAGAGCAAAATATTTTTTCGGACAAAAAATGAAGTAAAACAATGACGTTGAATTGTGTGTAATTAAATTGTGTGTTGCACCAGTGAAATCAGAAACACCAAAAATCATCCAGTCAACATGAATGATGATGGTATGGTTTTCTTAAATTAATGAAGTCAAATGTATCTACATCTAAAAAAAAATAAGAGTGACAATCAAACTTACATTTGCCTTAAAAAGAAATATTTATATTTGCAAATAAACTAACAATTATCGAAAATGTCAGTTTACTAGTTTTTGTGAGACACTTTTTACAAACGTGTACGCTTATTAAAAAAGCATTTCATTTGTGAGAAAGACAAAAGCAGATTGTTGACAAATGTTGAATCATTTCTATGAGCAATTTACAGCATATAGATAAATTTAATAATAAAATTCCTCCTAGATACATAGATCAATAAATGCTATTTGACATATGCTTGCTGTCAGAAACGTATACAAATTGTCAAATTCTTACAGCAACTGAATCCAAATCCTGACACCATAGATTTTCTAACTGTTGCCTATTGACCTATTCTAATTCAGACAGGTATCAGGATAACTAGAATAGACAGTTGCTGTCCTTGAATAGAAAAAGGCAATCAGGCTCTGGTTTGGAAAATTATCTGATTTGCCTTTGACTCACTTCATCAAGTTTCTATGCTGTAACAACATTTCCTATTCAAGACAAAAACCATTTATTCTCTATGACAAGCATTAACCCTTTAACAAACACCAAATATTGGACTGTTCCAAAATTTAAAGAGTTTGCAGACGACATTTCAAAATGTGATGAAATTGAAAAGTGATCTTCCCAAGGGGCAGAAAACATTGTAGGAAAAGGAAAAATTGCTCGTTATGAGCAATTTCTCCTTTTCCCACGATGTTTTCCAGAGTCGTCTGCAACATAGTCGTTAAATTTCATTTTTGCTATGTAACGGGTTAACCCATAGGGCAAAGAGTTAACCTCTATACCAACAAGGCAGTTCTTCCTACCTGATGATGCTGGTGCCGTCACATATTCCCCGCCTTCCATAATGGTCACCACCTCATCGCCGTCCTGCACCATCTCCACTTCCGTAAACTCCACCGTCTCCGTGGCGTATCCCTGCTGCTGATCGTCGGGTAACGGTATTTCCAGGAGGTGAATCTCATTTGAGTCGACCTCGATCGTGTGCGGCTCCATGTCGTCCGTCGTAATCTCCATCTCGACGGTTTCTTCAATAACCATGGTCTCATCGTAACTCTGACAGAGCGACCCTGAGGGGCTTTTGAAGACAAACTCGTCCGACATGTACCTATAAATAATGTGAAAAGGTTACATTTAAGTAATCAAAATTGCAAACATCTGGAGAAATCTATTTATTTTGCCACAAAGTTGAGGAAGACCATTTGAAAACCCTCAAGTTAACATAACTTATTATTCTTTGATCATTAAAAACAAATCTAGAAAGACCAACATTTCTTTTTGGTATGGTGTTAAATGCCATATCAACAATTTTTGACTTTTGTAAAAGCTTTTCTTGATTTACCATCACTAGGCTAGAGCTCTGAAGAGACTAGCTGAAGGCCACTTCAACCAAACCAGAGGTGTCAGTGAGGCTTTATCCTGGGACCCCCGAGTTCAAAGTCTGCCACCTTAAGCACTGGGCCTTGCAGGACCGCCACAGACTGAGTTATTGTCGGTAACCTGTGTATTCAAGTTAAACAACACAATAAGAACTATATGTTTGTTATGAGCCAGATACATTGTAAATGTGTTTGTTATGGACCAGAAGCTTAAATTTTCTAATCAACACTTGTCATTCGTCTTTGTTTGTTCATTGCCATCTTAATTGAATCCTTAGTATTACAGTAATAAAGGGAAGCTAGGCTCAAAAGCAATAGAGAAAGCACCTAGACTTTACTGTCCAAAAGGGCTTATGCAAGCTGGACAGGAGCAATGACATTCCTTAGGTCAGCAAGAAATGTTCTTTTAATGAGAATCAAAACTTCAGTTGTCCAAATCAAACAAAATGTAAAGGGCAAAGAGGAGACAACAGATTTCATGTTGAGTATAGCATCAAATGAAGTTTTATCATTTTTCAGTCAGGTTATTCCTTTTCCTTGATTCACCAGAACTAGCCTGTAGTCTAAGGATCTGAAGTGACTTGCCACAGGACTCTCCCACAAACAAAGAGGTACTGTCAGGGATCAGTCCGCCTGACAACTGACCTGTAAGACCACCACAGTAACCACTTAGCTACGCATGACCCTTACCTCTTATTTCTAATTCTCTGTCTCCTACTCCTGCGTTCCAACACCTTACGCAGGACCCTTACCTCTTATTTCTAATTCTCTGTCTCCTACTCCTGCGTTCCAACACCTTCTGCTCCTTGAGCTCAGCTTTCAGCTCAGCCTTTGTCTTTTTTCTCTGTTTGGACGTGTTCTTATCTGGGGAGACGTTTTCCGACACGCTGGTGTCTGCCATTGCACTGGAATCTGCGCTTTGACTGCTGTCAGTAATACCACTAGTGTTGCTTTCTTCCTGAGGTACGACTTTGTCAGGGACAGCATCAACAGTTGCACTAGAATCCGTTTCTGGAACAGGGGTTTGTTCAGTATGTTCTTGGACAGAGAGTGCTTCTGTAACATAAGAGGGTAATGAATGTTTACATAGGCAGCAGGCCAAAGATGTGGTTTTTTTTCTCCCTAACTTTTTGTAAAACCTTTGATACTAATGTGGTATAACATAGTAGATGGTTTGTTGTTTTCATTATCATCATTACTGAAAATGGTTGTTTGCCAATCCATAAACTATGAATTTCTGGTTGCAATGTAATTAAAAATGTAAGAGTAAGTATTTTGTAAGCTATTTATCAATGCTTATTTTACATTTATCATAAAACAAGTCCTTCTCATCCTATATTTACCACTCTCAACACAGGTTTCTTAATTTAGATTAATAGCATGTAATTGTGCCAAATGTAGATTAACAGAAAGTTACAAGGTTTAAACATTGAAAGCTCTTTGTTTGAAAAGATTCAAGAACAAATTTTGTTCTTATGTTCTCACTTATGAGAATCGAACACACTGAGAAAATGCAGGCTAAAATCAAGCAATATATGACCAATAAAATACTCACCAGGTTTGACATCTTCAGATTTGTCTTGTGTCACTTCTTTCTCAGGATCTTCCACTGATTCTGGCTTCACAACGGGTTCAGTGTTTACAGCATTCTCTGTTAATTCATCCATTGCTTCCTTGTCATTCTCATTCAACTCCTCATCTCCCTTTTCGGTTGCTATTGTATTTTCAGCTTGCTTTTCACCTGCAGACATATCAGCAGATTTATCAGCCTCCGTTTCATCAGTTGTTGTTGGATTGTCCGACTTCTCAGAGGCAGGTTGGTTCTCTGATTGACCTGAAATTTCAGTGGTCGTCTCAATGTCTAATTTCTCAGGAGTTACATTGACTTCTGAATTATCAGTTTCAGTCTTCACCTCAAACTTTTCAGATGTTGACTGATTTTCTGAGTCTTCAGGTATAGTACTTTCTGTTATTTCAGACGCCTTTTCAACATCAGTATTTACAGTATCTGTCTTGGTGCTCTCTGTGATTTCAGACGTCTCTTTGACATCAGTATTTACAGTATCTGTCTTGATTTCTGACTTCTCATCACTTGCATCTGTTTGTAATACTTCAATACTTGGTTTGACATCTTCTTCGTCTTTAGATTCATCAGGTTTCAGACTTTCTGAAAGAGTTGGGGTTTCTGCATCTTCTGTAGGACTCTTTATCCCAGGTACTTCAGTTTTCTCAGGGGTGGGTTGGGTGTCAGATTTTTCTGAAGAGCTTTTTTCTCTCTCTGCCTTCTCTTTTTCCGCCATTTCTTTGGCTCTCTCCAGCCGCTCACGCCTCTGTCTGTTTCTCTCCTCCTCCCTCTCTTTTCGCTTGGCTTCCAAGTCGGCTCTTCTTTGTAAACGTTTAAGGTAGCGTTCTTCCTTTTCTCTGGCCTTGAAACGAAATAGAAAAAAGATGGTGGGTGTCTTGAAATTGGAAATGTTATCCAGCAAGCCGATGGGAAATTATTCATTGAGCTGAGGACAAATCATATAACAATCTGAAGCTAAGCCCGATAACCTTTCCAATTTAAAGGCATCAACCATCTATTTTTTCTGTTACACATATGGATTTAAAATACAAACAAAAGAGAAACTTAAACAAAAAAAATGAAAAGAACATTGTGAGGAAAGAATAATTTTTTTAACACAAACAAAATCTTAAAGGGACTATCTCACATAACAGGTTGTGTGAGTTATAAGTGATAAACAGATAATTAAAACAATATTTATCACTTAACGAAAGACAGTTTTCAATATCTTCATATTAAAGATGCTAAAAACCTGTCTTTTCATTGAATATTTGTGAAACGTCATTCTGGCTTTCAGCTTTTTGATTGAAAAACTTGGTTTAAAAAAAGTAATAAGATTAACCATTCTAATTATTTTGCAAGACAGAAATATAAGGCCATTGCTAACAAAATAAACTGTTTAAACCGTTTATCAAATTTGCAGTAAGTAAATGTGCCCTATTTTCACTACAGGGTCATGAAAGAAAATGAGAAGTGAATCAATACTTTATTTGTAATTTTGTAGAAAAAAAAACAATTTTGCTATTTGTAACCTAAGAGAGTTCTGATATCAAAGAACCCATGGAAAATATTTTATTTTAAAATGATTAAATTCTCAATCTCTGAGATAGCTATAGTTGCTATTTACATAACATACCTGCTGCAAAAAAAACAAATTACCAGGTAATAGGGACAAAGTAATTACCACAACCTCATAACCGTAACCACAATATTGCCAGAGGCCAAGTTGATTCAAGTCGGACCAAAATTTTAAGCAGACAGCTTTTCATGTATCAATGCATGACAATTTCTTATATTGTTCTACAATATTACACTAGTCAAATAGAACACTTCTACCATTTTGTTTATACATATGATGGAAATGTTAACAGAAAGTTTTTAGAAACATAAAAATTCAGATATTATGAAAAATAAATTAAATATCTTTTTCTTTTATCACAGGAGATATAAAAAATTTAATGCAAGAACAAATATCATTTTTTAAAACATATAGCTTTCAACATTTAATTCATTTTATCAAACAAGCAATTTTCATTTATCCATTCATTCCCCAAGTGGATACTAATGGCTTTCATTTCTAAGAACAGAAAAAAGGTCAGATCCTCTGCCATGGATTGGATTCAAGCCACACACCATTGGGTTTGAAGTCAAGCAACATGACACATTTACAAAGATTCCTCAACAACTGAGGCAAAAGAATAAAAAAATGTTCAAGCTAAACATTTCTACACCAGTATGCTAGAGCCAATATTTTCTTGATGCAGAATATAGATGTACCAGTAATGTAAACAAGAGGACCCTGAGGGTCCTGGATCGCTCACCTGACACTTGTAAAGTGTTGGTTACAACAATGTTACACATGAGTAATGGACAAGATTTGTCTAAATTTGAAAGTGATCTACTTTTGACCCCAAGTTACTCATAAACTGACTTGGTTGAGATATAACAGGTTGATCATTTTGAGCAAGTTTGATCAAATTGGGCTGATAATGTAGCTTTCATTGCTTTTAGACTGTAAACAAGGTTTTTCCAAGGTTTGACCTAGTGACCTACATTTTGACCCCACACTACCCATGTTCAAACTCGATCAAGATACCATCAAGGTTAACAGTCTGAGCAAGTTTTATCAAGATTGGTCAGAAAATGTGGCTTCTGGAGTGTGAACAAGATTTTCTAAGATTTGACCTAGTGACCTACTTTTTACCCTAGCCCACCCATGATCACACTCGATTAAAATATCGTCATGGTTATCATACTGAGTAAGTTTGATAAAGAATGGGCCTTAAATGTGGCTCCCAGAGTGTAAACAAGATTTTTCTAAGATTTGACCTAGTGACCTATTTTTTGACCCCACACTACCCATGATCAAACTTAATCAAGATACCATGAAGGTTAACAGTCTGAGCACTTTTGATCAAGATTGGGCAAAAAATGTGACTTGTAGAGTGTAAACAAGATTTTTCAAAGATTTGTGTGCAGAAAATGTGGCTTCTCGACTGTAAACAAGGTTTTTCCAAGATTTGACCTAGTGACCTACTTTTTGACCCCACACTACCCATGTTCAAACTCGATCAAGATACCATCAAGGTTAACAGTCTGAGCAAGTTTTATCAAGATTGGTCAGAAAATGTGGCTTCTGGAGTGTAAACAAGATTTTTCAAAGATTTGACCTAGTGACCCACTTTTTGACCCCACACCAACCATGATCGAACTCGATCGAGATATCTTCAAGGTTAACATCCTGAGCAAGTATCAGGAAGAATGGGCCAAAAATGTGGCTTCTAGAGTGTAAACAAGATTTTTCTAAGATTTGACCTAGTGACGTACTTTTTGACCCCACACCAACCATGATCAAACTCAATCGAGATATCATCAAGGTTAACATCCTGAGCAAGTATCAGGAAGAATGGGCCAAAAATGTGGCTTCTAGAGTGTAAACAAGATTTTACTAAGATTTGACCTAGTGACCTACTTTTTGACTCCACCCCACCCATGATCAAACTCGATTGAGATAGCATCAAGGTAAACATCCTGAGCAAGTATCAGGAAGAATGGGCCAAAAATGTGGCTTCTAGATTGTCAACGAGATTTTTCAAAGACTTGACCTAGTAACCTACTTTTTGACCCCACACCAACCATGATCGAACTCGATATCAAGGTCAACATCCTGAGCAAGTATCAGGAAGAATGGGCCAAAAATGTGGCTTCTAGAGTGTAAACAAGATTTTACTAAGATTTGACCTAGTGACCTACTTTTTGACCCCACCCCACCCATTATCGAACTCGTTTGAGATATCATCAAGGTAAACTTCCTGAGCAAGTATCAGGAAGAATGGGCCAAAAATGTGGCTTCTAGATTGTAAACGCCGAAATTGTTGACGACGCACACACGACAGACTACAAACATTCAAGAATCCTAAAAGCTCACCCTGAGCAGAGCTCAGGTGAGCTAAAAAGCACTGCAATCAACCAGCTGCTAAAGTGCCTAAAAATGAATTTAACAAGTTAATCCTTTTTTATGAAAATGTGTAAAAGCCTCTGACAAACGCATGTCATAAAAGTAAAGAACATCCTTTAGTCTGGCATTAAATTCTCCTATTGCAAGCTTGTGAGCTCATTTGAGCCATCAGGGTTCTATAAATTAGCAGGAAAACTGACTCTCATGAAAATCAAACTGCTGTTGCCCTGATTTAAACTCCCAATGAGAGGGACCATGTGATGTCAAGTTCTGTATTCTAACCACTAGGGAACACAGGGCCCTTGGAAAGGCAACACAAAGTTAAAATAAAATAATTGACAAAACAAATGCCTAACAATACAGAAACAAACATTGAACACATAAAGGCACCAGGTCGAAAACAGGAAAAAATAACATTTATAACTGATTACGTTTAGCTTCTTTTTGTGCTTTTTGCGCTTTTTCTAAAAATACAAAACAAAAACTACAATTTTAAAATCATGGCAGGGATACAATGGAAGCGAGAACTCTTAACAAATAAACACGTTAGACAAACTCTTCCCCTATATGAACCATTTCAATTTGCTTGTTTCCGATGTTTTAAAAGAAGAAGTTATTGGTAATCATTAATATCCCTTTACATACGCAAGCCTCATAGGCAACATCTATTTCTTTATCTGAGAGAAGATATATTTAAGAAGAATTCCATTAGAAAGTCTTACACTATGTATCTTTGAAAAGACTTCTGGTGGCGACATCAGGGCTTGACAATAACACTCCTCCTGACTTGTAAATTCGTCGGATGATAAATCAAATTGTGAAATTTAAACACATCCGCAATCATAGCTTTCAATTCTGAATTTTCTGACATCTTTTTATTTGTTCAATCATTTTAAGTTCATTTGGGGGAATTCTAATGGGAAATAAAGAAATTATGTATAAGCTTGTAAATATGGCACTAATTGCTAACTAAGTGAGATTAATACCCTGAAAGCTGCGCTATTTGCTATGCACATGAGTAAATTGCTATGTATATGAGTAAATTGCTATGCACATGAGTAAATTGCTATGCACATGAGTAAATTGCTATGCACATGAGTACATTGCTATGTATATGAGTAAATTGCTATGCACATGAGTAAATTGCTATGTATATGAGTAAATTGCTATGTACATGAGTAAATTGCTATGTATATGAGTAAATTGCTATGCACATGAGTAAATTGCTATGCACATGAGTAAATTGCTATGCACATGAGTAATTGCTATGTATATGAGTAAATTGCTATGCACATGAGTAAATTGCTATGTATATGAGTAAATTGCTATGCACATGAGTAAATTGCTATGCACATGAGTAAATTGCTATGTATATGAGTAAATTGCTATGCACATGAGTAAATTGCTATGCACATGAGTAAATTGCTATGTACATGAGTTAAAAAATCCTTACAATTCTCGCCTTCCTGTCCTCCCTACTCTCTTCATCCTCACTATCGCTGTAGTTATACTGTAGAGAAAGGAGGCGGCGAGGTTTCACTACCGACGAATCCTTCTTCTCCACCATCACCTGGGCAACCATCTCGCTTATACCTCCGACCCCAGGGGCTGGTTTGACTGGGCTTGATATAACCACTGTCTCCTTGAACTCAACCTCTTCTAGCTTGTTGGCAGTCTCAGGTTTAATCTCTGGCGAATCTGACTGGGATTCTTGTGCCTTGACTTTAAGGTAAATAAGGAGAAGACAAGAAAAAATACTTCATAAAAATGAACACATCACATATACATGTACCTATATGCACAATTTCTGCTATTTTCTAAATCTCCCATATGGAGGGGGGGATGCTACGGCCATCTGCTTCAAACCTCTTTAAAAACCACTAAGACAAAAGGATAAATTGCTTCAAATGAGCAGTTTAACCATATGTTTCCATAATTATCCAACATCAGGAAGAAAATGACAAGATATCTTTAATGCAGAATTTGCTGTCTGCTGTTGGCTTCAATTAGGACCAGACCCCATCTTCCATATGGGGGTGGTTAACCCTTATATAGTGATGAAACCAATTTCATGATTATACAAACAGGTAAGATCCAGGCCAGCCAGCAAGTAAATTGGCGGCTGGCCTGTGATCTAACCAGTTTGCTTCTCTTTGTATCTTTCCTCATCAAAACAAAGCAGATATTTAAGGTTTTTGAAAGAATACAGCACAAAAATCCATTTTCAGAAAAGTACCCAGCTATCCCATACTCACCAGCACTGTCGACGGCTTCTTGTACCTTCTGCAGCATCATCAGTTTGTTCTCCAGTTCCTCCACATCAGACTCACTGCTCGAATTACTCTCCTCAAAGTTGGACAGGTCACTCGTGTGAACGGAGCTAATGTGACTAGACTGCTCCTCCTCGATGTCGCTTCCAACTTCGATATCCTCATCCCAGGCAAACCTGTACCGCTTTCCTTCGCCCACACCCGCATTTTCGTCCACGTATTCTATGCCCTGTTCGCCTTGCTGTTCATCAGTTTGATCTCCATCATCGGCATATGGGTTGACATTCTGTTCAGCAGTAGAAGGTGCAACAGTTTGCTGTTCATCATCTGGTAACGGTATATCACTCATCTCTACTTCAGTTGCCTGTTCTTCCATGACGATATCATCTTCCTTGTATTCAAAGGTCTCTTCCAATACCTCTTCAGGTTTCTCCTCAGTGTCTTCTGCCACCTCTGTTCTGGATCTCAGGAAATGGGAACCGTCTGGAAGAACGACTGTTCCGGGCGGTGGGGGTTCCTCGCAAGGAGTCGGAAGCCCCAGAAGAGCATTCAGGCCTTTTCCCGGTGAAGGTTTCGTCACGGTTGCTGTTGCAGCCGAAGTTATTGGCATGCCAGGGAAAAGTGGACCCCCAGCTGCCAGAGGAATGGGCCCAGCAGCGGGCGGGATTGCTATTCCTGTTCCAGGTGGGGGAACCGAGAAGTCCTGGAACGGAGCGCCAACCTGGTTTTGAGGGAACATAGGAGGGAAACCAGCATTCATGGATACATTCCAGCCCTGAAATAAATGCTCAAAGATGCAAACTTTCATATGTATAAAAACATAATTGTTCCTGTGCAATTGTTGATGTCTGTACATTTGTTAGGATTTTATATTGCATCAACAATTTTTCAGCAGTATTCTGATACCCAGCTGATAAATGATATAGTAAGACCTCAACCTTTACTGCCAATAAGGGCTGGTCAAGACTGGAAGAACAATTCATATTCCACAAGTTAACTTTTAAGAACAAGAGACTTCTCATGACAATCATTATCTACCACTACACTGAATTGAACCGATGCATAGATGGGCCATGTGATTTTTAGTTCTGTACTTCAAATACTAGGCCATAGAGGCCCCCTTTGCAAATGTAGAAGACAACTTCATCATCAATTGCAATAAAAGAAGGCTTTGTTTGTAATATTACTATTTGTCTGAATGGTTTCTTTCTAATATCATAAAAAAAGATATACTAAGCATACTTCATGAACATCATTTGATATTGCTTTCAAATTTGGGCTTTCACAAAGTCCCATGCAGAAAAATGGGTGAATTCATTCACATCTTGAACAACTTCAGTTTAAGCTTATTTGTTTTACACCAAATGTAAAGCAAAATCTTATATGTTTATTATACAGTCGACCCGCGATAGACGGAACGTCGTTTATCCGGAATATTCACCATCCGAACAGAATTCTGAGGGAACGGTCCTAACCTTCATCAATTTAACTGTTTAATGCGGAAAATCCGCGTTCCAGAACCAGACAAAAAAATTCGGGAACCAACAGTCACTTTTCATAGTATATGCGTATGGCTAGTCTGGAAACCAGTAAAATCGTTTATTTTGCGGTTACGAAGGGATCGGTCTTCTGTTGTAAACAGCATTCACACGTTTTGCAAACTGGCATGTATGCTTGACCATAACATGTCACCTAGTGTAGTGTACTGGAAGGTGTTGATTGTTTGCTAATCGGTCATTCTGTCAGTTGATTGGTCTTACATAATTGTAATTACGGTCGCATGTCGATAGTTGAGTTTGTAAAAGGTGTTGATTGGCTGATTGGCTGCTTAGACAGCGATCAGGAGACAATGTCTGGCAATCAATTTCAATTATTACTCAATCGAAAGCCTTCTTTCATCACATTGTCACTCTCGTCAGAGAACCCATCATCCAAGCTGCTATCAGCTAATCAAACAGTTCTTTTCAGAGCTATCTTAAGGAAATTTAACTTCTCGAAAGACATCGCTTAAAATTGTCTTTTTTTAAAAACTATGTTTTGACCAAAAAAACACTTCCTTAACACACTTGATATTTCCCTTAAAAAAAAAAAAATTGTGTATTTCTTACTTCATAGTAATTATCATGATACACCGACACCGTGTAAAGGTAAACATTTCGCTGTAACTCGCATATTCTTTATTCCGGAAATTCGTTAATACGAACATTTCTCCTAGGAATGAAAGTGTTCGGATAAACAAGGGTTGACTGTATATAATTCACTCTTGATTCTGCTTCATTGGTACAAAGATACATCACCAGTACTTGCACCGTACTTGTAGTTGTTTGTGAATGATTGAGTATCCCTTTTGGTCTATTAGTTATAGTATGCCTGAAAGCAAAAATTAATATAAAGAAAGACTGACTAAATTCTTTGTATCATTCAATCTTAACTTTTAGTTTTAGTACAAATAATACGCAGGAGAGAAGTTAAACAGACATTATAAAATATATTTACATATATATCTATTTATATAACACAACGAGGGGCCACATGTCCATCCTTTATGGAAAAGGGGGCAAATGTCCTGGAGGAAATAATATCTGTGAATCAAAAGAAAATAACCTATTTTCAACACAGCTGGACTATTCACGGTACTTACAGGCGGTAGAAAGGGGAAAGTTTGTTGACTCAGACCTAGGAAGGGTAGTGAGGCAGCTGGAGGGTTGGGGTAGGTCATCCTGGGTGGAAACTGTACAGGGGCGGGGCCTAGAATGCCAGTCGACGAATCAGCAGGAGGTACCTGTGGGAACTGTGAGACAGTGGGCGGAGCTGCAGGGGAGTTTGAGTTCAGAAAGGATGGTGTTTTCACTCCTGAAAAAGATAGAAAAAAGTGGTTGTCAAACCATTAGTTTCTAAATACATTTGCTCTTACAAATTTCTATGACCAGTTAAAATAAAAGCAACAGAAGATAACATCTATAGGAATTCAAAGACTTTACCTACAGCTACTTGAACATGCTTATTTATGAGACTGCCATATTCCAAAGCTATAAGACATGACACTCTGAAAATTTGTCTGCAGATGAAAAAAGGTATCAAAATATGGTACTTTTCTTACAAATACAAACTTCATTCAACCTTTTCCATGTCACTGATATTTATTTCAGGTAAACTTCAATAATCAAAGGCACTTAGAGACTTTCATCTGCTTCCAATGAAGAAAAAGTCCACTTTTGCATAATGCAGGGGTCATTACTGTTACATATTTAGGGGGATCTTGCAAGATAATTAACTTTATCAAGATATATCAACAAACATATTCATTAAGGACACCAAATCCTTGTTTAGAGGTCAAGATGACTTAAAAAAATAAAACAACCTCCATCTTAAAGTTTTATTTGAAAAACTTAAATATGAAAGTCAGTAGGAAAAGGAAACAAACAGGAAAATATACATCAACAAAAGATTAATCCACCAAAGATCAATGTCGTAATTATAGTGACTGGCCAAGAAGGGCGTTGACAGAGCAATAAGCAACAATAACACAAAGTATTTAGAAAAACAATGAAGTCACCATAATGAATGATTACTGAGTGCAATATTAGGAAGAACCAGTCTATCTGTATCACCATATTTACCACATGTGAATGTGTGTCAGGAATGCAGGGCTCTTCCTGATGGTCGCCAAATGCACCAAATGGGAAGATATTTTCATTTTGGCAAAAGATTTTTACACACTTAACAAGGAAAGTGTTTAAAATTCAGGAAATTTAAATTGGATCCATTCTTCAGAATTAACTCCTACACTTTTTTTTGTCATTTGGTGAAAGTCCTGGCACAGACTTTTTCAGCCAAAGTGAGCCCTGGGAATGGAAGGTATGGGGTCCATTTCCTCTACTCATTTCAAATCGTGGAAGAAACATTGGACAGTAATGTTGACATAAAACACACCTGGTGGGGGAGAAGTGAAGGTAATGCTCATCAGACTTGCGATGCCTCCCGTCTCCGGAGACTTCATCATCTTCTCCTGTTGGGCAAGTTGCTTTTGTTTCTGTCGGTTTGTCCTCTCTTCCAAATTGATGCCAAGGTGATCGCACGTAACCTCTTCGATCTTTGGCTTGATGATCTGGCCGATTTTTGGGTTAACTACCTGTTCTATGATTCTCTCCACACCTTTGTTTAGCATGCCAGACCTGAAACACACACATTTGTAATTCCTGAAAGGTGTGGTTTGGGAAACCTTTGTAATACAATAATTCCTTTGTTTATATGGTATTTAACATAGTCACTTGGTCATTAAATTTTCAATTATGTCACTGTTTTCCTGTTTTCATCATTACTAGGCTAGGCTCTGAAGTGTATTGTCAAAGGACACTTCGATATAAACAGGGATACCGGTGGGGCTTGAACCCAAGACCCCCCACCACCCAATAACAGACTGTAATATTATATAGACAAGATCAAAACACATCAGAAACAAAATTAAATCGTCTTTTTTTGTTTTTTTCTTAATAAATCAGAGACTAGCTTCTGTGACAAAAGCTTTTTAAGCTGTTGAATGTACCCTTTGTTTGGTCACTTCCAGTATAATAGGGCTTTTTAGTGTTACATAACAGGGGCCAATAAAAAGCACCTTCCCAATTGGAAACTTTCTTTAAAGACATGCAGTACTTCCAAAAAATCAATATCACACCAGCTTTTTGGTTTCTCAATCTAACATTTTTAGAGATAAAACTTCCCAAGACTAACAGGCTTAGGCCTTCTCCCAATTGAAGGAAAAAAAAGCCCTGAATGAATAAATATTAGTATGATGACCTCACATACAAAATTAGAAAATAGCGGAAGGTTATGAAAGACAACAACATGTACAACTCACTGATTTATCTGTCTGCGCAGATTTTCTCTCAGTTGGTTTTTGTTTAGCTTTGGACTCCATACTTGTTGGCCTAAGAATCGTGTTACATATGATTCTACCCTCTGTTGTAGATTCTGGTAAGCTGGCTGAAAGGTAAATAAAAGTGTATCAAATCCTCAGCAAAGGATATCCTTAGCAAAGGATTCTATCATGAAAACTGTGAATAAAAAGTAACGTTTGTTGAATGTTTATGCAAATTAAGAAACCTAATGCATTGTTGTAGAAAACATGCGGGTATATATATATAAACAAAACAACCGCTCATTGGGCCACAGTGTTTATCACTGATCAAATGTATTTGTGTCTTTGAGAGGTTCATTTGCTCGGTTCGTTACCTTGGTGGCAGCGGTGGGATAAAGACTCCTCCTAGATTCTATCGAAGTTGTCTTTCCCATGTATTTACCAAGGGCCAATAATTGGGACGAGTCTTCTCTGAGATGGGAGTTAGGTAACGTTCATTGAAGGTTTATGCAAATAAGGGAACAAATGCATTGTTGTAGGGAACATGCGGGCATGTAAATAGACAACACAATTGGGAACGAAACTTTTTGAGTACAAACAGATGAAATACAACTTCACTGATCCAGCATCCCACTGGCGCCGGATCCCATAATAATAAACTATATCTATAAATAAAATGTTATTTATAGATATAGATTATTATTATGGGATCCGGCGCCAGTGCAGCATCCATCTATTCTAGAGACTGTTTATCGCCGTCTTTGAATATATGTTAAATACACGTTTGAGAATCAAACACCATGTTTTTATTTCTATTTCACACACATGAACGCTTCTAAAGAATCTCTCGAAATCATTGTTTTCGAAATGAAAAGCCCAAACCTTGGTGTCAACATCTGCGATGAACTCGCGTCTGAACTGATCAAAACTTCCACCGGACTTCAGTTTGTTGACAATCGCCTTGACCAGCTCGGGGTCCGTTCCTTCTTCCTTGGAGGTCCCGGCTGTCATTTCTGGTTTTTATCTTTAATCAAGCATTTATAAGTAACATAATTTTCACAACTTTTTTTGTATAAAGAAAACAAAAAAAACATCATGGTCACCAGACGCTTGAGCGTCTTTTGTGTTAATTCTGTCCGGGTTGTCCGGGATCAGTCGGACTACAAGAAACTTATCCCGTATTACATTAACTTGGGTTGATCCAAGCTGTACAGCTGGTAGTCACGGATAGCTACAAG